>OY292415.1:0-600000 GCA_958496275.1 Zele albiditarsus
ACGTAAACAAAACGTAAACAAAACGTAAACAAAACGTAAACAAAACGTAAACAAAACGTAAACAAACGTAAACAAACGTGAACAGAACGTAAACAAACGAGAGTTATGTCGCTTGATCGTACTCTTGGGTGGCGTGTCGGGGGTTCGGTCGGACTCCGGGGAGTTTCGGTTCGGCTCGGTTTAAGCGTTGGCCCTGACTTCGGGTGGGGTACCATCTCTTAATTTGGCTTTCGGCTATTTCGCCTCGTACTATAGTTCGACCTTCTTGAGGGTAGGAATGCAGTCCCTCGGTACCACTACAAAACGTAAACAAAACGTAAACAGAATATTTGTCACTCGGTCGTACTCTTTTGTGGCGCTTCGTGGCCTCGCTCTGACTAGCGGGTGGAACTGAAATTTTACTTCGCAGTCGTTGCAGTGCTGACGTATAGCTTCTGATCTCATAGTTTCACAGACCTGTCGGGGGGCACAGCGTACTATAGTTCAACCTTCTTGGGGGGAGGAACACGTTCCCTCGCCCGCACAATAAAACGTTAACAAAACATCGACGAATCTTTTATTGATTCATAAGAAATAACAATCCATTACATTAAATGTCTTTTGTTTAAAACAACACACTTTTGAACAAAAGTGTGTGTACAACACGACGAAATGGCATCGGTGGCCAGCGATGTTGCCACGTCTATGCCACTGAGTATCGGAAGTTAGTATACGGGCATGCGTATACGTCCGATATCTATGTGTGCACCTAGGAACGTATCAATACTTTTGCTGTCCTACTCTTTAACAAATATTTAGCTCATTTGTCAACATTAATGTTTTCATTTTACTGTACACTATTATGTTTTCATTCAAGAGTCACAACTATTAAAATTGCATAGCATTTTAGATAAAACTATTTCCACCTCTTTTGGGTTAAGGTTGTTTAGAACCATGGTGGGGATGGATCGGAGTGGGGGAGATTTTCCTATGCTTATACATTGGGCGCCGTAGCAATTTTTTTTGTGCCCTATAGCCTATCCATCCATTATTATTATTTTTTTTATTCGTCAATTATTATTTAAATTTGCATAAGTTGGAGATTTTATCAAAGTTATCATGATATTTTATTTTTGTTCATTCTTAAATGGTTGAACATATCGATAGTAAAAAATTTTGGAATCACAAATAATCCGGCAACATTGGGGCCCTTTTTGTCGCCCGCGTTTCCAGTAACGTAGGCTCAAAGTTCGTTGCCTGGTGATGTGAGTGACATAACCTCAAAAAAGTACACAACGGTGAAGTGTTTTGATTGAAAAATTAATTATTGCAACGACATCATAATGAATAATGAGCGAGATGAAAAGACGAGTGAGACCGGGAGGGATGATTGCGATAAAGACAATGAGAAAAAGAAACGTTTTATGTGGAAAAATAAATGTGTGACGGAAGCTGTCTACAATATGCGATTGAAGCAGCAAGAAAATATTCGGAAACGCCAACAATCAACGAGTGACAATTTGTCGTCTGAACCCGAAGCTGCTTCTTCAAAAAAATCAAAAATGTCATTTGGACGGAGAATAATTGATCTTGACGTACTGCCTCAAAATCAGCTGTGCAAAGGGTGCAATCAGATGCTCTCATTTGCAAATATTGTTGATGAAAACCGTAATGGGCTGGCCTCAGTCTTGATGATTCGTTGTCGCGAATGTTCGATCGAGAATTCAATTCCCACGGATAAAACGTTTACGGCACCAGATGGCAAAATCCTGTATGATATAAATGCGCGACTCGCACTGGGTAAGTTAAAAAAAAAATGTTAATTATCAGGAAAAAAAATACAATCAATCTTTACGATACGGGAATTTTATATCATTTTAGGACTTCTCAATGCTGGTATGGGTTGGACGCAGCTCAAAAAATTGTTGGGCGTTTTGGATATGCCACCCTTCAACAATCACTTGCTTCGGACATATGAAGTCGTGGTTGGAAAAGCTACCAGGCAGGTTGCCAGAAGGAGTTGTCGAAGAGCTGCCTCATTAGAGGACGTTTGACTCTCGAACAATTACCGTCTATCAAAAAATCCTTGTAGGTTTTTTCGTTTTTCATGTTTTTTCTCACTTCGTGAATCTCCTCCAATGACCCTACTTCTTCACGTGGGTTCCGAACCACAGAGAGAACAGTTTCTTCATTTATAATTTCATTCATTAATGCATGAAAATTCAAATTAAACATATAATTTAATTTTAAATATGTTGATGAATTTAATTTAAGTGCTGGGCTTATTTATGACGCAAGGAAAATGAAGGAAGAAAATTGTCTCAGTAAGACTTTCCCTCATCGAATTGTAAATAATAACAAATAATAATTATAAATAAATAAGAATTGTAGATAATCGTAAATAAGTTGTATGTACGATTGTAATTCTTAATTTCCTAATTAATTTTAGATAACTTTAATCAAATTCAACACTGCCCCGAGGAAAGCTTGTGTATCAAATAATAAATAATAAAAAAACAATATATTTTATCGAAATATAAATTTGTTCAAAAACCCGTACTCCATAATCCAAAATGGAACCTTGACCCAAAAAAAAAATATTTTCATCGCCATTTCATCGACTTTTTATTTTCATTTTGCATGTTTCTTTCATCTTTAATTAACAGGCCCGAGGGAACATCAGAGAATTTTCTGCTGCCTACCTTGACAGAGAATCAGGTAAAAATACTCTTATCTGTCATTGAAACTGGCACGCAAGAGTTCTCGGAAGATTTTGTTATCCCTGATTTAACTAATGATAAAAAAAAACAAATGTTGTCCGGCGATCTCACCGCGATTCCCGTTGACTGGGTTGTTCGTATCATGGCTTCATACGATATGGGGTGACCCATATCGGGGAACAGGAAGAGACTATGATAGTCTCAGCGGCTACGGAGCTCTCATTGGCGTTCTATGTGGTCAGATACTCGATTATGGCTCTAAGAATCGAAAGTGCAAGCTCTGTGACCTGGGACATCCTCCGGGCGACCACGACTGTCGAAAAAACTTTGAAGGGAGTGCCAAAAGCATGAAGCCTGCTCTCGCAGCAGAGTTAGTTGCTCATAGCACTATTCTCAAAGAAGCCAAGGTCGAAATCGGAGTCCTCGTTGGAGACGACGACAGCTCAACTATCTCCGCAGTACGCCAAGTATGCAGCCACCAGGTCATCAAATTTTCCGACACCAACCACGCCTCAAAAAATGTGACAAAAACATTGTGGAGTATGCGTAAAAATCATCCCGAATTAAGACAAAATGTCATCAAACATCTGCACAGATGTTTTACATACGCAGTGGCTCAAAACAAAAACGATAAAGCTACCATGGAAAGAAGAATAAGGCAAATTGTGGATCATTCCTTTGATAAAGACGAGCACTGTGGAGATTGGTGTAAATTTGGCAATGAAAAAGAAAACTACGAGCATTCAACAATACCTGGAGGTCTCCACGATTCGCCGTTGTATGAAGATTTGTCAAAATTCTTTAACAAATTAGCAGACAACGTCAACAAATTTGTCACAGCAAGCTCGAGTCAGCCTAACGAGAACTTGAATGCCATGGTTGTAAACAAGGCTCCCAAGTCACGATGCTACGGCCTGTCACCTTCGCTTGATTATCGATTGGACATCACTGTCACGAGTAAAAATCTTGGGAACCAGTTCATAATTGAATTACTGCGGGAACTAACCTTGTCACCTGGTCCTTATACAACCGCGTACGTAAATGGACGAGAGAGACTCGCAAAAAATCGTCAACAAAAAACGGCAACAGTTTCATTTAAAGCTCGACGAAATATTTTAAAAAAATATCGAACAATGTTGAGAAAAAAAAAAGAAAAAGTAGAAGGTAAAACATATGAATCTGGTATGGGTTTATTGAATCAATCGGCTGCTGGCAATACAATCGAGCCAACAGAAGACCACCAAAACAACAACAATCCAACTGTAAAAGACAGTGGACCTCCACAGATTGTATTTTTTGATTTTGAACAACAGGATTCGGAAATATCGCTGAAATCTTGCAAATTGCTGCCGGCTGCAGCGGTTCATATTTTAATAAATATGTCAACTCCACTGCAACGATTTCTCCGAGAGCCAGCGAGGTCCACGGTCTTACGAGCGAATGTGGCGAGCTGTTCCAATACGGCAAAAGAGTGGAAACGCTACCACTGAATTGTGTGATGCAAGAATTTAATGAATTCATCAGTTCGTTTGGCAAGCCTTATGTACTCGTGGCACATAATTCCAATTTCGATAAACCTTGCCTCATTAGAGCAATTGCTGAAACAGGCATGATACCCCTATTCAAAAATATTGTATTCGGTTTCAGCGACACGCTTCCCATTTTTCGCAAATTATTAAACAAACATACCAAAACGCGTCAAGTGGATTTAGCCAAAGAATTTTTGACTGATGTGTCTATAAACGACACATCAGTCATTACTGACACTTTAATAATAAAACACTTTAACATTACTGACAATACTTTTATTGAGAAGTTACAAAGCATTCAAGCATTTTTCCTTGATAAAGAGAAAAAAAAACGGAATGCTATGGTAACAGCAGCAACGTTAGGCCCATTGCAAAACGTAGTTTCCAAGATTACGTGCGATAAATTGATCGAGTCTTCTATCACCTATGATAACCTCATAGAAGTATTTATTGATAAAGGTGAGTCAGGTGTTACTGCACTTCTGTCAAAATTGGTCGATGGAAAACCTCAAGTTACGAAAGACTTGAGAATACTCAATAGTATCGTTAATTTCTTGGAGAGTATCATTAATGTGGTAATTTAAACAATAAAGAAAATATATATATTTAATAACTCCAAAAAACGAAACCGAAGAATGAAAAGAGTATATATGTATATATATTTTTAATAACACTAAAAAAGTACTAAAATAAAAAAAATATATATATTTTATAATACCAATTTCATTTTATTTTATTTTTTGAACGTCATTTTCCCCAACATTTTCCAAACTTCAAACGATTATGGAAATATAAACGAAATAAATTCAATTTATTTATCGGTATGTTTATAATTATTCTGTGCTAAAGCGTCACGCATGCTATTAATTTTTCAAATTTCGCGCGCGGACTCAATATCCACGCTAGCTCAGTCCTTCTGCCCCTTCTCTCTGTCTCGAAAGTCCGGTGTTGCCGTACCTGGAAGATATTTGGCCGCTCCGAGTGAGTTTTGAACCGATTTGTCATGCATATGTGTAATATTTTTGAGGAAAATCTCCAAAGGCTAATCATTTTGGTATTGATCGACGCGGAATACTTCAGAGAATAGTTTGTTGGTTTTTCAGAAAAAGTTCAATGGCACGATCATATTTATTGTAAGATTACTGAGGTCGCGCACGACTCTGTCCATTAGAGACTGTAGTTAGCCGCTTGAAAGTACACAACTTTGTGATTTTTTTTCTCCATAAATAAGCCCCGAATTAATTTGAAATTTTACAGAGACATAGTTCACATGTTCGACTATTCACTGTAAAAATCTCAAATTTTTCTCATAAAGTGCGATTTGCTTCTGAACAACCTTAATATATCCCTCCGTTATGTATCACACTCCACCATTCCATCTATTCACAATATATCCTCCATTTTCACAATATAATCATAAACAAATTTTGTGTCATTGAAAATATCGTTTGGAAATAACATTAAATATTTCATTAATAATCCATATTATCATTCATGTTATCCTTTTATTTTATCTCTATGTTTAATAAACTCCCTTCATATATCTAAATGCAAGTATTCATTTTCCTTTGAATAATCACATCTTTTGCGAAAGAATTCGAAATACTCTGTTCCACAGCAATTCCGCGATTCTCGTATCGTCGCCTCGTTGCCTTATGTATATGTGAATATGTGTGTGTGCGTGCTTTTGCTTGGGCTCCCGACGATTCATCATCCATCCAATATCCACATTCAACCACTTCATATTTACATTTCTCCAATTCATAGTGTCACCGCCGCATCTTAGATATTCCACAACTGCAGTCTATCTTTCATTCACTCATTGACACATTTCTGTCGCCAAAATCTCTCCAACTCATTCGCTTTTCAACGGTTAAATAATTCTTCCCAACGAGACAAAAGTCAAGTCGCCGGTGGACAGCAATCGGCCACATATATCTTCTCTCCAATTTGACATTTATCATTTTCTCCCGGTTTACTGCCGCATCAAAATCAGCTGTTGTATCGTCGGTGAAATGCAGACCAAATCTAACGGAAAAACATTTCTAATCGTCACAACATCATCTTTTCACAGTTCACAACGGTCATTTTCGAAGGCGTAAATCATCTACCAGTTAATACGGCCCATCATACAGTCCTTAATACTCATTCATCACCCAAGGCACTGTGAGCTATCTCATCTCTTCTTATACTTTCATTCGAAATTCCAGCATCGCAATTTAGTAGTCGGCCGCGTCAACTTTTTTCGTATTAACAGTCGAAAAAATTCATTATTTATTTTCATCCTCGCTAAATAAATTCAACCATTTCTCTCCATATTATATTTTTTCCAATTCCATACTATTGTACACATTATTATCAACATTTATTTCACCCGACAAATCAACAAAGGACCAATAGTTTCAACTCGTATAGCACTTAGTACATATCATGTGCTTGCCAACATAATGGATATAGTACTGCGATTTCATATCTTTTTGTAGCACAAGTCATAATTCAATATTATTCCATGTCTTTCAGACAATCACAACGATGGTATGCATGGGGCCATCTTTCACAGCCAACCTCTCTTTTCTTCGCTATATCCATCCATATAGATGTTGATAAATATGTATGTTATTTCGCCTCTTACTCTATAATGGTGATAGTCAGTATGGAAACAACAACACTTCCTAGTGTCACGAGTATCACCAAAAAATATGGACGGATAATTAGGTGAGGCATATCTCGTGTGTGTGTCCAAAATCCGCCTTGCATTGTTGTACTGTATAGCGTCGGCAAATATGTGTGTTCTATATTTTAAATGCACGAAACAAGCACTGCTTGTCTACAGCCACCTGAATTATGATCGCGCCCTGCCCGCCCTGCCGGCTAACGCGCCATTTCACCTACTATATGTATACTCGCTGTTTTACTTGCTTACATGCTTCCTCCATCATTCGTTTTACTGCTTAGACCTCTCCGCTGCCGTCCCACCATGTGCGCCGTTCCATCGCGGCCATCTTGGCAAAGAACCGGTTGCTCAACTATACGATGGCTCGTATATTTTTAGCCAATATGCCTGATTACACAAGATGGACGCAACCCATTGCAGATAACGACGATTCATTTTTCCTATCTTACCAAACATACACCTATCCACCGAAAAGGTTTCAAATAATTTTCCTATCAATGCATATACACCAAAGGTGTCCAACCTCTTCTCTCTGTCCTCCCGGTGGTCTCCCAGTGGCAACTAGAACGACATCGGCTGTGAACCTAGGTTTTATACCTGGTCAAACTCAGGTATATGGCCAGCAGTGCTATACTCCAAATACATATGCTATCCAATAAGTGAGTCTAACCCACAGATCTGATCACAACTTTTGTTTAACACTTTAAACACAATTCATCAATTGCATAATATTGAATATTTCGTATTTTCATATGTATGAATCTATCATTTGAAGAAACTGTATAGCACATATTTGTCCACCACGATCATACTGCTGGAAGTTGAAAAAATATTATATATTGTGGTCGTACATAGTCTTTTTCGGTCAACCATCGATCCAAACTAAAGATATTTCGGCAAAATCACTCGAACGAATCAAACCACATAATCATGAAAAAATATTGTGTTTAAATATCGCCTCACCAGTTTTTCTAGTCTATTCAATGATGTACAAATATTAAAGTACAACTAATGATAAAATTCTAATAAAATGAGCCATATCGAATACAAGGTGTATCAGTTGTTACCCACTATTATATTGTTTGAACTCATCTTGCGACAAATATATACATCAACCTTTAACATTCATTTGAAATCAAGTATAAATCAAAAAGAGATGGTTTTCCGATATTCATTAGATTATTGTGTGTTCATTCAACAGTTTATTTGCCTACAATTCTCACCATCTTCGTGTCGATTTTGTAACGCGCTAGTAACACTATATGTATATTCATCTATCTGATTATTATTCCCTGGTTATATTTTTTCATTCATACGTACTTGAAATTTTATTGTCTAATGTTTCATTTATGAACAAATATTTATGCATACTTTGTCTGTCTCAATCCTACGTAATGGAAACACGCTTTTTGGAGCGAATTTATAAAAAAAATATGCAACAGATTTTCTTGCGTCTTGAAATATATATTCACTCATGAGACGTGTTAATATTTCATTTATTTCATGCAGAAAATTGTGTGAAAAAGAAAAACAAAATAATTAATTATCGTCCTTCTAGCATAGATGCACAGAAATTATATTTAAGTTCTGAGCACACTGGTGGATTGGAGCTATTTGTTCATTACATATACGTATTTTTGGGGTATCTATTGTTAGGTCCTGAGCGACCTCTATGTTTATTTACAATAATTTCCCTTTCGCTAAATCAATATTATCATATTTTTTATTACGTCCAATCGATTTTCCACTCATCATTTAGTCACGTATCATTTTTCTAATCCTTTTCACCGTTACCACGCTCATGCGCACTTGCAACAGTCGTGGGAAACGAGTTAACAAATAAATACCATAGAGTTGCAGAATATGAACCCATTGAGACAATCATCTAAAGATAAGAAATGTTTCAAACAATAACAATAAATACTATATCCGAAATTCAACCGTTGAAACTAGAAACGCCATTGTACCATCATTATTTTATATTTTTTATAGTGTGCAATATCATACGTACGAGACGCTTCTTAAATTCACTCATTTTAGCGTGAGAAATCTCAAAATCGCTAATTCAGTTTTTCAAGAATAAAATCGGAGATTACTTAGAAGGCCACCCCACTATTTGGACCCTCGGTCCAATAGTGGACTTTTCCCATAACTAACGTCAAATCAAAATGGATTGAATGAATTAAGCCAATCAGATTAAGTCCGCACGGACCCAAAATGCTGATGCGAATTTTCCAAAGCTCTGAAAACAAGCAGGGCTTCTCTCTGCTGTTTTAACTTCACTTTGCCATCGAGCAAACCAGCAAATTCATTGCAAACCAGCACTTCTATGCCGACGAGCATAGGACTATAAACTTCTTCCACGCATTAATAGAAACAACAAACATTTGAGAACATTTTATTTAAAAGCTGCTCTAGAAGTCAGTTAACAAAATAAAATTGATCTCGAAGAGTATCACATACAGTGACTGACAAAAAAAAGAGACCACCTCAAAAAATTTGAAAAAAATCGAAAAATTTAAGATTTTTATAATTGTATCATCTTTAGTAGGCAAATTTTATAATCCTTATAAATATCTAACATGGTGATCGAAGACCTTTTTCCAAAAAGGAATAGGCTGTTCGACAAATTTTTTTGCGAACTGCAAACGTTTAATTTTATTTCGTTTGCTGATAAAGGGCCGTTTTGCTGAGAATCGGTTATGCAGACCAGCTTCCCGGAGTTAACGACGAATCGTTTTGTGAGACACGTCTAACTGAAGATTTTCATGAATAACTCGTATTGTTGTACGCGGATTTTCCGTTATTTTTCGTATAATGCGAGAATCGTCCCGGTACGAAGTCGCGCGTTTTCTTCCTCACCCTTCTATCTCCACAACACAACCAGTCTGAGAAAACTTTTTCCACAGTTTTTGTACTTGAGTCTTGCTCACATCAAATTTTGTAGCAACTTTTCTTTGTGATAAATCAGCCTGAATATCTTTTATAATTAATTTTCGTAAATCGATGAAAGTTTGTTTCTTGGTCATCGTAGCACATGTACTGTCGTCGAGAAACGGTTTACGACTGAGTCAAAGAATAATACCAGCTCATAAAAAGTATCATACGACGACCTAGAACAAAACACAAAAACATTAAACAGGTAAAACATACAAAACAGAAAGCTATACCTTTGGTGTTGACAGTGGTCTCTTTATTGTGACCTCGGCTAAAATGAAGTATTTACGGAAAATCAATTGTGAATATAGTATCGCAATGAAAGAACGTACAAATATTTTTCACATATTAGTGCGAAGTATAGTACATTAATTTAAACCAAAAAACGATAAGATTTTGCCAACTGTTTTCATAATATTGGAAATTTTTACTTAAGAATTTTAGTGGTCTCTTTTTTTTTCAGTCACTGTACGTGTTAAAGTGATGAACTTCGTCATATTATCATTCACACAAACAAACAATATAATTCGATAAGCGATCGGAATAATCACCGTTCTCTATAGTTATTATCAATTGATCGCAGAGAACGCATTCTTTTTCAATAAATCAAATCAATCCTCGCTAATCAACTGATCATTATTAACGTTGCAACCTCAGCGATTTGGCGCGTAGTGCAACTAAACAAAATAATCGACAGTGTTAGTGAAAACAAATAGTTATAAGTGATAATTGTGAATTGTGTAATGAACGTTATTTGTTGTTATTGGAGTGAACTGTTCAAAAACTCATTCACGTGTTTAACCATCAACATTCGAGCTTGTTAACATTATCCATTTTATTAATTCTTGCTTCAACGGCGGATCGCGGCATAGTAAGCAACAATCCGAATATCATTTTGGACAATACTCTAAGTTCAATTGATATAATTAACTGTTTTCATCTTTTCTCGGGTAACATTTGGTACCTCAACCGAATCTACACTCAGGACGTAACACTATGTACTGACCCTTATAATCCCCGACCGTCATAAAACCCCGTACCCAAAATACGCTGGCTCCCCGGCTGCCCACTCCTTATCGTAGATCTGGACACCTCTACTATACACAAGATGAACTGTGTCAAACACACAGTATATTAGATTTAAATTTTCACGAAACATTTCACAATGTGGTCTATACATCGACATCATTATGTGCAAATACATCGTATCTCACGCATGCTTCATGATTTCAAACATTTGTCAATCACCCCCATTTCATTTTCATCAATAGTAGTCCTATGATGGAGGGAAAATGCGAACGATAGAGACAATTTCTTTATATCGTTGTGTATGAAAAGGACACAATTACAACACGAAATCCCTAATATTTTCGTACACACAGTTCCCAAATGGATAATGTTTGTGCAAGTATACGGACGTTTAATCCCTGGTCGGAAGATCGCACTCATTTTTGTTTATTGCCCATTAGATTTCTATTGAAGATCAATCAGAACCGATACGGTCAATTGGCAAGCGTTTGGTATTCCCATGGAAAAATAAAAGAAATTGATAGGATTCGAAGTATTGAACAATTCTCTTGGAAATTTCATTGATTTATGCGAAATTAATGAGGGAATCATTTTGCAATCCATGAAACATTGTTACCAATGGGAATCGAAGGCGGAATTCCGATTGGTTCAGTGGAGACTAATTGATTTTGATTCATGGCTCTGTTCTCATTGGAACATGTAACTCTCATCACCGACAACAGTCTTGTGAGTCAAAAAATCAATATACGTGGTCGCGTTAAGGAGGTACAGGACGTACTCTCATGTGCAAAAATTCCTAGCACGCGGGATGACACCAACGCTTACATCATGAATAAAAAGTTACCTTTTTACGAGACTGTACAATCAAAAACGAAGTTTTCATATGGCAGAATGCACCATTATTATCGATAATTTTATTTTATTTTTTGTCAAAAACGGTGTTTTTAGTGATAAATTAACCGTTACTAATATAAAATGTTTTGAATTATCGTCATTTTTTAATATTAAAAATGATTAATTATGCCGCTGAAAAATTTGGCAACGCTGTAAGTGCGAGCATGTGTTTGTGTGCGTACATGAGGCTATGTAACCGACAACTTGTTTCCCGAATCCACACATGAATATTCCGGAGTATACTGTTGATTTCAATAATGAAATAAATTCTAATAAATAAATAAAATGAGTGACGAAAAAAAAAAAAGGTTTTTTTTGGAAAGGTAAAAGAGTTACTGAAAAATTGTATAAACAACGCGTTTCATTATTGTCATGCAGATTCATATTTCAGACGTTGTGTTACTTGATTTGAAATTTCCACTTCTCTCGCCGCCATATTGTAATGCTGCATTGCCTTCTATTCTAACTTGAAAAGGAATGGTTCATGAATTTTTAAAAATATTGCATTTTAAATGTTTATTTTCGCAGTTATTAGGTATCCTTTAAACATTGTTCATATTTCAATTGATTTAGATGATTGTTATCAAGCATAAATGCAATTTTTGAAACGGTTGACACTATTTTATACGTTTATTTTGCAATATAATTGGCAGTTGATCACAGTTACTATGGGGTGACAATGTTAAATTGCCGACTTTCAAGAATTTGTTTCGGGATAAATATGAACCCTGATGCGTGAAAATTAAAGGGAAGGTATATTGTATATTTTTTTATGGAATCTGGAAATTTTCATATTTTTCTTATCATCTCTGCGAACGTCCTGTACCTTCGGGGGGGGGGGGGGGGGGGGGGGGGCACTTTTTCATACATTTTTTTACAAGATACGGGTAATGGATATTGAATGGAAATATCACAATATTATAGAATTACATTTAAGAATGTTTTGTGAAAATTTCAGCGAAGCATATTATATCGATCATTTGAAGCAAAAGAATCATAGTGATTCTATTAGTGTATGAGTTTTCCCAAGTAACGGTATCGATTTTTTTTCTTTATTGATTGTTAGATTTTTGGTGACACTGGAGAGTCAAAAACGCGATTTCCGCTTAAAAAATCGGCATATTTGTTACTGTAAAAACAAAAAAGAACAACAAACTTCAAAGAACTCGACAGCGTTACCTCATTAATTATACAGAGGACGTGTAATTCGTTCTGTTCAATCGCTCTAGAAATTTGACACAACATTCTTGAGATGTTATGCATTCATAAAAAAAAATTTCAAGACCGTACCCCCCCCCCCCCCCCCCCGGCCAATTACACTCACGCAGAATCGCTATAACTTGTGAGATGCAGATGAACGCATGGATTAAGGTCAGGTGTCAACAATATCTCGGTAACTATTTCCATTTCGATGCAACTACTCATACTTTTCGCAAATAATTCACATAGTCCATTTCGATCGACTCCTCGACAAAATTATTTACTTCAGTATCCGAGATATACGTCCCAGAATATCTTATTTACCGGTTATTATTATTGTCGGTCATTAGATGAACATATAAAGGCTGGTTCATGCTTCTCAATAATTTGTACATTCCATAACACAAAGACAGTTCGTGAATAGATTCAACAATAGTCACATATGTACGCACGTAAGAAGTTATACGTCTTTGGTGTATCACAATAAAAAAAAGTCCAAAAATTGTGCGTGCCAATACTATACATTTGTAGAAACGACGATAATAGAATAAAATAAAGATATTAAATACAATTGATAAAAATTGAATTTCATTCACAGCAGATTGGCATCCTTGTGCAATCTCTTTTTTTCACAATCTTTATGCCTCACAACGTTCCATGTTTGTTTGTGCTGAACAATTTTATTTAGTTACATTTTTTTACGGCAGTAATAGGCATTGCACTTCTGTACATTAGTTTTAGGCATCTCGAAAACTGCAACAGAAATTTAAATGTATACTGATACTGGTCAATACGAAAGCTGCAAGAGATTATAGTCTAATAAATAAGTATCATTGTAGAAAAAGAAAATTATATCTATTTTTTCGGTTTAATTGATTATTTAAATTTATTTATAAATTTTTAGTATTAATTAAAATTTATCTTGATTTTATTTTAGTGATTTGATTCATTTCAAATATATTTTTATGTAAATATATGATGCTAAGTGTTCATGATAATTTGCTTTGGTATATTTAAAAAAATAATCAAAATTGATTTTGATAACAAATAATTAAATTTCAAAAATTATAATAAACACTCAGCATTCAATTTTAATATAAGAAGAATAGAACATTATGAGTGTGAATTTAACAGACAGCAGACAAATTTGAAAAAATTAAATACTCATATTAAAAATATGATTTTTAATTTTTTAAAAGAGCACGTGTTAATAATTCTTACATCGAAATACACATTTTCTTTTAATTAAAACATTTTTAAGTTATTTCACAAGGGTCAGTATCAATTTTTTTTATTTTTGTGCAAAATTCACGCTCATAGAAACTTAAATAATTTTCTATATATATGTATATATAAACAATTAATACACTAAAAATAATCAACATAAATTATTTACTCATTTATTTATTTATTAAAATATAATTATTTATTATCTGATTGATTATTATTTGTATTGAATTATTTATTAAATAATAAAGTAATAATTTATGAATAATGTAAACAAATGATATATACCTCAGTTAACCTCAATGATACAATAAATACGTTAAAAAAAATTATAAAAACAACTTTTGTCACTAATATTCACAAATAATCAATGTTTTTTGGGATATTCCCAGTTATTTGATATCAATCACTACCGTATGCAATAATTAAAAACACATAAATAGTTTTTATTTGTATCAATATAAAACACGTGTTGTGCATATAGAAATACCGGGATAAATATCATGTGTATGGATATCACTTCACAATACACTAAAGGGAGATTTGTCAACTAACTTCATACTGTTAATTTCATGGCGTTGTGCGCGCGCATCGTGAAATTCACTCTCATCATATTTTCCCTAACACGCCAAAAGAAGTATAACTTCAAAAACATTTACACCGTGAAAAAATGCGACAAGTACGCGCTGATAGTATTTTGGTGCAGTACCAATTTGCAAAAAGTTTGGACATCGCTTTTCACCGCATAGTATAATGTGAATGGTTCTCAAAGTTTCTTCAGCCGTGTCACGGAAACACTTTACATGTTATATTCAACTCAGTCTACCAACCCCATTATGAAATAGCATAGAAATAATATGCAACAATGAAAATTTTCCATTTTAGTGTCTCTCCATAGACTTCATACATTAGTATTATGTGTCACATTATAGCCTCTATCACTAAATATCATGATGACAGAAGTTTGTGATGATTTAAATTATCGAGATATACTATATGGTACGTTGATACATACAGTCACGGTGTTGGCGTAAAATTATTGCTGATGTGGCATTGTGGTCACTATAGTACTTGGCGCGCCCGAAAAATGGATAGGAAATTTTGGCAATAAATAAAAAAAATAAACAGTATCGATAATTTTGTATTTTAATCATTTATTATAATCAATAAGTAATTATTTATTTATGAAATGTATCAGTTGGATATAATTATCCGGAATATAATTTAATTCCGTTTTACAAAAGAAAAATGATAATTTGAAGAACAAATAAAATTGAAAAAATTACCCGGAACTTATTTGATTCCGTATTATAAAAGAATAAATTATTCAAACAATTTAAACATCAAACAAAATAGAAATCATTATTCGGAACTTATTTAGTTCCGTATTCGCAAAAGAAAAAAATGATAATTCAAATAATAATACGACTAACTATGAGAGAATACGCTTGGTCGATTTTGAGCCTTATCACAATTTTGACCCTTATGGTGGCGTCAATCTCTATCTCTCTTGCACTCGCGTTATATTCTCCGCAACAATGGAGATGATTCTCCCGATCAATTCTTTAATATATTACAAAATAACAATGCCCCTTTTTTCCGTACTATATTTATTTATAAACGTTTTATTTTCCGAATAAAACATGCGCGGGGTGGACAGGTATACAACGAACAATTCTTTCTTTGAATTTAATTACGGCCGAACAAATACTCGTTATCATTAAGTTGAACAAAAATGGCTACGTTCTAATATATCATTGGTAAGGGAAAAACTTGTGGTTCAACACTTACAGATAAATGTAGATCTCTCACACACAAACTGATTCTACTTTTCGTAACTATTACAATATAGCTTGGCACAATATTACTAATCTGAAACAAACAATTTCTTTAAATAAACTACTTGACGAACCACTCATTCACGCACAATGCCGGTACAATATTTTTTTACACACATACAATCAACCTGCACTCAACGCGATCCTCGTGGAAGTGAGCCTCAGTGGCCTTTGCTTCCGTATATCAAGTTCTTTGTGGATAATTAGGCCAATCCTAGACGTCTTCCTGGTCTAGGATCCAATCACAACCCTATGCAAATTCTCGATGATTGACAGCCCCAATCATCGCTGTCTTTATCGATTAATCGATTTTCCATTGGTAGTCAGGCTACCGGAGTCGAGAGGCGCTGACGCTGCCTGTTGCAGTGCCGCCAATTTATCCGCGTGTTAAACGTATCTCCCACGTCTGTACAAATCCTCGCGCACATGCCGGAAATTAATACCAATTAATTCGGACAGATGGCGACTTTGGTACCATTTCTCGTTATTCATACAGAGATGAGTAGAGAGATTGCCAACGCCCGGTTAAAACTTGACGCATTTTTGACTGAATCGAAGCGGCGCTACCTTATCGGACAAGCCTCGAACTGGACCCACTTTCTGATTGGTCGAGCCAATCGGACCCACTTTCTCATTGGTCAACGAAATATATAGTAATAGTTAAGTATACATTTTTTAAATGTGGGCGTCAGCCGCCTCAGAGACTATAATATACATGAGTGGAGGGGGTGCCGCACACAAGCACAGGCCGTGTTGGTGTGAGCCCCGCACTTCGGCTCGTGGTTCGGTCAATAGAAGAGGGCAGAAATACTATCCATATCTCTGTTCTTACCGAATTCGGCCGAAGATGAACGAAGCTATGTCGCTACATCTACCTAAGGGTATGTGCGAACCCTTGAATTCAATTTCATGATTCCAGGTTAAAATTGAATATGAGTATTGAAATGGAAATAATGTTTCCATCGAATTTTCATTTATTCGCCCTTATGAAAGATTCATATATTCATATGTATTGCGATGCCAAAATTAGGGGATTTATTTTGGATGCAAATGTCCTCTATTCTACAGGAATAGTAAGTCAGGGGTGAATTCGATAATTGTGATGCTAGTGTATTTATTTTCAATTGACAAGGATATTATCATTCACACTCCCATTCATTCGCACAGCACGCGGTATAATGATTTTACGTTAATCGGCGACAATTTCCCTGTGTTGGCTCGCCCATAGAAGCGTGTTCCTACACGGGCTTCTATGCTCGCTTATTGCGAGGCGTCAAATAAATCAGCACGAGGTAATCCAAAGATCGCTTACCCAATACGTCGGTGTGGCTGCTGGTTCGGTCGCAGGTCCGCGTGGCTTCCTAGCAGGATGGCTTTTCCTCTGCACGTTCTCAGCCCAAGGTCGATGCGTCTCCTCGCCTCTGGTCGTCCAGTTGGCTTTGTCCTACACTCGACACTTGGCGTCGATTGTCTCGCTTCAAAAGCGCTGTACTTTGTATCTCGCGACTGTTCGCGTACTTTCTCACTCGAGAATATTAATCGTTGGCGACTGTTCGCTCTTGTGTCTCACACAGGAATAATTTGGTATCTAATTACTTTGCGACTACTCGCTTTAGCGTCTCACTCGAGAATAATTATTTTTAAGATGCGACTGCTCGCTTATTCGTCTCACTTGAGAATGTAATGCCTAATGTGTCTCTAAGTGCGTTCCGGGTCCTGAGTGACCCGTGCTATCCCCTCTCTCGCTCATAGGGCCGAACTATTGCCCCTAAGTGCCAATAGATGGGACGGCGGTGATCTAACGTCATTCAATTTACGCGTTAACGCATACTTAATGTGAATGCGTGCTGCGCGCATACCTCATTCATCCATCCAAACCATACAAAATGTGAATGATGGCGTATAGGCCGCATGTTGCCCACGCTCGTGATGTCCTCTTCTTTAGATGATCTCGCGCCGTGGAATCAAGTCACGTTCATAATTGGTTAAAATCCGTATCGATACACACTGGCGCGCGGTATCGATAGCTACCCGTCGTCGGTTACCGACGGTGCGTTCATGATTCTCGCCTCCAGGCGTATTGGTCCCAAGTACATGAAAAATATCGAACGAGGCATTAGTGAACAGAAACGCGTGTCCACTATCAAATCTCGTGGAAGTTTCAGTGCCCTGGACCATATTTATGCACTGCCTACGTGCGCGGTACGAGGTCGAGGATCGTGACCGTTTACCACGTCACAGTATATAAAATAGAAAATTGTATTGGGAAAATATTTAAATAATGCGATGATGCCATGTGTAGGCAAATGTAGTCCGAGTTCATATAATTGCTGCTGGACTTCTCATACTGTTCACTCTATTGGCACAATGGTAGCGTGCTTGCAAGCGATCTGGTGTCTTCCGAGTTCAAATCACCTCAAAGTCCTACTTTTTTTATTTTCACAATTTCCAAATTTTTCTACATGGAATATAACAAAAATCCAGACATTATTTTTTCAATGTGCGAATTATTTTCCACAATTTTTTTAATGCCTTGATATAGATTTTAAGTTAGTCAACATCTCACGAATTTTGAATTTCCACCACGAATACTGTGAATTTAGTACATTGAATATAGCTAGTTTCTAAATAGAACGATGTCGGGCAATCGACGGGACGGACGTTATCGAAATCAATAATCAAACTGAATAAAATCATGATCGAACCCAAAAATTACATTGGAAAAATATTAAAATGATGTAAAAGACCTATGTGCGAACCCTTGGATTCAATTTCATGATTTCAAGTTAAAATTGAATATGAGTATTGTGATGGCAATAATGTATCCACCGAATTTTCATTAATTCGCCATTATGAAAGATTCATATATTCATATGTATATTAAATAGAAAATTGTATTGGGAAAATATTTGAATAATGCGATAATGCCAAGTGTAGGCAAGTGTGGTCCGAGTTCATATAATTCTTGCTGGGCTCATCACACTAATCGCTCTATTAGCACATTGAAAGCGTGTTTGCGAACAATTTGGCAACTTGCGAGTCGAGTTACCCCATACTACTGTGTTTTGTTGTTTCGTTGTTTCGTTGTTTTTTTGCATGATTTCAGGAATGCTTTCGGCATTATCGAAATATAATAGAATGAAATAAATATCAAAAAGCATAGGTATATCAAGATATCAATGTTAATCTTCAATAAAAAATAAATTGCAAGTTGTGATCTTCCACCAATGGCGCATTAAGTTTCCCCAATGAATCTCTGCTTAAAGCCATATTGTACCACATTAAACAACAGATTACGATAGAGGACGTCTGTATGCTTTTCAATGACTATAATTATTTGTGCATGCAAGAATATTTATGGAATTAAATATATAACGGGGGTAACAGTATATTTTTTGGATTTAATTAAAATCGAAGTTTTCTGGAATAAACATGATTTTTGTATGACAGAAAAATACTTTATTGCGAATGAATATCTTTTTCCAAGAACAATATATAATTCTAATACATTACAATATTAAAATCAATTCGATCATATTTGAACAAGAAACAAGTAAGAGAAAAATTTTACTCAGTGGACACTTTAACGTCGATGTTTCCTGTCTTGTCTCCTATTTTCATTCCCTCCGCGTTCATATCGGTCTAATATTGAACCCATTACGATTGCCAACGCTCGATCCATCGGCCCCCGTGGACCATCGCGCGCTTCTGTCCGCTCGTGCAGCTGGTACACTGAGAAAAAAAAAATGTTGATTCAATAAAATTGATGTTATTGGAATATATTTCATTAATTCAACTGTAATATTTTCAGCTGAAGTAAATATATGCGTAGTTCAACAATACTGTCATTGTTTTTAAAAGCATAATAATTTTGGTTTTTTCATTCAATTGAACTATATATTTCATTGACTGTAAAACATATGCTATTGAACCCATACAATATTTTATTCTCAAAAAAATAATTCCGTCTTGAATCTACGTACTCAATATGAATTAATATTTTATCAGAAAGACTACGTCTAGATGATTGAATTAACTGAATTGCTGCGGTAAGATTTCATTGCGACTTTTGTTAGTCCCAAGTAATGCTTTCATCGGATTAATCATTTATTTCGTTAATTTCATAACTTTAGCTATTGATTGTTTAAGCCCATTTGTTCATCGTCGACGTTGATGCGTTCGGCGATGCGCGGGCCGGAGTTTTCCGCCCGCCGCGTGATTTTGGCCTTTGTGGTGTCCTGTGCTTCCTACACTGACATAAATTACATGGTTGATATTGAAAATGGCTTCTTCTTCTTTTCTTCGTTATCGATGCTACATCTTTCATGAACTATTGCTTACCACCGCGGCTGTCGTCGCGTGTCTCCCTCGAGGGGTCAAATTGGCGGCCAGAATGAAACATTTTGTTCCGAAACATGACGAATTTTTTTATCGCAAACTGTAGATTAGAGCAAAATTGTCTGCGAACACGAATGTTTTCAAAATTATTCCAAAAACACGCTCAAATTTTGTAAGTATAATCTCAAAATTTTTTTTTTCTCAATTCATGTTTTTGTACACCCAACCAAATGTACTTAATGAAAAATTTCTATTTTACAAAATAGTAAAAATAGTGAAAATAATAGAAATGGCGGAAAAAAAAATTCATAAAACATTATTTGAACAGGAGAAGCGAAAAAGAAAATGTTCGCTCTTTCTTGCACTCATACAGCGATGTCTACGCAGAGAGGGAAAGTGGCAGGGTCACCGCTATCAGGGGAAGTGGAGCAAACGATATTTTGTCCTCACTCGTAAGCGGGACGCATTTGTAAAAAAATTCTATAATTTTGAGGTATACAACTTTATAAACAGTTGATCTTTCAATTATGGGAAAAAATGTTGACCTGGTTCTTATGTAAGAATAGACGAGTTGCATATTCCGTTCTGATCTTTCGCCTCAGTACTTATTTGCGTTCCCGATATATATAATATTGAAGAATATTTTTAGGCCTTCTCCCGGAAAATGGTACAATTATCACGCAGTCCATCGATTAACAATGATAACAATCGTGAAGTGTACAGAATGTAGTATGAACCTTTAGTGAAACTGGTTTTATTTTGAATGTTGTCAAGTAGACTACACAAATCGGAGAATAGAAAGAGCGTGCGGGACAGAAAAACCCAGGAATATATATATATTGTGACGTGGTGGCGACCCACGTCCTGATAGCCACGAGCAATCGTTGGCTCAGCCACACTAGGTTTAAATTAACCCCCCCCCCCCCCCCCGTTTAGTCATTTAGACCTAGAACAGCTGCCGCCTGCAAATAAATATAAGAAGAATGAATGAATAGAGGGTATGAATGAATGGAAGAAGGCAAAAACGAAGATGATGGCCTACCTGGCACCCCTGCACATGCCGAATCCACTAAGAAGATCCCGAAGTCACCCCCGCATATCGAACTACACTCCACGTATCGAAAATAATGACCACCGACGCTTCCCGAACAAAATATGAATGGAATAACAATTATTGGTGAACAAATACCAAATAATGAATGAATTAACCACATTACCGAACTACCGAAGCACCTCGTGCAATACCACATCGAACTTTGTCGCGACCATGGGCGACGTAACCTCAACCGTCACCCAGCGGTCAGCGCAGTAAGGACTCGTCGGTAATCGAGCGAGATTACCATAAGGGAAGCGGTCGATAACGGTAATCAATATGCATCGATGACACCGGCGGCGCTATCGGCCAACGAACCCGGAAGAAATGGACAAGACATAGGCGAGGGGCGACAGCAGACGGGTGAAGGGAAAGAAACGGCCATTTTCCGGCATTTCGCCTGTGGATTGTGCTGTGGACGATCGCATGCGTGCATACGGAAATAGAAATTGAAATTGAATTGATAACCAGGCTATTGTACATTGAAAACTCGATTTGTGATAACCACGCTATTGTTGAACGGTTTGTGAGTTGGAATTGGGTGAATTTAGATAGTCGCGAGAGTCATTGTGCGAATATAGGGGTGTGATACGTGCCACCAGAGTCGTAGTAAGTAATTTGCTCTTTCACATATGTATGCGGACCGCGTGGTCACACATTTGCCGGCGTTGTCGCTTATCTTATTGTATTTATTGCTTCAATTATCGTAATTTTTTCGGATTAGCAGTGCGGCAGCAACAACGGTTAAGTGAATTTAGCATTGTTCTAATTGTTCGAAACAGTGTATACCCAATCCCTACCCACGTTTTTTGGCGTTGTACGCCGCAACCATAATTCTCGAATTTTCCAAGCGTCCCCATCCGTGCAACAAGTGCACGTGTACCGAATCCTGCATTCTTGTGCCGCGCGGACAATAGCGCTTCCATTGTCCAGCCGCGTGCGACATATTACCCCCCGCGCACCACCCCTGCCGTGCCGAATCATTATATTCCTTTTATTTTGCTGTTTTGAAGCGATTATCGCATTATTATATTATTTTCTCGCGTATATTATTTTATTTCTTTTATTGTCGATCGCCGTAGCTATCATAACTATTTTTGTATTAACACGACTCAAGGAAATTACGTCGTTGAGTCCATTATTCATTTTTATATTATTCAATATTTATTGAAGTGTTATTAAAAGACCATTGCTGCTCTGTAGCGCAACAAAACAACACTGTATTGCGAGAGCGAGACTAATAATTATTGAATAAATCGAGACTATAGATTACAATTAAATTCAACGCGTTACCCCTTTATTTACTCCCCCTATTATATTCCGAATTTCCCTGTTTTCCTTGTTTTCAGGTAAAAATAAATAAGGTGGCATCCCGAACAGCTGACAACCGCCATAGAAAAGGCGGCCGTCACAATATGTATATAGGGGGAAGTCCCTCAGTACCGGACACAGATTATTCGTCAAAAAAACTATAACGTACATAGAAACTTCGATATTTTATATTTTTTTAACAAACTGTGAAGTATTCTTTGGTGACATAACGATGTTTCAGACTTTTTTTTTAATGTAAAACTAATAAAAATATATCTTTGAATTTAATCCTTAAAATGCTTGAGTCAGACGAGTGGCACCTAGTACCGGACACTTTGAATACTAATACAATTTAAAATCGCTAAATTTTGCAATGCTCACAAATATATGAACTAAAACACTCAGAAACGTCTGCGCACGTCTCATGAGCCCATTCCTCCCAACTATAGCACTGGATCCAGTTCTCTTTCCCCTAAAAACTTTAGCGATGGCCCTTTTTTGTATTTTCCTCGGATCATTTTCCTTCCGTCATTATTTTCAATCGATTTGCCATTGTGAAATACTATAGTACAACAAGAATAACACGTCTTACATTAATATTCGAAAATTGAAAAAAAAATGGTGTGTTGTACTGGAGGATAAATCGAGTGTCCGGTACTAAGGACCCAACATGCAAGATAAAAAAAACAGCGTTTCTGCAATTACCAGATCTGTTTAGGATTTGTCCACTCTTGGTGAAGGAGTTAAACTCATCGTGAAGTAGTTCTTCACCCAAACTGAGACATTGCTGTGGCCTGCACGTAAATCAATGTTTTACGACTTGCATTTTCTTCATTCTTTTACTTTGTCATATTTCTACGTCGAGTGATTTTTGAACATATATACATATGCTTCTGTTGGGCTCACACATACCAACATGTACTATAAGTAATTTTTACTTTGATACCATAGCAAAAATTTGATAGAAAATTATACTAATGTCATTTTTCCAAATTACTATAGGGTAGTGATATATGATGGGAACATTATTATTGTCTTGGATCATGCCTTCGTGGTCGAGATATGTGAATGTTTGAGGAGTGATGTATCCTGATTTTAGGTCCATGGTAGTTTCAATCTTATTTATATTGAGAAGCGGTGCTATATCATTGTTGTTTATATATTTAATTTTAGCCTAGAATCCTCTGCATAGAGAAATAATGTGGTTATTGATACGATTAATATTTGCAGCATTATAAAGTATTTTATTACTATACATCTTTGAAAAGTTAGTGTATGGTGATCTATACATGTATAGGCAGGCTCTTAAACATTTTCTTTCAAAAATTCTCATGGATTCCATTTGTAACGCGCTAATATTCCATATGATGGGAGCAGCGTATGTTAAGATTGGGCGAATTAACAATAGGTAGCATATGATTTTCGATTGTTTATTTAGGTTCTTATTGTAGAATATTCGTGCGTTGGCCATGAACGCTTTATGTGCTTTTTTAATTTGGATATCCCAATGTTGATTAATCCTTATTAAGTAGTCAATGTTGATCCCGAGGTATTTAACAGTTTTATTATGGGGTATTATAATGATATTGTTGGTGTCTGGTTTAGACGTTTGGATTTGAAGTTCGTTTTTGCCATCTTTGTTTTTCTTTGATAGGTGGTGTACTGGCTTACTGAAGAGAATAGATTCGCATTTGTCCGGATTAATCCTTAGATTCCATATCTGATAGTGGTTATTTATATCGTTAGTTAATGTTTGCAGTTTGGCTTGAATATTTATTGGGCTTCTATCAGCTACATATATTATTAAGTCATCAGCAAATGCAATTGAATATGTATTATTATTTGAATTCAATTGAAATGAATTTAAGATATCGCTATTGTAAATATTAAACAGGATTGGAGAATTGACTGTTCCTTGTTGTAGACCATTTATAATTGCAAATCGTAAGGAAGATGTTGAATTGCCGTCCCAAGTCACAAATGACTTATTTGTGATCATGTCCCATATTAATGATGTGAGGTGTTTAGGGAATTTTTTGATTATCAATTTGAATAATAGGCCATCACGCCAAACAGAATCAAATGCTTTCTCCATGTCGAAAGATTATTTTGGAATCCATATTGATTTTCAGGAATTATTTTATGTGAATTGCAATGTTTTGCAATTCTCTTGTTGCTTATTATTTCATAGACTTCACTAATAGATGTAGTGAGACTAATGGGTCTATAGCTCCCCGGAGAGTGTGATAATTTATTCGGTTTTAAAATTGGAAGAGTTTTGCCACATTTTCATGCATGTGGAAAGTAAAAATTGTTTAACGCATTGTTAAATACAATGGTGAATGCGATGATATATTTATAAGTAAGATGTTTTAATATTATTGTAGGTATGTTATCTAAGCCGGATGATGTTTTGTTTGGTAATTTGTTTAATATCTTTCTGATCTCATGTGTGTTGCAGAAGTAGTTAATTACGTCTTCGTTTAATATAGGTTGTGACGCAAGGTTTACGGTAGAAAATTGAGTAATTGTGATATTATTTCTCTTTCTCAGTTCAAGTTCTTTGGTGAAATTATTCGTCGCTGTTTCAACCGTGTTTTTGATTATATTATTCATAATTGTTGGCCTTGGGGAATTTATGGTTTGTGATGAGGTGGCCGTTGCCACTCTTCGCAATACTCAAAATGATATTATTATACAATAGTTTCCCCGATTAATTTTTTGTTTTATGTATTGTATGATAATTTCCGGACCTGCGAACAATGTTACAGGGTATGAGTGAAACAAAGAAGGAATAAATGTAAATAAAAATAACAGAGGTAACCTGGAACTGTCACTTCGGGAATGACAGTGTATCAACGGTGAATAGGAAGATGTCTAGGATTGGCCTAATTTATTCACAAAGGATGTTAAAATACGGAAGCAAAGGCACTGAGGCCTCACTTCCACCGGGATCACCGAGAGCGCAAGAGTGAATTGTATGTGTGTGTTTATCATTATAATAATGTATTGTTAATAGTTAACAAGTTGTGCGGAAAGTCCATTTTAAATGTGTTTGTTTGTTTCAGATAATTTATATCGAGTCTTTAGTTTCGTAATAAATATAAAATCAGTTTGTGTGTGTGGTCTGCAATTACCCGTAAGTGTTGAGCCACGAATATTCGTTACCAATATTAAATTGGAAAAGTCGCCATCTTTATTCAGAATGGTGATAACGAGTAGTTGATAGGTCGTATTTAAATTAATCAAAAGCATTGTTCGTTGTTTACCTGTCCATTCCGCGCATGTTTTATCCGGAAGATAAAACATTTGTATATTGAAATTGAGGAAAAAAGGGACATTTTCATTTTTATAAAGCGTAATAGAGAATTAATCGGGGAATTATTCTACATTGTTGCAGAATACATAGTGAAGGTGCGAGAGAGATGTAAACTGACGCCGCCTTAAGGGTCATTATCGCCATAAGGGTTAAAATCGACCGGATTTTCTATCGCATCATTCTTGACCGCATTGTTATTAATCAATCTTTCATTTAACATTCAAATTATTTACTTATTATATTCATTCATAATACGGAATCCATTATATTCCGAGTAATAATTCCAATTGTGTTCATTTTTCAAATATTCATTTCTTTCTTTTGATAAAACGGAATTCAATGATATTCCGGATAATTATATCTATTTTGTTTATTATATAAATAAATAATTCACTATTCATGATAAGAATTAATTAACAAATTATACTTTTGCACTACCATTTATTTTTCTTTAGAGAAATTAGTAAAAGTAATTGGGGGCTCTGACCCTCAATTACTTTCCTTTCATTAATAGGTAAAGTCAGAGTGGCATCCCGGAGCCTGACGACCCCCCTTTTGCCCCTAGAAAGGCGATTAAAGCGGTGCAGCGTCACAATTGGTATCCCTTGTGGGGACAGGAGGCGAGCAACTTTTTTGAGTTTTCTTTTTCTCGTTAAATAAATTAAAGTCAGTAGTAAAATAATACGACCGAAGAATGAATTAAAATTATTTTTTGAATTAATTAAATTAATTTTTTTTCGTTGAATTTTTGACATTTCGAAAAGTTTAGATTTCGGTAATTAAAATTAGAAAAAGTATACTCGTTATCATTATTTGGCGTGGTATTTGAAGCGTTCTACCAATTTGTTGACC
Organism: Zele albiditarsus; assembly: GCA_958496275.1. Classification (NCBI taxonomy): domain Eukaryota; kingdom Metazoa; phylum Arthropoda; class Insecta; order Hymenoptera; family Braconidae; genus Zele; species Zele albiditarsus. The sequence continues at coordinate 26,941 of OY292415.1, forward strand.
CGACATATTTATATTATTTTTTCTTCTTTTTTTGACAAATTGAACGACCGAAGTTTTCTTTTTGGACAACGAATTCGTATATACTGTCCGGAATTAAATTTCGGAATGATTTGGTTGGTTCAGACTGTGTTAGGTAGGGAAAATAAATAATTTGAAACAAACATTTAAATAGAAATTTCGGATTTGATTTCCAAATAAAGGGAAATTATTGGATTTCGAGGGGAAACCGAATTTGAATAAATTTTTCATTTCAGGTTGAGATTTCGGATTGGATTTCCGAATTGAGTTAAATTTTTGGATTTCGGATAGAATCCGAAATTGGATAAAATTTTGAGTTTGATTGGAATTTTCGGATAAGTTCTTGAATCGAATTAAAGTTTTGGAATTCTGAGTCGTATTCAGAATTCGAGAGTGTTTTGAATTTCAGATTACGTTTCGGATTTTGATTTCATTTCAGATTATAGGTGAATTTGGATGTCAAATTGAATTTCAAATTTGGGTGCTGAATTAGGTTTGGATTTAGATACTGGGTCTTAGTGGGGGATTTGGATACTGAATTAATTGAAATTTGGGCATTAAATCGGGAATAGATTTGAATGTTAAATTGAAATTGGGAATTTGGGTATTGAATCAGACTTAGACTTGGGTGATGAATCAAATTGGGAATTTGGGCACTGAATTAAAAGATAGATTTGGACATTGAATTTGGGTTTGGATACGGAATTGATTTTTGAATTTAGAATTGAAATTTGAGTCACTCCGGTTATAGAAGATATAATTAAAACTTAAATTGAAAAATAGATTATAATTGAATTTAAAATGGGTTCCAATACAGTTGATATGACTAAAGCACAACGAGATGAATGGATCCGGAAACTTCAGATAGAAGTGGAGGATATGGATTGTGGGGATTTATTGGCCACAATGAAAGTATTAAAATTAAACCCACGGGGTAGTACAGATATTATTAAAGATAGATTAGTTAGACACCACATTCAAAGAAAGTTCGGACCAAATACTGTTGAATGGTCAGTATTGGATGAAGCGATCCCATTGGCTACAGGAAGTCCCGTCTTTGGCGTATCCGGCGGAGATAATGTAGGCCAATTTAAACAAACTATAAATATTCCACCTGTTATAACCTCCGGAAATATTCCCGCAAGTGTTGTTACCTTGCCATCCGGAACCCTTCCCAATCCTTCTTCGGAATTAATTGAAATAACGAACTCTGGTACGGGAGAGATGTTGGAAACGGACAGGACTCTGTATAATCCATATTGTTTGCATCTTCCTACTGGACAGAGTCATGGGCGATATAGAGATCCTGTATCGATGATTCATAGTTATTCGGAATCAATTTTCCCGGGGTGTAACCCAAATACTTCATTTATTGAATCTGTTACGACCGCAGTTAGGGGATCGAATATTCCGTCGAGACCCAGTAAAGCCGTTAGTTTTGCTGATACTGTTGGAGGTCTAAATATATCAGATAATTTAAATTTCACAACTCCCATAGAAAGTACGCATTTGCCACTTCATGGCGCTACTTTTCCGGTTGATAGAATGCCATTCTCACAAAGTTCTCCATTTAGAGATGGTAATAATCCGGCATTGTCCCAATCGTGGAACCGACCCCGTTCAAATCTTCCTATTCCCTTGTCACTTCCCTTAAATTCCCCAACGTCCCAAATTTTAGAAAAATCAAATGTAGAATCCGGAATTACTGACCCCATTGAAGTTGTTGAAATTAACGATTCGGAAATTAGGGAAGTAACAATTGACAAAACGACAGACAACGTGACACAAGACAGTTTTGTACCTCATATAACTTCCAAACAGAGGAAACGATTATTGAAGCAGAACAGACAGGAGGAAATACGGAACCGAAGAGAAGCACAGTTGGAAGAGAGAGAAAAGGAAAAACAGACTGAACGGAAAGAGACTCTTTTAAAAGAGAAAATAGATTTAGAAATACGGTTATTGAGAGAAGAAATAGAAGAATTGGAACTAGCTGCTAAAAAGACAGAGTTAATGAGAGAACAGGTTCGTGCGTTAGAAGAATGGAAGATTAGAAATCAATTGGAGGTACAAGAAATTACGAGCCAGGAGACGATACTAAGACAACAATTTACAGATGGGATAGCTTCTCAGGAGAATGCGTCGGAGCTAATAAAAAGGGTTCAATTGCTAAGACGGACTCAGAACGCCGAGTTAGCTGAAAGGCACGAAGAATTGGCCAATCAGAACCGATTAATAACCGAACAAAATCAAAAGACGGCCATCCGGAAAAGACAGGAACAGATACAGATACAACGACAGACTGAAAATCGACAAAAGGAATTAGAAGCACGACAAGAACAAGAAAGGACGGAATTATTAGAAAAACAACGATTGGAAGAACGGCGGTGACAGACAGAAAAACGAGAAATTGAATTAGAGATAGAGCGTGAGCAGGAAAGAGTGCGACAAATAAAATTGCAACAAGACAAAGAATTGAATAAAATTAGACAATTACGGCAGCACGAAGATGAATTAAGACAACAGCCAGTCGCACAACAGATACATACAGTGACAGAACATTTGACTTACTCCGGACCCACTCCAGCAAATAAAACTACCAACCCCCCTACAGGGCCGAGGGCGGTGTTGGCGATGTGGTGTGGGCAGCCACTCGCATCGTGACTGCACCGCGCCGAAGCGCTGGACCTATTGCTTTTTGTGTGGTGAGCGCGACGTGACCCTCGCGACTTGCCCACAATGTGCAGGTTACAGACAGCGACGGGGACGATAAAGACCAGACTTGACGTTACTGACTGAAATAGAACCCCATCCGGAAACCACATATTTCTTTTTTCTTTTTTTTTAATAATTCTTTCGTTTTTTTTTTTTTTTTTTTGTTCTTCATTTTTGTATTTTCTTTTCACTTCTATATTTTTATATACTTATTCTTTTTGATATTGTAGTTTATTTTCTTTTCTATATATTTTCTTACTTACTTATATTTATTAAATAATAATCATTGTGATTGGTTGCTCAAAATACGGAGCAAGTGATATTATCGGATAAGATAGTTTATAAGAAAGGACTGAATAAAATTGAAAATAGTCGTTATCTTTCCGGAAATTCGTTGGTGTTTTTATGTCTATTCCTTGTTTGACGAATTGATTTGACGATTAGCTAAGACTGACGATAACGGATGGTGGAATGTCTCATTTACCAGGCTAGGTGAATCAACATGGTCGCAGTAATGGAAAAACCTTACGGGGAAATGGATCAGCGAATGTAAGTATGACTGATTCGATGGTTCATAGGGTCATTTAGACCGTATGACCAATTCTGGTGGAAGGTTGTGATGAGGTGGCCGTTGCCACTCATTGCAAGATTGAAAAAAAGGATAATATGTAATCGTTTCCCCGATTAAGTCTTTTCTTTCCTTCTTTGGTATTTAATCTTTTTCCGGACCTGCGAACGAACAAAGTTATACGGTATGAGTGAATGAGAGAGTGAGTAAATGAAATTAATATTACGAAGATAACCTGGAACTGTCAGTATGGGGAATGACAGCAAATCAACGGTGAATGATTAGGCTCCTATGCAAGTTCGCTTTGGCAGCTCCGGATTGCCCTAGTCGCTATGGAGTTATGGTTATAATTGATTGACGTCCGGATGCCGTGGATGATTATTTTGATGATAGACCGCCAATGTTGTTGACGAATCCAAATAGACTATTCTGATGGTATGGTATTGACGGATAATGATACCAGAGTCGCCATCTGTCTGGATTCAGGGGTACTATTTTCCAGCATGTGCGCGAGAAAATGCGCAGACGTGGGAAATGCGTCGTGACATGCGGAGAAATTGGCGGCTCGGCGACAGGCAGCGCGCAGCGCCTCTCGACTCCGGTAACCCAACCACCAATGGGAAATCGATTAATCGATAAAGATAGCGATGATTGGGGCTGTCAATCATCGAGAATTTGCATAGGGATGCGATTGGATCCTAGACCAGGAAGATGTCTAGGATTGGCCTAATTTATTCACAAAGGATGTTGATATACGGAAGCGAAGGCACTGAGGCCTCACTTCCACCGGGATCACCGAGAGCGCAAGAGTGAATTGTATGTGTGTGTCTATCATTATAATAATGTATTGTTAATAGTTAACAAGTTGTGCGGAAACTCCATTTTAAATGTGTTTGTTTGTTTCAGATAATTTATATCGAGTCTTTAGTTTCGTAATAAATATAAAATCAGTTTGTGTGTGTGGTCAGCAATTACCCGTAAGTGTTGAGCCACGAATATTCGTTACCAATATTAAACTGAAAAAGTCGCCATCTTTATTCAGAATGGTGATAACGAGTAGTTGATAGGTCGTATTTAAATTAATCAAAAGCATTGTTCGTTGTTTACCTGTCCATTCCGCGCATGTTTTATCCGGAAGATGAAACATTTGTATATTGAAATTGAAGAGAAAAGGGACATTTTCATTTTTATAAAGCGTAATAGAGAATTAATCGGGGAATTATTCTACATTGTTGCGGAATACATAGTGAAGGTGCGAGAGAGATGTAAACTGACGCCGCCTTAAGGGTCATTATCGCTATAAGGCTTAGAATCGACCGGATTCTCTATCGCATCATTCTTGACCGCATTGTTATTAATCAATCTTTCATTCAACATTTAAATTATTTTCTTATTATATTCATTCATAATACGGAATCCATTATATTCCGAGTAATAATTTCAATTGTGTTCATTTTTCAAATATTCATTTCTTTCTTTTGATAAAACGGAATTCAATGATATTCCGGATAATTATATCTATTTTGTTTATTATATAAATAAATAATCGACTATTCATGATAAGAATTAATTAACAAATTATACTTTTGCACTACCATTTATTTTTCTTTAGAGAAATTAGTAAAAGTAATTGGGGACTCTGACCCTCAATTACTTTCCTTTCATTAATAGGTAAAGTCAGAGTGGCATCCCGAAGCCTTACGACCCCCCTTTTGCCCCTAGAAAGGCGATTAAAGGGGTGCAGCGTCACAGTGAATAATCACCATTCGAACTCGTTAAGCTTCGTCGTCTAATTCCTTCTTACTTCAGCCATGGGTCGCGGTATAGTGAGCAACGATCCAAATACCATTTCGGACAATCATCTCAATTCAATTGATATAATTAACCGTTGCATCATATAGACGTGACAATTCAATTAAATCAAGGATAATTCATCGAAGATTTGAATGAGCCATCACACCAAAAAGACACACAAGTACCCATTTACACAAATTAATTGTATATGGCACATCATTCCTTGGGTAATATTTGGCGCTGCAATCGCTAACTGAATTGACACCCAGGGGAGCGATTCCTCGCGTAAAAACGTGCTCATCCAAAATTATAATTTTACTTCCGACAGAGGGCATTTCATTCGGTTGGGGGGCCAATCAATTGAGTTTTGGATCATTCAAGCAAGTTTACGAACACGGCCCGGAGTCTAAATTCAAAAGAAAACTTTATTGAGAACATTCTCCTCCCTCGCTTACAGAGATTTGACAGGTAAATAACAATTTGTATGAAATGAATGATAGGATATGAGGTACAATTCCAAAGAAATAAATATAATAAACTGGAACTAAAAATTGTAAATTATTTAACATTGTAATGATAATTATTATAATAACAACTTATAAAATTAGCTTTTTTTAATTTTCGCAACACGACAAGATAGACAATCAAATTATTAATTGATTTTCAGGGCGTTAGATATTGCTCCAAAATGGATTTACACATTTCGGAGCAATGCAACTGGCGACCGTTAGTCATATTGCTGGCCACAATCCACACACAATTCCATCTCTCCAAAATGAGAGTGTTCCAAAACTCAATCGATTAGCCCCCTAACCGAATGAAATGTCCTCCGTCGGAAGTGAAATTATAATCTTGGATAAGCACGCTTTTACGCGTGGAATCGCTCCCCAGGACGTAACATTGGACATTGATATTTGTGGTGCGGACGACGTGTAGTCATTATTCCATCAAGTAATAAACCTGGACATCGATGACCGTGGTGCGGACGACGTAAACTCTCGATGTCATCAGGTAGCGAAACTAAACATCGATATCTATGGTGCGGACGACGTGAACTCTTTATTTCATTAGTTAGTGAACCTGGACCCCAGAAGCGACGATGCGGACGACATGTACTCTCTATTCCATCAGGTAATGAACCTGGACATCGATAACTATGATGCGTACGACTTAGACTTTTTATTTCACCAGATAGTAAGAGTGAATCCCAAAAACTATTGTGCGGACGCTAAGGATTGTTCATACCAGCTAAATGCAGAAGCACGCAACAAACGTTTCATATATAACCTCACGACGTTGAAATTGTGCGGGACCACACGCAACGATACACGGTGATTCTTATTTGTGGATCAGCCTTCAGTTATCTCATTTATAATCAAAAATAATAAAAACCGGCAATTGGGATATTGGACAGCGTATATCTCTGCTGATACTGGACCGAATTATCTCATTTTGGTCGCGATGGTAATCGAATATGCGAATTAGATGATGGAAGTACCAATAGTTTCTCCGCAATCGGTACGAAATATAAGATATTTGTAATGCCTAACCAAACATCGATGGGTCAGCCGTATATTATAAGCGGTAGCGATCGCGCCAAGTACGCGCGCGAAATGCTACCGCGTTTTCGGATGATAATATTATAACGCTATCGGTACATTTCAAATCAGTATTCTGCCCAGCAGTAATTATCGAATCGCCAATAACGCTATAAATACACCAAATTCACCTAAAAGATCCATGGATACGTATATCAAACCGATGATGATCTACAATTTGAACCTGAACATCAATAACTTAATGTTTCATTCGTTGGAGTATTTTAGATTCGTCAGCTAATAATCATAATAACTAAAGCCACTTCAGGCGTACAATACGCGTCTATATATTATCGTACAAAAGTGAATGCTCATCCGATTAGGTTTCTACACGCATGCGCTAGTAACTTAATGGTCCAGTGAACTGACAGTAATACCAAAATATTCGGCGGAAAATATTAACACTGCCAGTATGCTAGAGCTCTGTTCAGCTAGTCCCCCTCGTGTACTTCTATCCATTTTTTCATGTTTTTCATTGGATTGATTATAGCAAGGAATTACAACAATTCCTGTAAACTAACATTCTTGTCCTTTATATACATGTGTATGAAGAGTATCAATAATGAGAATCAATAATTCAAACATTACAATTGACTATTCAAACCAAATCGGAATTATTCCATTAACACCGTGCATGCCCATGTCATGGGGCACTTAACGATTTGTGCAGTGCTACAAGTGGTCATTAACGGTACAACATCCGTTACGCATTCAGATAGTGATGTCTTGGTGACATATGACAACGTGGAATATTGGATAGAATGGAATCTTCGCATTCTACTATTTTATTGTCGAGGCGTCGCGCTTCAGATATTCCAATGATATCGTATTTTATATTTGATGGAGCTTCAGTTAGTTAATTAATCGTTCGTGCGATGACAGCGTTTTAACATTGTTGGTAGATACGAAGAGCTGATTATGTTTCGTGGTTTTTGAGTGTTTTGAATGTGTATTCTTTGGAAGGTTTTGGTCGTAATACTTCTCGATGACCAGCCGGCTTGGAAGATGTATTTCAGAGTTTTTTGATTTTTGTTCTTTACTTTTATTTTCTGAGAGAGGTGTCGTTAGTTGCTATATATTATTTCTGTTATTTTCTACATCTAGACTTTTTTCATTTTTGTTAATTAAGTAGTTGGGTATACCCGGTTTAACCATACCTTCTGAGAAACTGGATGATCTCTGTGGCGTGGTGCGCGTAAGAAGGGTTTCGTTTTTCTTAGCAACTTGAGTACTGTGGGGATTAATCTTCACACTGTTGGTCTTGTGCTGTGGTGAGATAGAGAAACTTCTTTTTCTGTTATCTGTTGATTTAGGTTTGGTTTTATTTTTTAAAATAATAAGTTTGTCGTATTTAATGACTGCATTGTTACCTTTTGTCTCTCTGAATTTTTATTTGTTCTGGGATCATTTTCCTTTTCTCGAGAACATACTGAGGATACTCTCCCATTATATAGTAAGCAGTATTCTCTAAAGCTCCTTTCTGCTTCATAATCTTGATTTTACTGCCCAACGTGGAGAGTGTTATTGTGATCGGTCGGGGTTTTTCAGATTTTCTGCCTATTCTTCTGGCTCCTTATATGTCACTGCAATTTAATTTTAATAAGGAATATTTGTTTATGAAAGTTATTATATTGATCTCCAGATCGAAATAAGATTTTTCATTTTCTTCAATACCAAAAAAAACAATATTTCTTTGTCTTGCATGTTTCTCTAACATATTTAGCCTCTGTTCTTGATTTTCTCTTCTTTTTTTGAGCTTTTCTCAATTTTCCTCCCAAGTTCTAAATTTTTCATCTAATATTTTGTTTACATTCTCTGTTACTCTCTCTGTTACATTCTCAGGGCTCCTTGTAATAGCCTTTTTCTGTTCATCTAGATCATTTTGGATCTTGCGAAGTGCAGCCTTCTCCCTTTTTTAAAGATTAAAGCATAAAAAATGATGATTTGTGATCATTTACTCCGCTACTTGTCGCTAGATGGCGTTTCGAATGCAATCGCGATATATTTTATTGTAACTAGTATAGTTCTCTAGTGGTCAGTAACGGAACCAACTTATATTCTCGTCGTTAGATGGCGTGGTTATACAGGCAATTTTGTTTTAGGTTATTTTTCGAGGTTATGTTCTGGATTTCCGTTTCTATTTTTGACTAACCTTGCTTTATTTAATGATTCAACTTGTGTAGTGCCATCAGAAGTCCGTTCAGTACAGCTTGAATGTATTTGTTCCGCTTCAGTTTCCTTCGCTATCCAGAACAAGGTTGCTGTTGCCGATAGCACTTTTCGGTTTATAACAGCAACAGATCTTCACTTCGCACCAAAACTTCACTTCGACGTTCTACTTAATTGTAGTAATTGTCTTCTCAACTAGTTTTTTCTCCGAAATACGTATTATTTATATTTTAATAAACAGATTTATGTGGACAACGATGTTGAAAGTAGCACTATAGCGCCCTCCTGCTAGCAACACATTTATTAACACGTAATTCCAGCACGCAGCTTACGTTGTTAGTGCTTAGCGATCCCGGTGGAAGTGAAGTCTCGGAGGCCACCGCTTCGTATATCAAGTTGTTTGTCAAGGCGTTAATCCAATCCTAGGCATCTTCCTAGTCACTTTGCCGGAGTCGGGAGGTGCTGCGCGCTGCCTATTGCAGTGCTGCCACTTTCTCCGCACATGCCGGCGCAATTGAGTCTTCTGCGCATTTATCTGTGGACGTGCCGAAGAATAATACAATTGAGTTAAGACAGAAGGCGACTCTTGTACCGTTATCCTTGTTATAATAAACGGCGGTGCAATCCCAATATAACATAGTCAACTCTAGTTTTACTGAGATCCATTCCGGTACATCAACCGAAATAACTACTGTGGCTTTCCATTGCTATTTGTCCTCAAAATAGCGATTCAATGTCAAATTCAAGGCAATAATCAGACTCCGAACAACAAACTCCTACTTGGTATATAATTATTGATTGGTTGAAGTTCCATAAAATGATCCATGTTGACAGGTACAGGTTAGGATTTTCTTGATTTATCACACTCACTCCATCCATTCATCCATTCCATAATACAATATTTTAGAGGTGCTCGCGAAAGGAAATTACTGGAGGCAGAATCAATTGCCTTTAAATTAAATTGCAACGACTGGCAAACAGCCACCTCGTCACAATGGATAATCCACAAAAAACAGCTACTGTAAAAAGTGTGCCAAATACGCGCTGATAGTGTTCGGTGCCCAAAAAACCAAAAAAATACTGGCCCTCCCGGTGTGCTCTCTTATCGTAGATCTGGCCATCTCTGCATTATAGAAAACAGAAAAACATAATGAGTAATTCGATGACTGTTGATGAGCTCGACTGAATGAGATGAGTGTTGCAAATGTGAATGATGAAATGTACGATGCGTAATAGCAATTATATGATGAGTTAAATTAAGTCTATGAATATGATGGACGAAAGACTATAATGAGTATATTACAACGAGTTGAATTGAATGGTTTCACGTAGTCTCGTGTGAGCAGTGTCAAAATGTATCAGAGTTAGCGGCCACGCGACGAGTAATATCCGCAGATGAGTCAATGCAAAGAGCTATCAATTTGTATAAATTAGTCAATCAATCTCGCTCAATAATTCTTATGCTTAAGTACAATGATTTTGGTTCACACGATGCATCCAACACACACACAGATTGTAATTAGTGTACTGCAATGGCTGACGCCACGTGGTGATTCACACTGCAAATCAATTACATACACTTGATTTGCTTGATCATACAACTTAATGTCTAAATAAGTTGCACTGTCGTTGAGTAATTGCACTGATATCACGATCACGATTTACACTGAATTTATTCTGACTGACTGTGAATTTCACACACTGAATTGCACTACACTGCGGAACGTGTCGGGAATACGTGCGCTCAGGAAGATCAATTCAATGATAAGTGATGCGTGTATCGAGCGTCGATGAAGATCACGGTGGAGACGGAAGTGTAGTGACACTTATGCAGCTTTGACGTAATTGTGTGATTGGTTGCGCACTTACAGTATGCGCAACCACATGAGCAGAAGAGCACATTAGTGCCCAAAACCGATTGATTGGATCGTCTAAGCTACTGCTTGACCATATTGAGTGATGGATTGATGAGTGATTGTATGTGTAGTGATTGACTCTGAAGTCAAATTGATTAGTTGTTCAAGTAGTGAAGAGGTGCTGCCACCTCATGCTACAAGTGACCAAACAATCCCAAATTATTTCAACTCTCTCATAACGGCAGTGAATAGATGCATGTAACAGAAAAGTAGTAAAAAAAAAGACACTCAAGATTTCTCCTTCACAAGTCTTCCCATGACACGAACATAAAGTATCTTCAATGTCATGTTTCTACAACACATGAAACTAAGTGGATTGTTTGTAATAGTTTTGCGTAGTTTTTGGTATAAAAAGTTATAGAAAATTATCAAAAAAAATTTCGCCAGGTATCATGATGAAAGGAGTGTTAGGTCCTGAGAGGCCTCTTTGTTTATTTACAATAATTAATGTTTCTCCCAATCCGTATTATCGAATTTTTAATAACTTTTAATCGACTTCCCTCTCGCGATTGATTCTTGTGTTATATTTTGTGATGAGGTGGCCGTTGCCACTCATTGCATTTCAATAAATATATTTAATCATGTTCCACGATTAATTCTTTTATTTATTAGATTTATACTTTCCGGACCTGCGAACAACATTATATAGCATGAGTAAATGAGTGAGTGAGTGAATATAATTGAAATAATAGCCACAACCTGTATCTATCAAATGGGAAGATGACGGAGAGCCGATGATGAATAATTGGGATCCTATGCAAATTCACCTTGACAGTTCCGGATTGCAACTGTCTTTATGGAATTGTTGGTACAGTAAATTGTGGTCTGGATGTCGTGAATGTCTATTTCAATTGTGGACCGCCAATGTCGTCTGGGAATTTGAATGGACTGTTTTGATGGTATGGTACTACCCATGGAGATAGAGTAAAGGAGTCAAAACTCTCTATCCTAGCCTGTATGCACAAAGTTCTTTCAAGTGGTCGCAGAAGTGTAGCACTCAGTTCCGCCACAGATCTCGCTAGTGTTCCTGAGAACCCTTGATATATACACGGAGAGAAAATCGAAGTAAAAATTACTATGGTTGCATAGCATCGGTGGACAACATTCACATTATGACAGAAATTGCTATAGTCATATTAAAATGCACTATAGTCTCAACCAATATTTGCGATGTCTCATAGTAATTTTTAAAAGTGACATTACTATAATTTGCTGTCAAATTTTTACTATGGTAACAAAGTAAAAATTACGTATAGTACAGATCATATTTTACTATTATCCAATAGTTTCGTTAATATTTGTTTTTATAGTAACAAAATGAAAATGACTCATAATGTAAATTAGATTTTTTCATAAAAGATACGAAAATTAATTTACAGTCTATCTATCGACAATCACGCGTTTCGCGTTGTGCGCAATCGACATAGCCTTTAAACATATCTGTTACTTGTTTATGGCGCGCTATTCTTTTGTTTAGCTTCCCGTTGCGTAGCGTCAGAGCGGCGTTGTGTTCATAGCGCGAAAACCGAAAAGTCTGTGAAAACAAAACATCCAAGCCGTGTGTCAACTGAATTTCAACGATAAGTTATTAAAATCATTTATGCATAAAAAACTAACTCGGCTTGAGCGCTTTACAAATAAAAATGCATCTGCATGTTGGTTGCGTGACGTGTATATGAATTGTGCAGTGATATAAAATGATGAATGAAAAGTGTTTTAATTTTTCTTTGTTTTTGAGGTTAACGTTCATCGTTTGAACGCATAATATTCTATTGGGCATTGATGTCGATTTATGCGTATAATTAACCATTAAGTTAGTGCAAACAAATGTGTGTCAACGCGCACGTGTATGAAAATACGCGTGCGCGTATTCGTGTGTGTATATTTGCAAATAAAAATCACTATAATGACAATTAATGTTTACGATAGTCTGTAGCATTATTTACTTAGTACCATAGTAAAATTTAGACAAGATGTCAGTAAGTTCTCAGATGGCGCTGTAGTAAAGTTCCTCTAATTTTTTACTTAAGACCATAGTAAAAAGTGAGATAGTTTGAGGTTAGTCCACCGTTACTATAGACCATAGTAAAAATTCATGTGGCTGGTGAAGGAAAAATTACTACTTTTTTCTCTCCGTGTAGTAATACAAAACTGCATATAATAAATAAAACATAAATAATATTAAATAAAGCACATATTAATGAAACAACTCGTGTTGTTCTATTCACATGGAGTTATTATATAATAAGCACATCAGATATAATAATTATATAATAAGTTCAACACGAGTTATTTTATCATCGAATCTTATGATTTTCCTGTTATGTTTAAAAATATAGCTAATTATAATGAAACGCGAATATAGCGATAAACCAATCGAACAAACCGGCAAGCCTATAATTAAACCTCAAGCGCAGCAATTATTTAAATATTAAAAAACTACTCATATGTTTTAGTGTTTTCATGGCCAAGTGGATAAGGCGTCCGACTCGTATTATGCAGGAACCGAGTTCGATGCGCGATGCTTACTTTTTTTTTATTTTTTTTTATTTTTCAATTTTTATAAGTCTTTCGTAATGTATTTATTATTCGGACGTGCGTTACTCTGTTTCTGTACAACAATAATAATAATAAAAACATGTACATGCAAGTAACTGGGCGAATGCAGGAATATAGGCTCTACATCAGGAATGGAAAAACTGCGCTCTTTGCGCTCTTCTGAGCTTTAAGGAAATATAATGTGTTCACTGCCATTAAGTTGACCGTATACCTGGGTTAATCCAGGTATACTACACACCGAATACGAATGCTATCCAATAAGTCGGCCCCACTCACAAACCTGCTTACAACTTGAATATAACTTCAATGCAATGAAACCTATTGGACTACACAGCCGTAGTGTCAGAACTTTTGCGTGCCAATCAAACGATCAGCATTCGATTCCCGTAAGAATGTTTTTTTTTTTCTTCAATTGTATGATATGGGATATTTCGTATTTTCGTATGCATGAATTCATCGTTTAACGAAACTGTACTCCACGAATCGAAAATACTTGAGGACATCAATAAATGTATGTTTAAAAAACCCTTCATCATTTTTTCCGATAATGTACAAGCGTTAAAGTACAACAAATAATAATATATCGATAAAATAGGCCATATCAAATGCTAGTTGAATTCATCTCATGGCAAACGTATACAACTTAAAAAATTCATTCAAAATCAAATATACATCATTTCTGACTTGATTTTCTAATTCGCTAGTAAGAACTATGCACGAGCACAACTGAATTAATAGATGACCTCCATAAATACTCAATGGTATATTTTGAGAATTTTTGTTCCTCCATGTTTAAAAGTATGTGTCTTATGATACTCGTTCACAAATGGAATATTAAACAGGGAAATCATACGGATGGCTCTCAATATGTATTTCCGCCTAGCATATTGAGTGACCAATCGAATACAATTTGTCAAACGTTGAACTAATTATCGCTTAAAATTTTGATGTAAAATGTTTCATTTGTGAATAAATATTCGTGTACTCTGTGATTGCATTAATTATATGTAACGAAGACATTGTTTGGTAGAATTCAATAAAAGAACATACGAAAGATATTCTTGCGTTTGTAAATGTCTATATTCACTCATCAGATATGTTAATATTTTATTCATTTCATGCAGAAAATTTCGCGAAAAAAAAAATATATATTAATCGTCCGGGGATTCGAACCTGAGTCGTGGAGTTGTGAAGCGAACACTGTGTCATCACAGCTACGTCGTGCCTTGAATATAATTTCATAGAATTTATATTTAAGTTCTGAGCACATTGGTGTATTGAAGCTATTTGTCCATTACATATACCTATTTGTGGGATACCTATGTGCTGACCCTTATAATCCCCGAGTGTCATAAAACTCGGAACCGAAAAAAATGCTTGCTCACCCAGTGTACTCCGACTTTCGTTAATTCAAACACCCCTGATATATATGCATCATTGTGCATGTTAAAAAGTGAATGCAGTCTTGTATTACTAAATATTGTGGATTCTCAAGAACACTAGTGACGCCTGCGGTGGACCTGAGCACTACATCTCTGCGACCGCTTGAAAGAACTATTTGAGTAGGGAGTGTCGACTCCTTCTCTCTGGTCTCCTCGGTACTACCAGCCAGTGATGCCAGAATAATGATTCTGGCAAGAAGCAACATGAGTGGAGGGGGTGCCGCACACAAGCACAACCCGTGTTGGTGTGAGCCCCGCACTTCGGCTCATGGTTCGGTTAATAGAAAAAGGCAGAAATACTATCCATATCTCTCTTCTTACCGAACTTGGCCGAAGATGAACGAAGCTTTGTCGGTACATCTACCTGAGGGTATGTGCGAACCCTTAAATTCAATTTCATGATTTCAGGTTAAAATAGAATATGAGTATTGAGATGGAAATAATGTTTCCACATAATTTTCATTTATTCGTCCTTATGAAAGATTCATATATCCATATGTATATAAAATAAAAAATTGCATTGGGAAAATATGTAGATAATGTAAAAGGCCTATACGATGATGCCACGTGTAGGCAAGTGTGGTCCGAGTTCATATAATTGCTGCTAGACTTATCATACTATTCGTTCGATTGGCACAATGGTACCGTGCTTGCAAGCGATCTGGTAACTTGCGAGTTCAAGTCACCTCAAAGTCCTATTTTTTTTTATTTTCATAATGCATTGATATAGATTTTGAGTTAGTCAACAGCTTACAAGTTTCTAATTTCCACCACGAATACTGTGAATTTAGTACACTGAATATAGCTAGTTTCTAAATAGAACGATGTCAGGCAATCAAAGGGACGAACGTTCTCGAAATCAATAATCAAACTGAATAAAATTATGATCGAACCCAAAAATTACATTGAAAAAATATTCAAATTATGTAAGAGACCTATACGACAATGCCGCGTGTAGGCAAGTGTGGTCCGAGTTCATATAATTGTTGCTGGGCTCATCACACTGATCGCTCTATTATCACATTGAAAGCGTGTTTGCGAGAAATTTGGCAACTTGCGAGTCGAGTCACCCCATACTACTATGTTTTGTTGTTTCATTTTTTTTTTTCAGAATTTCAGGAATGCTTTCGACATAATCGAAATATAATAGAATGAAATAAATATTGAAAAGCATAGGTATATCAAAATATTAATATTAATTGTCAATAAAAAATAAATTGCAAGTTGTGATCTTCCACCAATGGCGCGTTGAGTTTCTCCAATGAATCTCTGCATAAAGTCATATTGTACCACATTAAACAACAGATTTTAATAGAGGACGTCTGCATGCTTTTCGATGACTATTATTATTTGTGCATGCAAAAATATTTATGGAATTGGCATGGGGAAACAAATGCCGGATTTATCAATGACTAATGGTTTCTTCTCAATATATTCCCTTCGAAATTGTGTATAAACCCTGTTACGCCATTGCGTAACTATATGATGTAGTTTTGTACAACATTCAACATATTGGTACGATATAAAGTTTGGGGATTCTCCGGCCCATACATATTCTTGAAAGAGAACCCTAATTACACTCTTTCCTAATATTTATATATCCATTAATGACGGAGTGCAACCAAGATATTTCAACACTTCTTGTGCATATATCAGCTTTTAACATTAATTGCAAACTCAATCTTTGCCTTCGAGTCTCACATTGTGAAACAACTGTAAACTGTACAGAAATGCCTGTCATTATTGTCCTTAACATCCTGAAAAAGTCAAAATATTTAGTTCAATGTGGTAAAATAGGGCTCTAGGCGCAGGTCCACTTTGAAAAAACCTAACGCGCCATTGGTGGAACCTCAAAGGTGGTGTGGAAGAGCACTATTTTTATTAATATACATACATACAATTTTTGAGTTCGATCATAATTTTATTCAGTTTGATTATTGATTTCGAGAACTTTCGTCCCTTTGATTGCCTGACATCGTTCTATTTAGAAACCAGCTATATTCAGTGTACGAAATTTACAGTATTCGTGGTGGAAATTCGAAACTCGTGAGATGTTGACTACCTCAAAATCTATATCAAGGCATTGAAAAAATTGTGGAGAATAATCCGCACTTTGAAAAAATAATGTCTGGATTTTTCTTATATTCCATGTAGAATTATTTGGAAATTATGAAAATAAAAAAAAATAGGACTTTGAGGTGACTTGAACTCGCAAGTTACCAGATCGCTTCCAAGCACGGTACCATTGGGCTGATAGAGTGAATAGTATGATAGGTCTAGCAGCACTTATATGAACTCGGACTACACTTGCCTACACGTGGCATCATTGTATAGGCCTTCGACATTATTTAAATGTTTTACCTGCTCGCACGACCGACCCTCAAATACGATTTTAGGATTTCAGGCTAAAATGTAAGACGAGTTCTTAGACGAGAATGTTTTCTCCCGCAATTATGAAAAATATATAATTGCAGGAGGAAAGATATAGATTATATATGGCAAAGTTGAATTAAAGGAATACCCAAACTACATGAAGGGTCCATACCACATTTACACAAGTGTGGTCGTAAGTTAAGTAATTGCTGATGTGCATATTATACCAATAGTCTCCTTAGCATGTTGTTAGCGTGTTTGGCAGCGCTACTATGGTTTGTGAGTTCAAGTCTCCGTACAACTCGTTTTTTTTTCCATCCAGATCTTTCTCGATTTTTCGGTCCGAGCGTTGTAAGTGAACAACATGTTCTTTTTTTTCAAAGAACAGAAATTACAAGAAAACCTCTCCCAATTTTTATAATATTTTCATCTCCTATATATACTATAATCATTCGAACTCGTATGACGGAATCAGCGAATTTTCATTCGAAATCATTATATTCCAATGATATATGTCGGAGTTAAGAAACTTGTAATAAATAAAATTGCATTAAATGCCAACTGTTTGTATTGAATTATAAACAATACAAATCGATAAATTCCCACCAGGAAATAAATATATGTTGCAGTTTTGTTGTCAAATACCATTGTAGGGATGAAAGAATTCCATTGAGGAAAATTCATAATCCCCAGTAAACAATGACATTGGTTTTATCCAGAGAGTCTTTTTTAACTTCGTGTTTCTCTAACCCCAAATATAAATATATACTTATTTGCCACGAATAAAATTCATATATATGCAAGAATTCTATTTAAAGGTTGCAGACAAGAATCCGTCCTTGCCTTCTATGTCACTCTTGAAGTTACATGATGGCGCGTGGATTTTTTGAAAATGCACCTTCGCCACGAGCTCTATTGTACCACATTGAACTAAACATTTTGATAGATGATATTCACATTCGTATTGACAGGTATGATTATCTGCGCATGCAAACAAATTTATGTAATTCTGGCAGAGAGACGAAAAACTCTACATTTTGTTTTGAAAGAACTTGTTGGTCAATAACGGCATATTTATATATTTGCAAGGGCTATACAATAGTAAATGATGTGCACATTTCTAAACAACAATAAATATATAGGAGTATCCATTGTACATTAATGAACCGAATGGTTCGAATATGCCAAGATTGTGATGAAATTTTTGAGTTACCAACGGTCATGTAAGCTAACACAGTACATATATGTATATATTACGAGTTTCTTAGCGCCAACATATATCATTGGAACATAATGATTTTGCATGAAAATTCCCTGATTCTGTCAGACGAGTTCGAACGATTATAGTATATAGGAGATGAAAATATTATAAAAATTGAAAGAGGCTTTCTTGTAATTTTTGTTCTTTGAAAAAAGAGAACATTTTGTTCACTTACAATGTTCGGAGCGGAAAATCAAGAAAGATTTGGATGAAAAAAAAAACGGACTGTACGGAGACTTGAACTCACAAATCATAGTAGCGCTGCCAAACACGTTAATAACATGCTAAGGAGAGTCGTAGTTTGAGCGCGAAACAGTGAACACGTCTCTCTCACGACACGAAATAATGGAACACATACATATAAATCCAAACTTACAAATCGATAAAAAAACATTAGACAAAATTATAAATAACTCGTCACCGAACGTACTCAACAATCCAGCTCTCTTGGATGAGATATTCAAAGAAAATATTCAAATTTCTAAAAAAGAAACACAGCCAAATCTAGTGCAAAAACGGAAACGACAGCTAACCACCAGTCCTAACGGCTCGGATCCAAATTCAAATTCAAATGAAGACATCGATAATACTTGGAAAGTTCCAAAAAAGACATTTAAACCAAGAAAAACCAACAACTATGAGGATAAAACACTAAATCAAGCAACCCATAACAACTCGTTTGAAATTCTTTCGGACCAAGAAGATATTGAGATCGACACAGAAGCATCCACGGACCCAGGCCCATCTAGCCACGTGGAAACACATCATTCGAATCATATAGCAAGTAAAACAAAAATTAATATCGTTCCCCCAATACATGTTTCCGATAAAAATATAGATTTTATAATCAAAATGCTAACTACTGCTAAAATTGAAAAAAGTAAATGCTACGTCGCGGCCGATAAAATAGAAGGGGTTGTTATTCATGCACACAGCCTTGAAATTTTCGAAATCATTAAATCGTTGCTCAAATTCAACAGCACCCAATTTTACTCATTTACACCAAAATCTAATAAATTCAAAACTTTTATCCTTAAAGGCATTAAGGGAAATTATAATAATAACGTCATCGAAGAAGAAATAAAAAGCCTTAACATTCCAGATATTCAAATTAATAAAGTAAATAAAATTTCCTATAATAAAGATAACCCCAACAAATATTAGTTTATTATACAATTAACGCGTGATTCAAACCATGAACAATTGCTGAAAATTGAAAGATTGGCCTCTCAATCAATTTCATGGCGAAATATAATTCGAAAGAGCCCAATTCAATGCCGAAACTGCCAAAGGTTCAACCATTTCAGTATAAACTGCGACATGAATTACCGTTGCGTAAAATGCGGCCTTAGCCATGATATTAGTAAATGCCATATTACTGCTCAATCGAATAAAAATGAACTAAGATGTGCTAATTGCAAAAATTCTGGGCATCCGGCAAACTATAAAGGATGCCCGTATTATAACCTCGCCGATCTAATTGCCAAAAAAAAAAACATTAAAATATTATAAAAAAGCAAACAAGTATCGATAAAATATTCACACCCGTTCAAAATACTTTTACTTACGCCAATATCACGAAAAACTCAATGCTCCCGAGTACTTCAACACGTCATCAAACAAACATATCCATTCAATCAGTAAAAGAAAGCAATGCCCCCCCCCCCCCCCCCCCCCCCATATGAGCTCATCTACAAACAGCACAATCAATACCTTAATAATGAAATTGGATTCCAAAATTGAATGCATGGATAATAAATGGGATAATGCCCACCAAACTTTAATTAATACAATTACACAGCTCAATACAACACTAATAGCCCAAATTAATGATAACACAAATAAAATTGATATTATAATGAAACATTTAAATTTATGAATGCATACACAACGGACTATTACCCATAATAAAGCAATAAATCAAAATAAATCAAATAACCTTATTATTGCCTCAATTAACGTTAATTCAATCGTATCGAACCAACGTAGATTCGAATTATTTGAATTTATTAAAAGGAATAAATACCCTGATATCATAACAGTATGCGTAACTAAACTTACACCGAGACACAAAATTCAATTTAAAAACTATAATATAATTAGAGATGATAGACATAATTCAACGCAAGGAGGTGGTACAGCTATTATCATTAAACGAGAATTTACCTACGACCACATTAAACACCCCAACCTATCCAAGAATAAAATATTAGAACAATCAATCATATCTGTTAAATTAAAAGCTAATACCAAGCTATACATAATCAGCATGTATGCCACCAACAGCAACAACAAATTATTCATCGATGAACTCGAAGTACTCTTTAATACACTTGAATTATACAAGCCAAATCATTTCTATATTATAGCTGGTGTGTTACGTCCCCGCATCGTTTTTACAGCTGTTCTACCAACTGATACCTACTTTACCATAGGTAGAAGTAAGGTGATAAAATAGATTCATTTACAATCCACCTCACACACATTTTTTCCATAAACTAACAAACTTATGTAGAAACACGAAATATACACATATATAGATATACACTACATCTCAGAAAACACTACAAAGACCAAATCAGCAAAAGAAGATATAAATTCAATTATATATGTAATTAACAGAAAATAAGAAGGAATACATATATAATTAATACGAACAAGTAAATGAGTAACAACGAACACTAATATAGCAAAAACTCATTAAATAATTAATACATAAGTAACAATTGTAATAAATTACCAATATCATAAATCACCAATCAATACCAACATAATTAATTCATAGGTAATTGTCTGAAAGTTACTGAAAAATACTGAAAAAGCAATGGCTGAAGTGATTATTATATTGAAGAATATAATGCGCAGGAATATACGGTGGAATTTTGGTGGCGGATAGAATTTTTGGATGCGTTTAACAAGCGTAATTTATTATTAAAAATAATGACAAGAATCACAGAATTGTTCACAATGATTACTGATATTAATTGCACTGAGTCAACTTGTTCTGAATGTTCGAGTAGTCACTGAAATGTAGATAATATTTAAACACTGATTACCACGCGGTTGCACGATGCACGCTCGATGAGTCTAATGAACTGTATGAGACACTGAATTTAATGCCGATACACACACTTGCTAACAACGTGGGCAATGAGTTGATCTGAATTGTTGCGCTTCTGATGAAGATGCACTAGTTGCTGAAGAAACACAATTTTCTGAGCTGAACTGAAGATGAGTTGAACTGAATACTGAATAATAACTGAGCGTAGCTGAAAAACACGTGTGCTTGCACTGATGCTCGTTGTCGAAGTGATGCCGGCAATTTTCTTTCCGGCCTCGTGTTGTTGAGCGGATGTGGTCTGATCATGACTGTGAATTTTCTGATTGGCCGCGCATCTCAGCATGCGCGTGCACATGGTCAGACCGGCTCGAAGTGGTTAGTGCACGCAACAGGTGCGCCTCCGCATGATCAGTTCATCAAGAGTGAGTCGCGCGTGCGCTATGCAAGTTACTGCGCGACTCACTCATTCTCATTGTTTAGCGCACGAAACAGATGCGCCTACGCATGAGCAGTTCTTCAAGAATGAGTCGCGCGTGCGCTATGCAAGTTGCTGCGCGACTCACTCATCCTCCTCGATTGATTAGCGCACGTAATAGGTGCGCCTGCGCATGAGCAGTTCTACACGAATGAGTCGCGCGTGCGCTATGCAAATTACTGCGCGACTCACTCATCCTCCTGGACAGTGCATAATTATGGTCACTCGACTGACTGCACGAGTGACCCAGGAGGTGCTGCCACCATGCTCGTGTGGCATTTGTATCAATTACTGAACAGTATTCTACACATAAACTAAAACGATAAGCAATAAACAATAACTAAAACACAAGGGTAGAAATGACTCAGTTCACGATAACAATGAAACCCATGCAGCTGAATCAATAAGTTCCCCTCAGAACGCATAGATTAATATGGGAAATAAGATAACAATACGCTGGAATGTATAGATCAATATAGAAACTAAGATAACAATAAGTTCCTCGGGAATGCATGTTTTATTGAAGAAAATAAGATAGCCAAGATTCCCAAGAGCCATTATCTAATCCTGAGAAACCGCGGACCCACAAACAAGATCACGCTATTTGCGATTGGGGACTTACGTCCAATCGCGTAGCACCGATAAAAACTTGCGGGTCCAGCGCAAAGACGCCTGACTCAATCACCCCCTCTTCGTTAAAAAACACGCGTCAACGAATACTATATAAAGTATTGCGCACAGGTAAACTCTCTCACATTTCTTATTTAAATCGTCAAGACGCACTCTCACTTTTGTTTAGGCAATTCGTCAAGAGTCTTATTTACTGCAAGAATTTCTCAAACTAACTAACTCAATCAAAGAACATCGGACTCGCGTTTCTTCCTAAGAACATTCAAATTTAAATCAGAACCTCCAGAAAAAACCAGTCATTAACACTTCAAACGTAATCGCTCTTGAGAATTCGAGGCATAAGCCTATAATATAAAAGCAGTGTATAAACTAAGTGTAACATCAGTGTAAAACCAGTAACACTAGTAAATATATTAATTATAAACTACAACATTGACTCTGAGAATCTTCTTCAAATTCACCCGCGCATAGCGGGTTTGATCATCCGAACATATATCTATATATGTTAGAGTTGCGAGGGACAGTCGGTAAGTGAAGAGAGTGACCAACTAAGATTCGCACCGACCAATGGCATCCTGGTCAACATCGCCTCTACATTCACTTCCAACTTGGAAAATATCTACGACCTGTCCCCGGGACGTAACAGGTGACTTAAACGCCAGAAATATAAATTGGGGTGACTCAACGAATAACCAACGAGGTCTCTATCTTAGAAACTGGGAATTATCCCAAGCAACTTTCTTTAAAGCTAAAATATATCCGCCCGACGAACCCACATTCCCAAGATCAAATTCGTTCTTCGATCTTACTATAATTGACAACCGAATAACGATTGATAATGGCATGAAAAATACCGTAACAACATCAGATTACGATAGCGACCATAAAGCGATTATATTTAAAGCATATCTAAATGGCAACAACCCAAATATCTTTATTTCTAATCACGAAAAACCGATATTTCTTTATAAATCTACCAATTGGCATAATTTAAAAAAAAGCCTTAATACTACTCATATGGATTTGATACCGCTGGACAGAAACCTAAATAATAACGAAATTGATGATTTTCTAAACATAATTAATAATAATCTACAAAACACCATTAACAATATAGTGCCACGTTGTCACCCCCAAGATAGTATCTCGAAATACATTAACCCAAAAATCATTAAACTTCAAAAAATAAAATCCAAACTAGTAGCACACTTAAATTATTTAAAAAAAAATATTCAATAATTCCAACCACCAAATACTTAATACAAATTGTATGATCAAAACAATCAAAGCAATACTACATAACGAATTTAAAAGAGCTACCAATAATTATTGGAAAAGTCAAATCAAACAGATAAACCATAAAAAACCAGAAACTTTCTTTCCCAAAATAAAAAAAATATTGAGAACAAGAAACGATATATCAATCCAAAGCCTCAAAATTAATTCCAACGATAAAACAATTATTACAAATAGTAAAATTGAATTAAAAAACCAAATTATAGAGAATGACACAATAACAATAACTAACAAAGCTGATAAATTAAACATTATGGGAGCCTACTACGAAACCATCAACTCCCCAAGACCAACAACTATGAATAATGATATTAAAAACACGGTTGAAACAGCGACAAGGAATTTCATCAAAGAGCTAGAACAGAGAAAGAGAAATAATATTACAATTACTCAATTCTCTACCGTAAATCCAGCATCGAAACCTACACAAAATGACGACGTAATCAATTATTTCTGTAACACACACGAGGTCAGAAATATATTAAATAAATTACCAAATAAAACATCATCCGGCCTAGACAACATACCTACAATAATATTAAAACATCTAACGTTTAAATACATTATAGCATACACCATTATTTTCAACAATGCTTTAAATAATTGCTATTTGCCAAAAGCATGGAAATGTGCCAAAACACTCCCAATTTTAAAACCTAATAAATTTTCGCACTCTCCGTCAAGTTATAGACCTATTAGTCTTACTTCATCTATCAGTAAAGTATATGAAATAATCATCAACAAGAGAATTACAAAACATTGCAATTTACACAAAATAATTCCTGCAAACCAATATGGATTCCAAAACAATCTTTCGACATGTCACGCAGCATATAAATTAATAAACGACATCAACGAAAATATTAAACGCAACTTCTTAGTTGGAGCAGTCCTTATTGACATTGAGAAAGCATTTGATTCTGTTTGGCTAGATGGTCTACTATTCAAACTAATAATTAAAAAATTCCCAAAACATCTCTCTTCAATAATTTGGGATATGATCACAACCAAGTATTTTGTTACATGGGACGGTATTTCAACGTCAACCCAAGATATGCGATTATAAACGGCTTACAGCAAGGAACAGTTAATTCCCCAATTCCATTTAACATTTTCAATAGCGATATCTTAAACCTATTCCAATTGAATTCAAACAATAATACAAATTCAATTGCATTTGCAGACGATTTAATAATATATGTAGCTGATAGAAGCCCGATAAATATTCAAGCCAAACTGCAAACATTAACTAATGACATAAATAATCTTTACCAAATCTGGAACCTGAGGATTAATCCTGACAAGAGTGAAACTATTCTCTTCAGCAAACCAGTCCACCATTTATCGAAGAAAAACAAAGAAGGCAAAAACGAATTCCAAATTCAAACATATAAACTGGATACCAACACTATCATCACAATACCTCATAACAGAACCGTTAAATATCTTGGAATTAATATTGATTACTTATTACGGATGAACCATCATTGGGATACCCAAATTAAAAAAGCTCATAAAGCTTTCATGGCCAACGCACGAATTTTCTTCAATAAAAACCTCAATAAACAATCGAAAATAATATGCTACCTATTATTAATCCGCCCAATTTTAATAATGCTGCCCCCATCATATGGAATATTAGCGCTTCACATATGGAATCCATGAGAATTTTCGAAAGAAAATGTTTAAGAGCATGCCTATTCATGTATAGATCACCACATTCTAAATTCACAAAGATGCATAGTAACAAAATACTTTATAACGCTACCAATATCAATCGCATTGACAACCACATCATTTCACTTTGTAGAGGCTTCTACGCTAATATTAAAAACATAAATAATAATGATATTAAAACATTTCTTGATATGAACAAGGTGGAAACTACTATGGACCTAAAATCAGGGTACATCTCCCCTCAAACATTAACATATCTCGACCACATTGGTATGATCCAAGACAATTATAACATACCCATTATATACCATTACCCAAGAAACAAAGCTGATAAATCATTACCTTTAAACGAAACAGACCTCAAAAGCAAATCCTTATACTCTAAGGTAATCCCCTACAAAGATTATTGTAATACACATAGATTATCTAAACATTGCTGGTGGCTCAACAGCAACTCAATACATATAGATCAAATACGCAAGAGAACCAAAAACAAAAATAAAGTGAAAGAGCAATACAACTTAGCTATTGTATAATGTAAAGTAAATAATTAATAAATACAATAATTCCAATTGAATAAATATACACAACTAGTATATAAATCTCCTGTAATTATATAAATTGTGACGCTGCACCCCTTTAATCGCCTTTCTAGGGGCAAAAGGGGGGTCGTCAGGCTTCGGGATGCCACTCTGACTTTACCTATTAATGAAAGGAAAGTAATTGAGGGTCAGAGCCCCCAATTACTTTTACTAATTTGTCTAAAGAAAAATAAATGGTAGTGCAAAAGTATAATTTGTTAATTAATTCTTATCATGAATAGTCAATTATTTATTTATATAATAAACAAAATAGATATAATTATCCGGAATATCATTGAATTCCGTTTTATCAAAAGAAAGAAATGAATATTGGAAAAATGAACACAATTGGAATTATTACTCGGAATATAATGGATTCCGTATTATGAATGAATATAATAAGTAAATAATTTAAATGTTAAATGAAAGATTGATTAATAACAATGCGGTCAAGAATGATGCGATGGAGAATCCGGTCGATTCTAACCCTTATAGCGATAATGACCCTTAAGGCGGCGTCAGTTTACATCTCTCTCGCACCTTCACTATGTATTCCGCAACAATGTAGAATAATTCCCCGATTAATTCTCTATTACGCTTTATAAAAATGAAAATGTCCCTTTTTTCCTCAATTTCAATATACAAATGTTTTATCTTCCGGATAAAACATGCGCGGAATGGACAGGTAAACAACGAACAATGCTTTTGATTAATTTAAATACGACCTATCAACTACTCGTTATCACCATTCTGAATAAAGATGGCGACTTTTCCAATTTAATATTGGTAACGAATATTCGTGGCTCAACACTTACGGGTAATTGCTGACCACACACACAAACTGATTTTATATTTATTACGAAACTAAAGACTCGATATAAATTATCTGAAACAAACAAACACATTTAAAATGGACTTTCCGCACAACTTGTTAACTATTAACAATACATTATTATAATGATAAACACACACATACAATTCACTCTTGCGCTCTCGGTGATCCCGGTGGAAGTGAGGCTTCAGTGCCTTCGCTTCCGTATATTAACATCCTTTGTGAATAAATTAGGCCAATCCTAGACATCTTCCTGGTCTAGGATCCAATCACATCCCTATGCAAATTCTCGATGATTGACAGCCCCAATCATCGCTATCTTTATCGATTAATTGATTTCCCATTGGTGGTTGGGTTACCAGAGTCGAGAGGCGCTGCGCGCTGCCTGTTGCCGAGCCGCCAATTTGTCCGCATGTCACGACGCATTTGCCACGTCTGCGCATTTTCTCGGGCACATGCTGGAAAATAGTACCCCTGAATCCAGACAGATGGCGACTCTGGTATCATTATCCGTCAATACCATACCATCAGAATAGTCTATTGGGATTCGTCAACAACATTGGCGGTCTATCATCAAAATAATCATCCACGGCATCCGGACGTCAATCAATTATAACCATAACTCCATAGCGACTAGGGCAATCCGGAGCTGCCAAAGCGAACTTGCATAGGAGCCTAATCATTCACCGTTGATTTGCTGTCATTCCCCATACTGACAGTTCCAGGTTATCTTCGTAATATTAATTTCATTTACTCACTCTCTCATCCACTCATACCGTATAACATTGTTCGTTCGCAGGTCCGGAAAAATATTAATTACCAAAGAAGGAAAGAAAAGACTTAATCGGGGAAACGATTACATATTATCATTTTTTTTTAATCTTGCAATGAGTGGCAACGGCCACCTCATCACAATATCTACACGTGTATTGGTACATATATATGTAACTTCATATAGACACAAGTGTGTACTATGAACCATCTTCTTCCCGTAGCATTATATTAATACTAAATTGTATGTTGACCAGTTAAGGTATACTCATGAAACAAATATATTCACACTCATACATACTTACGCGTAACAGCTTGTTATTATTATTTTCGTTACCGTAATCATAACGCCCAAGTATTTTTTTCCCTCCAATAACGCGCCTAAAGAAGTTTTACCTAAAAAAAATGGTTTGAATATTAATTTATTCACCCGTAATTATGTGTATCTGCCGCCTTTTTATTCTATGGCCTCGCTGGAGATAAGAGGGAGATGCACTTGTTACGTTTTTATTGTTGCACGTGCATAGGTATGAAGGCGTTGGTGCTTATATGTTTGTACATCTATGAGTGATTTTTAGGGGAGCGCGATTCGGAGTCATTAACCCTTCGGATTCGAGACCATTACTATCACGAAAATGAGGAAAAAAAATAGTAGTGAAATTGTTTAATTCGAAACCGATCGCGGATTCGATATTGTGACTATCATATGTTTTCAAGTGACATTTCTCGTGGTGTTTGAGAACGTTGAGGTGCAATTCGGCGTGTGCTGCAGTTAATTTACGTGTGGGTTTTTTTTTCTTCGCGGTTCAGACAATTACATTGAGGTTGACGAAGTTGCATCAGAAATAGGTTCAATACTGATTGGAAATGATGAAGATTCACCTCAGGGCTGTGATACGGTGGCAAGATTTGTGTAATGTTGTTATACTATTTTGCAGTTCCCTATTGGAGATGCTAATTCCGAGATTTTGATGGAGAAAATACGTGCGTGGCGAAATTTTTTGAACAGGATGAAGGACCTAGTACCATGATTGTTGTTTCAATTTTTGATTACTGTTTCGCAATTTTAACATTTGATTCATTTTATAGATTTTATTGAATGAACATGATAACCTGTCCAGAAATTGATCGAATGGGTGGAAATTTGGATGTAGAACCGAATAATTCGGCAAAAGTGGATGATTCTAACGATTGGCCGGATGGTGAAACACCCGAATTGATGAAGTTTTGTGGATTCAATGGTGATAACAGCGATTGCTCTGATTAATGTGCTTTGAACTTGCGGAAGTGGTGTGGAAAATATATGAGTTATGTGGCATGTGCGAGGATTGTGTGAAGTATGCTTAATTATATGGAATTATGTTGCTCTGTTGAATTGTGCGAAATTATGTTGGGTTATATTGAATTATGCGACGTTATATTGAATTATGTGTGGGATATGTCAAGTTATATGTTGTGACGAGGTGGCTGTTTGCCACTCGTGGCAATTTAAATTAAAAGGGAATCGATGCTGTGTTACGCCCCCGCATCGTCTTTACAGCTGTTCTACCAACTGATACCTACCTTACCATAAGTAGAAGTAAGGTGATAAAATAGATTCATGTACAACCTACCTCATACACATTTTTCCATAAACCAACAAACTTATGTAGAAATACGAAATATACATATATTGTGACGTGGTGGCGACCCACGCTACGACCGCCACGAGCAATCGATTAGCTCAGCCAATAAAGTGCATAGATTCTCCCCATCTTAGAAAATTGACTCCATTTATTGATAGCCGCTGCCGCCTGAAAATAGAAATAAGCAAAATGAACGACGAATGCATGAAGGAATGAGAGAATGTAAGAATGCAAATGATGGCCTACCTGACACCCATGTACCGAATGAAGAACCAGGATGATCCCGAAGCAACCCTCGCCTATGGGGATGCACTCCACGTACCGAAAACGATCATGAATAAAGACGCTTCCCGAACGAACACAACAAACAATGAATGAAGAGTACACGGCGTACAACCGCCGAACTGAGATTGATGAACAAATACCAATCTGCTAATTAAAACTGACACCGTATCGAAGTACCGAACTATCAACGCACCTCGTGCATAACAATACCGAATGATACTAGACCGTGGGCGACATAACCCTAAATGTCACCCAGTGGTCAGCGCGGTAAGGACTCGTCGATAATCGAACGAGATTACCATACGGGGAAGCGGTCGATAACAGTAATCGATTTTGATGGATGACACCGGCGGCGCTATCGGCCGATGAACCCGGAAGAGAAGACTGACAAGACATAGGCGAGGGGTGACAGCAACCGGGTGAAAGGAAGGAAGCGGCCATCTTTTCGACACTTCGCCAAGGGCTGCATAGATTAACGGACGTGTGTGAGCGAATGAGAGCAATTAAATTGAGAAACGAAAATCAAATAGTGAGAAATAGAACATTACGACAATACTGGAACGACTCGGCTAAACTAATATATTGATTGTGATTCGGGTTACTTAAGAATAGAGAGTCGCGAGTATAATTGTGCGAAATAGGGTGTCTGTGAAAGAGTGCCACACCGCTGTAAGTAATTTACTGTTTTTCATGTGCTTGCGGACCGCGTGGTCACACATTTGCCGGCGTAGTCGCTTAATTATCTCAAACATTATTATTTTTCCAAATCAGCAGTGCGACAGCAACAACAGATCCTCATATTTCCCATTGGTTTAATTAAATTGAACAGCGTAGACCCAATCCTTTCCCAAATTTTTTGGCGTTATCCGCCGCATTAATTTCTCGAATTTTCCTCGCGCCTCCATCAGTGCAACAAGTGCACGCGTACCGAATCCTGCATTCTTGTGCCGCGCGGACAATAGCGTTTCCATTGTCCAGCCGCGTGCGACTTATTATCCCCCGCGCCCCATCCCTGCCGTGCCCAATTATTATATTTCTTTTATTTTGCTGTTTTGAAGCGTTTATCGTATTACTATATTATTTTCTCGCGTATATTATTTTATTTCTTCTATTGTCGATCGCCGTAGCTATTATAACTATTTTTGTATTAACACGACTCAAGGAAATTACGTCGTTGAGTCCGTTATTCATTTTTATTGAAGTGTTATTAAAGACCGTTGCTGCTCTGAAGCGCAACAAAACAACACTGTATTGCGAGAGAGACTAATAATTATTGAATTAATAGCCTCATGGGTTGTGTTATTGAATAAATCGAGACTATAGATTACAATTAAATTCAATGCGTTACCCTTTTATTTACTCCCCCTCTTATTTTCCGAATTCCCCTGTTTTCCTTGTTTTCAGGTAAATCTAAATAAGGTGGCATCCCGTCCCGCTGGCAACCGCCATAGAAAAGGCGACGTCACAATATATAGATATACGCTACATCTCAGAAACACTGCAAAGACCAAATCAGCAAACGAAAATATGAATTCAATTATATATGTAATCGACAGAAAATAAGAATGAGTACATATATAATTAACACGAACTAGTAAATAAATAACAACCATCATTAATATAGTAAAGACCCATTAAGTAATTAATACATAAGTAACAATTGTAATAAATTACCAATATTATAAATCACCAATCAATGCCAACGTAATTAATTCATAGGCAATTTATGCATAAATGGCATCACTAACCAATAATACAAATTACTCATTTATGCATAAATTACATCAACGAAATAATACAAATTAAGCATAGGTAATCTACACATAAACTAAAATGATAAGCAATAAACAATATACTATAACATAAGGGTGGAAATGACTCAACCCACGATAATAACGCAACCCATGCAGCTGAACCAATAAATCCCCCTCGGAACGCATAGATTAATATAGGAAATAAGATAACAATACGCTTCTCGTGGGAATGTATAGATTAATATAGAAACTAAAATAACAATAAGTTTTTCGGGAATGCATGTTTTATTAGAGAAAATAAGATAGCCAAGATTCCCAAGAGCCATTATCTAATCCTGGGAAACTGCAGACCCACAACCAAGATCACGCTATTTTCGATTGGGGACTCACGTCTAATCGCGTAGCATCGATGAAACTTGCGGGTCCAGCGCAAAGAGGCCTGACTCAATCACCCCCTCTTCGTTAAAAAACACGCGTCAACGAATACTATATAAAGTATCGCGCACAGGTAAACTCTCTCACTATTCTTATTTAAAATTGTCAAGACGCATTACTCATTCGACTCGACAAGATTCAGTCTCTCATTCAATTCAATCCATCAAGAATTACTCAAATCAACTAACTCAATCGAAGAACATCAGACTCGCGTTTCTTCCTAAGAACATTCAAACTTAAATTAGAACCTTCAGAAGAAACCAGTCATTAGTATTTCAAACATAATCGCTCTTGAGAATTCGACGCATAAGCCTATAATATAAAAGCAGTGTATAAACTAAGTGTAACATCAGTGTAAAACCAGTAACACTAATAAATATATTAATCATAAATTACAACATCGTCTCTGAGAATCTTCTTCAAATTCACCCGCGCATAGCGGGCTTGATCATCCGAACATATACCTATATATGTTAGAGTTGCGAGGGACAGTCGGTAAGTGAAGAGAGTGTCCAACTAAGACTCGCACCGACCAGTGGCATCCTGGTCAACATCACCTCTATATTCACTTCCAACTTGGAAAATACCTACGACCTGTCCCCGGGACGTAACAGCTGCTTCAAGTAATTTCTTTCGTGAACTCCTGTAAAATAATATATCATTATATGGATGAATGGATGAAAACAATATAGTAAATCGATGAGTTCCTAACCTGCACCTGTCCTTATAGATCATCCTATAAAAACGTCAACCAATCGATAATATTGTAATATTGTATTACCGCCGTTGTTGTCCGGAATCTGTATTTTGCCTGGTAGTTATTTTGGAATCACTATGCATGGTCATAAGCCATGGAAGTCACCACTAGGAATTTGATTGGACGTGTCGAAGTGGTAGTCGATGATGATTGGAGTGGACTAGGATTTATTCGGACTGTACCACCGTTCAATATTATACGGATAACGGTACTTCAATCGCCATCTGTAAGGACTCTATAACATTATTCTTCTGCACGTGCGCGGGTTAATGCGCAGAGGATTTGATTACGTCCGGCATGTGTGGAAAAATTGGCGGCACTGCAACAGGCAGCGCGCAGCGCCTCTCGACTCCGGCAAAGTGACTACCAATGATATATCAACTAATCAATGAAGATGACGGTGATTGGGCTGTCAATCACCGGAGAATTTGGCATAAATTATGATTGGGTCCTAGACAATGAAGATGTCTAGGATTTGTCCAAGAGGTTCACAAAGGACTTGATATACGGAAGCGAAGGTCTCCGAGGCTTCACTTCCACCGGGATCGCCTAGCGTACAGGTCATTAGAGTGTGTGTGACAATTATAATTATACAGTATCATTGTAAATGCGTTGATGCGTGAATGTTCGGATAGTCATATTTAATTTTGTATTGTTTGTTCCAGTGAGCAATCTCGAGTTAAACTTGTGAAGTAAATTAAAATCAGTTTGTTTGTGTTTGATCTACATAAACTTGTAAGTGTTGAACCCATTGTTTCATGTTTAACATTTTGCGGCCATTTTGGTCCATTGTTTCGGTAATAAGTAGCGTCGGTCATTATTAGAGAAATTTGTCTGTTGTATACCTGTCCTTCCCCGCGATAATCTTTGTCGAAAACAAAGATTATAATTAATAATAGGATGAGTTAGAATATTTTGCGGATATTTTATTTTATCAGATTATAGTTTTTTATATGAAGGAAAATTACTTGAGGCACCGCGTCGCCATTATTGATAACTTAATGCGATATGAAGAGATAGGCACAGACGCCGCGCTAAAAAGTTAATCAAATTTGTTTGAAATTATCGTTAATGATATTATTTCGAGAAAAGATAAAATAATTCATTACGGATTGATTATTATTAAAGTTGTTTACAATATTTTTTTGTGTTTGTGAATAGGAATTTACTAAATTCTTGATAATTATATCCAAATCATTTGAATAATTAATAAATAATTAATTATCGATGAGAATAATTAATTCAAAGTTAAAATTTTTAATTTCTTTTTATTTAAGAAATAATAGGAATTATTGAGATCTCTGACCCTCAATTATTCTCCTTTTTTTTATAATTATAGTCAGAGGGGCATCCTGGAGCCTGACGGCTCTTTTAGCCCCTAGAAAGGAAGAATAAAGGTTGCAGCATCACAATGTGAGATGTGCGAAAATTATGTGGAATATGCGTATATCGTGTAGGATATACGAATTTGTGTGGCATATGCGAATATATTGAATTATGTTGGATTATATCGAATCATACCGCGATCTTCAAACAAATTCTGTCATTTTTAATTCGGGAATTAATTCTCAAATAGAATTGTTTTATCGATGCTCGATAAGAAATAATGGACGACTATGGTTTGAGAATCAGATTGTCCGGTACCCAAGTCATATGGCATGACTAATTCGGCTAGGCCTATGTGTATTCTCCTAATTTGGCCGGGAGCTATCCGAATGTCGATATTATTCTTTTCGTCAATGAATTTTACGATCTTATATTTGCCTAAATAATTGTGTCTAATTTTCTGTCCATCCGGTTTTTTATATTTTTCATGATGTTGATATATTGTCCTACACGAAATATTTTGGTGTTTATCTTCCTCTCATAGTATTGTTTAGATTTCGGTATTGCGACGTCTTGGTTCAGTCGTGCAACGTCTTTAGTCTAAATTAAATTGTTCATTGAGTTGTGTAAATAGCCGTTATACGTGGAGAGTTTGTCGAACGGTCCTGAGTCAGATGGTAGTCGTGCTTTTTCAACGGAAACCAGTTCATGTGGAGTGTAATGTGTTGCCGCATATTTGCTAGTATTGTAATTAAACATGGCGAAGGGTATCCATTGATCTCACTCGTCTTTGTGTTTTAATTAGTCATTGAGCACCTGATGGGTGCGTTGTAGTGAACCGTTTGATGTGGGTAGAAAGAAGTCCTTTTGTATTGAATCATGCCTAATTTCTTTGTGATTAATGTTATCAATTTTCCCACAAAGTATGTCGCTTGGTTTGTCAGTATGGCTTGCGGTACTTCGAATTCGAGTACGAAATGTTCGATAAAAGCTTGAGCTACTGTCCCAGTAGTGTAATCCGGTATTGGTACTCCTAAACAAAATTTTGAAAGACGATCTTGCATTGTCAAGATGTATTTATTTTCACTTTCTGAGATTTTTTACGGACCGCCTATGTCTAAAGCTTCTCAATCGAAAACATTTACTGATGTTTCGGTTAAAATCATTGGTTGCTTAGTTTTGATTTGAATAAGTTTATTTGTCTAACAGATGACACATTGTTTAATAAATTTTTCGATGTCGTTCCTCATTTATTCCCAAAAATATTGACCTCTTATGCGATCGTATGTTTTTGCGATCCCTTCAAGTCTTGAGCAAGGTGGTTCGTGATTGGACTTGATGATGTTCGGGATTGCGATTCTTGATGGGTACTTTATTTGCTCTTGACATATAGTGATTCTAATTTGAGTGTTTAACTACAGGATTCTCAACATTGATTTTATGTGTTTCCATGTATCTTTATCGAAATTACTTCTGCCTTGTGATATACCATCGGATTCTGCATTTAATTCTTTCATTTTTAAATATAGTTTCCTCAAACCGTTTTCAATGTCTTCTCTATAAACAGTGTCGGTTCCTTTTTTTTTGATTACTTAAGCGAAAATTGTTTTACTTCTTAAGCGTTTAACTATTATATGGGCTGATTTCGTTGGCTTCTTGAGCGGGATCAGTCAGTCTATTGTAAATTTTTGGCCAACTATGTCTATCGTGTCACCATTGTCTTGTATGAAACAGATTAAGTTGGGTTCTTGCATTTCTAGATTGTCTGGGGTCTCAATAACGTTCGTGGATAGTGGTATGTCTTCCGTTATGATAGGTACTTGGTCGTATTCGTTAACGTCTAGGTCAGGCGGTTTAGGATCGATGGGTGGTTTCAGGTGAGTCACCTAATATCTCGAGGTTGTGGTCAATTGTATTTTGGGAAAAATTGTTAAGGGACTCGAATGGTTCGGGAACGTTTGGGTCTGTTTCCGCGAATGGAAATAGTGAAGTGTTAAAGGTATACGGATATGGTTCATGTGTAAGGTCGGTCAGGTCAAGGGGCTCGGTCATGACTTCGTCTGGGTCAGTTGGCTGAATGAAGGCTACGTGAGGCATTTTTATTGGTTCTACCATTCTTTTCTGTTTTGCACCTACGGGGTTAGATGATACACTACTCGCCACAACTGACGGCGTTGTGCAACCACTTTTTTTCTTCTGTTTCTTCTCTGCCTTTAACCGTTCTCTTGGTTGCTAATTTGGATTTTATTGGTTTCGAGGGTGCATTTTTGTTGCTGTGCAATTCTGGGTCATAGTGTACGTTCGCGGTTACGTATATTCATTGTACTTTATTGTCGTCTGGTTCTGTCTGAGTTTTCTGATTGGTCTTTAACATTTTGAGGGGGTGGATTTCGTTCGGGGTGTATGAATGTGTCTGTTCTAATTATAATTTGGTTGGCTTAATTCGAAATTTGGCGAGGATTGAATTTTTTCTAAACGCACGTAACATTCCCTTAACGAAATTTCGTTCTCTTCTAGATTCCAGTTTTTTTGAATTGTTCCCGTCAGAGTCGCTCGATATTCTGGTCGCCTGATCATTGGTATCTAACATGAAACTAAGCGTACGCGGGTCAACGTCCATTTCCTGCGAATGAGTGTAACCGTCAGAACTTATTATCATTATATCTGATTCGCGACGTTGCGAGAATGATGGTTGATTAAAATCTGGAGTTAGCGTTTCGTGTTTTTTTTATCGTCTTTGTCAGTTGGACTGGGAGTGGGAGGTAATAGCTTTACCTTTTTTTTTGTTGAGGTTGAGTCATTCTCTTACCTGTAGGGAACGAGGCAGAGGTTATGTGGATCCATTTCCCATTATATCGTATTTCTTCTTGGTCTTTGGGTTGGATTTTGTCCAGTTTTGATGTTGTTTCCATGGGAATGTGAATTTTGGGAATTGAATGAGTGGGACGTGTGTTGACTTCGGAATCTGGCCAAGGGTTGGGGTTCCTTGGTATGAAGTCGAACATATCTTATCTCTAGGTGAATTTATTGATATAGGATTATTCTTAGATTGGTTATCTTGAGTAACCGAAATTGATTGATTTGATTGATTCAGTTGATCCCCGGATCGGTCAGACGTCTCTATTAGATTTGGTGGTTCTTCCCCATTCTTATCTACTAGATTAGCTTCAATCACGTGAATCACCTGATTTTCAGGAGATCCGATATTTGATTGATTATTATCACCAAAAGGTTCAATATTTGCTCGACACGATTGATTGGATTGATGATTATCACTAAGGATCGATTGATTTATAGATACTAGTAGGTTTTCAATTGATGATTAATCGAAGGAAATTGTCATATTCTCGATAGGTGAGGTGTTGAATGCCATCGTTAAATTTTCAATGGGTGATTGAGCGTCTTGGTCTTGGTCATTGTGGGGATTGGAGTTGCTCGATGTAGAGTCGTCTGCTCTTCTTGCGTTAATCAGTTTTATGTTCCTGGCAAATTCGTCCCACTTGCGTGCTCCTTTATCAGATACGTCGCGTGGGTCATGTTTTGAAGTATCGATTTCTTCAGAGTCGTGTTCTAGAGGTTCTAAGGGCCAAGAGTGTTACCGTCATGAGACGGAGATTCGATAGATTTCTCGGGATTCCGTGTGGCTAACGGGATTGCGTGATAATGCGTCAGCGTTGGTGTCAATTTTCCCGCGCTTTATATTGAATGGCAAATACAAAAACGCTTATCTCTTCGCGCCATCGCATAATGCATACTCGGATTGTTGGAATGACGTACCCATACGAGAAGCCGATGATCTGTAAATTTCCTATCGTATAAATATGGTCTGATTGTTTTTAACGGGAATATAATAGCAACCATTTTTTATTCTGTTATTGTTGTCCCTATAAATTTCCTGCGAAAAATAATGCAGAGGAAAATAACTGAGGGTCAGTGTCCTCAACTATTTATTATCTTAACTTATATAATTTGATCAACTCGTTAATGTTGAATTGAAATAATTATAATTCAATAATTATTTATTCATTAATATTCAAAAACAAATCAAAATGTATCATCCGAAATACGGATTTATGATTATCGATTAACAAAAAATATTTATCACAAAAACGTAAGATTTACTTGAAACAGCTCCAAAAAATAATCAACCTGGAACTAATTAGATAAACAATTCGCTGAATAATGATTTTAATAACAATTTTAATAATAATTCAAACAAATTATTCTTATTGTTCTATTCGGTGTCTATGCCTATCTCTGTCTATCCTATTAGTTTGTAACAATGGCGATACGATGCCTGAAGTATTTCTCCTTTTTTGATTTTCAACTCAAACAAAAATACACTATCAATAACATGAAACATTAACAAAAAACAATATTTATTTAATCTATTGATTCTAATCTTTATATTCCGTAAAGATTTTTGTGAGTAAGGACAGGTATACAACAGACAATTTCTAATTATTGAGACCGACGCGTACTTGTTGCCGGAACGACGAAACAATATGGCTGCGATTGGACAAGCATAAAAAAAGGTTTCAATACTCACAATTTATTACAGATCGCACACACACACACTGAATCTATTCAATTTCGCAATACAATACTTCCGAATCCAGATCCAAAACGAAAAATTTTAAGTAATTAACTGACTTTCCGGGCTATTCGGCCATTTACACACAGTAGCACATTCATTAACACGTAATTACAGCACACACCTTACGTCCTAAGCACCTGGCGGTCCCGGTGGGAGTGAAGCCTCAGATGTCACCGCTTCCGTATATCAAGTCCTTTATCAAGGACTTAATCCCAGACATCTTCCTCGTCTAGGACCCAATGATAATTTATGCGCAAGTCCTCGATGATTGACAGCCCAATCACTGTTATCTTCTCCGATTCATCGATCAATCATTGGGTAGTCACTTTGCCGGAGTCGAGACACGCTGCGCGCTGCCTTTCGTAGTGCCGCCACTTTCTCCGCAGGTGCCGGCGCAAATGAGTCTTCTACGCGTTAACCCGCGCACGTGCTGAAAAATAACACAATTGAGTCGAGACAGATGGCGACCTGTGTACCGTTGTCCTTGTTATAATGCACGACGGAACAGTTTCAATTTAAATTAATCAACTCTAGTTTTACTGATGACCATTCCGGTACATCAACCCAAATAACTACTGTGGCTTACCATTGCTATTTGTCCTCAAAATGACAATTCAATGTATAATTCAAGGCAATAATCACACTCCGGACAACAAACTGCCACTTGGCATATAATTATTGATTGGTTGAAGTTCCATAACATTATCCACGTTGACAGGTACAGGTTAGGATCTCCTTGATTTACCACACTCACTCCATCTATTCATCTATTCAATAATATAATATTTTGAAGGTGCTCGCGAAAAGAAATCACTTGAGGCAGCATGAATTGCCTCCAATTTAAATTGCAACGAGTGGCAAACATCCTCCTCGTCAGAACCTTCCACCGAGAATAGTCATATAGTCTCAATGAACACATGAACCATCGAACATTGATACTTACACTCATTGATCCATCTAGCCTGATAATGAAATCCTCTACCATCTGTTATCGTCAATTATTATACAATTACCAGTCCAAAGTCAGAATGGGAAATGAAATAACGAAACTATCAGGATGCCGGAAACTATTGACTATTCATTGTGATTAGTCAATTACTTAAACTATCTTATTTGATAGTTTCACTGTTGCATTATTGGCAAAAATATCACAATGATTTTTAAATTAACAAAACGTAAAAAAATTGTAGGAAAACAAAACCAAATACAAAAGTGAATACAAAATGAAAAGAAGTATATAAAATAAAAAGAAAATATAATGATCCGAAAATAGGGCTCCGTCGGAGTCTGTCGCGGTCAAGTTCCATCCCTTATCGTCCGCGTCTGTAAGTAGCGCACTGTGAGCAAGGCGCGACAGTAACGTCACGCTTGTCGCACAGGAAGCGATACATCCAGCACTTCGGGGTGGTGCAATCACGGGGCGAATGACTACCGATATCACACTGCCAACACCACCTTTGACGTTGGATCTCCAGTCCAGGTACTATTGTCGGTTGCAGTCCATTCATGTCGTTACAGCGGGTCGGGGATCTCGTCGGTATCGTGACGTCGATGACGTAATCCCATCTTTCGTTATGTCCATTAAGGGTGGGGGAGGATCATTTCGGTCAGGGGCGTAGGAGGTACCTACCACCCGTCGGCCTGCCGTCCAGGGTTGTTACATCAGGTGGGGGGGGGGGGGGGGGGGGGGGGGGGGGGGCACTTTTCGGACTTAAGGCCAGGACGTCCACGGCCGACACCACCCCCTGAGTGGCCCGCGTAGCGCTTCTCATCTTTAGAGTGAGGTTGCCCAGTATCCTCCGTACTCTCCTGCGCTCCTCTTCCTCCTTGCCTGATGGCCCCTCATTTGTCCTCGCATACGGAGGAACGGGCGCCGTCCCTCTCCCCCGT
Source organism: Zele albiditarsus (assembly GCA_958496275.1). Taxonomy (NCBI): domain Eukaryota; kingdom Metazoa; phylum Arthropoda; class Insecta; order Hymenoptera; family Braconidae; genus Zele; species Zele albiditarsus. The sequence continues at coordinate 67,346 of OY292415.1, forward strand.
CGCTGGGTTGTAACGGGAGGGAAGGACAGGCATCCTGCCCTTCGCAGAGACTTCCTTAGTATTTACGGCAGGGGTGTTTGGATTGAAGAAAGTCGGAGTATACTGGGTGAGCAAGCATTTCATCGTTCCGAGTTTCATGACGTTCGGGGATTATGAGGGTCAGTATATAGGTATCCCACAAATGTATGTAATGTAATGGACAAATATCTTCAATACACCAATGTGCTCAGAACTTCAATATAAATTCTATGAATTTATATCCAAGGCACTACGTAGCTATGATGACACAGTGTTCACAATTCGACGACTCAGGTTCGAATCCCCGGATTGATTTATATTTTTTTTTTCGCGAAATTTTCTGCATGAAATGAATAAAATATTAACATATCTGGTGAGTGAATGTAGATATTTACAAACGCAAGAATATCTTTCGTATGTTCTTTTATTGAATTCTACCAAACAATGTCTGCGTTACATATAATTAATGCAATCACAGAGAACACGATGTGACGCTGCACCCTTTATCTCGCCTTTCTAGGGGCAAAAGGGAGCCGGCAGGCTTCGGGATGCCACTCTGACTTTTCCTAATAGAGAACGGAAAGTAATTGAGGGTTAGAGTCCCCAATTACTTCTAATATTTACCTTAAAGAAAAATAATAAATGATACCAAATATATTTGTATTTTATAATTAATTATTATTATCAATTATTAATTATTTATTGGCATAATAAATTAAATGGATATAATTATCCATAATATAAATTAATTCAGTCTTACAAAAAGAACAAAATGATTATTAGAACAATGAACACAATAGTGTTACGTCATAGCTAACCTTCAACCCCACATATACACATACATCCACACACTATTCAAATTATCAAAATAATATAAATTAACGCTTTGATTCAAGATCATGCCAAATAAACATTCATTAGTTTATAAGTCATTAACCTTGAATTAAGCAACATTTCGCAAACCGAATCTTCATACATTCCATTCACTCCTCAACATCAGCAAATAGTTTATAAGACACTGAACTTGAACACCAGCTGAAGCCTAGACCCTCAGCACATTTCTCGGGACAGAAGCTGCCACTGCAAACCGGAACTGAGGGCAATGCACGAAAAATGCAACGTTGGGCTTTCTGTGCAAATGCAAAGGCATTGACCCATTGCAAAACTAATCGAACCATACCAAATCAACCAATGAGGAACAGCCCACCTGTGATGACAAGAACACACAACAATATATAAACCTCAGTCAAATCACAGACATGTCCAGAGAGAAGTTAGAGCAGTCAGAGGTCTTCAGCCATTCACAACACCAAGTCGATCAGTCAATCATTCACGGCAGTTAGAAAATCAGTCAGTCGCTCACAACACTCAGAACCTCTCAACTACATTCAAAAACTTCAAAAGTAATAAATTCAATAATCAATGTATATTTCTACCATTTGAAAAATCTACAATATAATAAAGTGTACAAGTGTCGGTTGTGAAACAAATCATATACGCTATTAAATTGAACCACACACGTCATCCAGCGTCCAAATCATTCACCTGCGCATAGCAGTGGCAAGCGCACGATCCCTTACCATTTTTGGAACAAAAATCTAAATTAAATTATTTCTGAAAACGTCCCTGTTGGAATCATCGAACAACCATAAAGAATAACCATCCGAAACGAACTTCAGCATTCGCGTCTACTCAACCAACTTCGTCAATAACTAGATTCAAGTTGTAACTTGAATATCTGCAATCAAACATTTCATCAGGACGTAACAATAGTAATTATTATTCGGAATGTAATAGATTCCGTAATATAAAAGAATACATTAATTAAATAATTAAAATATTAAACAAAGTATTAATAAATTTTCGGAACGTATTTGCTTCCGTATTCGCCAAAGAAAAGAATGATAATTTAAATAATAATGCAGTCAATTATGATGCGATAGTGTGCCTGGTCGATTTTGACCCTTACGGCGGCGTCAATTCCTATCTCTCTCGCACCTTCGCTATTACTACTCCGCAACAATGGATACTTTTCTCCCGATTAATTCTCCAATATGTTTTACAGAAATAAATATGTCCCTTTTTTCCTTTATTTCAATGTACAAACGTTTTATCTTCCGGATAAAACGTGCGCGGAATGGACAGGTCTACAACGAACAATGTTTTCTCAACTTTAAATACGACTGAACAAATACTCGTTATCACTACCTTGAACAAATATGGCTACTTTTCCAATTTACCATTGGCAATGAAAGAAAAAACCTGTGATTCAACACTTTCGGACAAGTGAAGATCTTTTCACACACACTGAATTTATGCTAACTTAACTTGACTCAATATAAACAACCTGAAACAAACAATTTTATATTTAAAAATGACTTTCCGCACATTCACTCACAACGTGGTTATTCACAATAATTCAATATCATACAACGCACACACATACTATTAATAACCAGCTCGTTGAGCGATCCTGGTGGTAGTGAGGCCTCAGTGCCTTTGCTTCCGTATATAATGTCCTTAGTGAATAAATTAGGCCAATCCTAAACAACTTCCTGGTCTAGGATCCAATCACAACCCTATGCAAATTCTCGATGATTGACAGCCCCAATCATCGCTATCTTCATCGATTAATCGATTTTCCTATTGGTGATTGGGTTACCGGTGTCGAGAGGTGCTGCACGTTGCGTGTTGCAGTGCCGCCAATTTATCCGCATGTTAAGACGCATTTCCCACGTCTGCGCATCTCCTCGCGGACATGTCGGAAAGTAGTAACTATGAATTCAGACAGATGGCGACATTAGTACCATTATTCGTCAATGCCATACTATCAACACAGTCTATTCGAATTCATCAACAACATTGGTGGTCTAGCCTCAAAATAATCATCCACGGCATCCAGACTTCCATTAATTATATCCACAACTCCATAGCGACAATGGCAATCCGAAGCTGCCAAAGTGAATCTGCATAGGACCCCAATCATTCACTAATGATTTACTGTCATTTTCCATACTGACAGTTCCAGGTTATCTTTATAATTTTAATTACATTTACTCACTCTCTCATTTACTCATACCATATAACATTGTTTGCAGGTCCGAAAAACGCAAAATATTAAATAATAGGAAAGAATTAATCGGGGAAACGAGTAAACAAAGTCATTTTTCGTAATTGCAAAGAGTGGCAACGGCCACCTCATCACAACGAATATTTATTCACAAATGAAACATTTTGCATCAAAATTTTAAGTGATAATTGTTTCAACGTTTGACAAATTTTATCCGATTGGTCACTCAATATGCTGAGCGGAAGTACATATCGAGAGCCATTCGTATGATTTCCCTGTTTAATATTCCTATTGTGAACAAGTATCATAAGACACATACTTTTAAACATGGAGGAACAAAAATTCTCAAAATCTATCATTGAGTATTTGTGGACGTCATCTATTAATTCAGTTGTGCTCGTGCATAGTTCTTATTAGCGAATGAAAAAATCAAGTCGGAAATGATGTTTATGTGGCGGTTGCCCACACACACATACACGCACCGCGTTCGATTTCGCTCGATAATCATCGGCGATCTCCCGAACCGCGGAACGCACTTATCGCATATATAATATTACTTATCTACAATAATACGCCGGGCCTATTTCGCCCTAATCGCGTATTCCTTCGCCTATCATTCGCAGACGCTCACTCACGCGCAAGTACGACGACAATCTGGAATGTCCTATTGAAGCGACCATATAGATATATTCATGTATGAGAACCACGCGTTCACGTGTTACTAAATAAATGTATAAATATAATAATTATTGATTCATGTGTCGGACCCGATCCTTATAGATAATCCCGTCCGCTACATATCCTTGATTTTGAATGAATTTTTTAAGTTGTATACGTTTGCCACTCGCATTTGATATGGCCTATTTTATCGATATATTATTATTTGTTGTACTTTAACGCTTTCACATCATCGAATAGACGTGAAAAAAATGATGAGGGGTTTTCAAAACATACATTTATTCATCTCTATGATATTTGATTCGTTCAAGTGATTCCCCCCAAGTATTTTTGATTCGTGGAGTACAGTTTCGTTGAATGATGGATTCATGCATACGAAAGTACGATATATTCCATATCATACAATTGAAGAAAAAAAAAACATTCTTTCGGGAATCGAACGCTGATCGTCCGATTGGCACGCAAAAGTTCTGACACTACGGCTGTGTAGTCCGATAGATTCCATTGCATTGAAGTTATATTTAAGCTGTGAGCAGATTTGTAAGTGGGGGTGACTTATTGGATAGCATACGTATTCGGTGTGTGGTATACCTGGCTTAACTCAGGTATACGGTCAACTTAATGGCAGTGAGCACATTATATTTCCTTGAAGCTCAGAAGAGCGCAAAGAGCGCAGTTTTTCCACTCCTGATTTACGGATATTCCGGGAAGCGCCGGTTTGACTCGACCTCATGACCACTTCGATTGGGATGGCGCTGGCGGTGATGGTAGCACGACATAATATCACGGAAAAGTAAAATTACTTGACACAAATATCACAAAAAATAATACTGTAAAAAATACCACGAGTCAAAATATTATCGGGTGAAAATATCACATGCTAAATATTGAACCTTGAAATATCATGGGATAGAACAAGACAATATTAAATTATATTATATACATATGTGTTATTATTATTAAATTATATTATATATATATTAATGCTTTGCATTTTGTAGCTGGATGTGAATATTCAACACAGCGCCAAGTCACTCGATCTTCCGTTGCACGTATTTTATTATAAATATAAATCTTATGAACTAGGAGGTTTTTTTTCTTTTTGACTTGTAACAAAATGTAACAGCATGATTGTAAGGATGTTTCAATTCATGAGCTATTATATAGAGATTGATATGATATAGCTTCAAAGTGGAAATTAGTTCGACGAATTGTTGACGTGAACAGAAAGGGAACGGGAGAAGATAGGAAAGAGAGGAAAATTAAAATTGATAGGCGAATCGTTCGAGCGAAAAGAGAGGGCAATTAAGGAAGTGTAGAAGGGGGTGTTTGCAAGGTACAATGTAGCGCTTATGTAGGACCATGATACATACATGTAATGTTATTGATTATGATAATATATCGTGTGATATAATTGATTATGATATTTTGTCGTGTAATATAAATGCTCGTGATATTCTGTCGTATGTTATTTATGTGTAATATTATTGTTCGGTGATATTATGTCGTGCAATCCTGGCGATACGCCCCATAGCGGTATACGTTTTGTAGATGAATACCATCTTCATTAGATAGTTCATAAACAACAGGAGAAATAATACGAGATACCATAAATGGACCTAACCACTTAGCACCAAGTTTAGCAGTGTAAAATTTGGTTGATTCAGACTGTTTATGGTTTTTACATACAAGGCGTTCCATATTAATTCAGCCGTAGTTTTCCGGAGAGGTCTAACTTCCACATATCAAGTGGATAGTCTTGCAGTACTGACATATTTCATTTCTGGTCTACTACGTGGGTAAGGACCCACAATACCACCGGCCACAATGGACCGAGGCCCTTCCACGGTTCTTTCTCTAATGAAGCCTGTCTCGGGTCTTTGGCTGGGCTTAAATTGCTAACAATCCAGACAAGTTCTCTGATATTTTGCTACATCCTGATGGATACCAGGTCAATAAAAATCTTGCGCAACTTGTTGATAAGTTCTTTCAATTCCGAACTGAGCGGATTTGGGTGGACAGGGCGTATCCTAATAGCTCGGCTACGTGATTCAAAAGATAATACGAGCTTCCAACGATTCAAATCCGGAACTGTAGGATCAATTTGGGGGTTGGGGCGTAAATGACACAATTGATCATCTTCAATACGCCGATCAGGGCATCTATCCGGAAATTCGTGCACATTATTTTTGCGGGTTAAAAACCATTCGTCTTTTGTCACGGCTACTTCCTCTAAAACCGTTAATTCATCGCGATACATTCTAGATAACGCGTCAGGAACCACGTGTAATGATCCTTCACGAAGAATTGTTTTCATGTCATTCACACTTCATCGTATACACTAAGGAGCCACTCTTCCGGAGGGATTATTCAAATTCTTCAGCCACCGTAAACTACTATGATCCGTCATAACTTCAAACTGGTTACTTTCAATATATGGTCGAAACTTTTCTACAGCCCATATCACCGCGAGGCATTCTTGCTCAGTCACAGTATAATTACGTTATGCCGGATTCAATATGCGACTGGTGAAACAAATAGGATTCTAATTTCCTATCTTCGCTATAATGTTATCCGAATCGCGTCCGAATTCTCCCGGTTGAAATAATACTGTAGCAATAATCTTATTGCTTGCATTAGTTTGCAGCATAAAAGGGCGATTGAAATCCGGAACGGCAAGAAGGGGTGCTTCTGAAGGGCTAATTTCATTTTTTCAAACGCGTCCTGTGGTTCTTTACCCCACTTCCAAATTATTCTCTTTTTTGTCAATTCTAACAACGAAACTTTCAACTCAGCTAAATGAGGAATGAACCGCGCATACTTACCTACCATCCCGAGGAACTGTTGGATATGCAACACGCATTTCGGTTCTTTGAATTTCAATATCGGTTCTATTCTTTCTTCGTTCACGCTTAGACCATGCTTTTGTTTACTTCATAACCCAGAAAAGCTACTTCATCACACAGAAATTCACTCTTCTCTAAATTAATAGTCAAATTAGCGTTCTTTGTCTTTGCGATCACTTTCTTAACCCAATATAAATGCTCTTCTACGTACGTGTAAAAATAATGAGATCGTCAATATATTTCCGGACAAAAGAGGACCATTCTGGAAGGATTATAATATCAATCAACTGTTGGAAAGTTGCGGGACCGTTCTGTATCCGTATGCCATTCTTCTAAATTGGTGCAAATGACCATCCGAAGTATTGAAAGCTGTCGCTTCTTTGCATTCATCAGTTAATTAAATATGCCAAAGCGCTTGCGTCACGTCTATCTTCGAAATGTGTTCAAACTTAAGCAATGCCCGATCAGCTGAGGCACGTATGCTCGCTGGCAGGCAGTAACAAATTGCAACACCCGCGGCAGCACCTCTCGGGTCAGACGTACGGGCAGCCAGCGAGTACAATTTTGAATGCACTCACCTGTATCAAAGGACTACGCGAGTCAGAACACTGCGTGAGTCGTTGCTCTCGCACCATACTTGGCCACGCGGTAGTAGCCACCATTGTACAACTCACCATCAACGCTGCATGTCGTACGTGGACTCGCGAAAATTGTTGGCAGTAAATTATATCGCAATGTGTTGTCTCATAATTATTATTGAAGTTAATTCATCTTGTTAATTAATTGCTCAACTCAGTTATTATATTATTTGTATGAATAGTGTAATACTTTAGTGAAATAGTGAACTTGAAAAACACGCCACGTGTTCCCACGTTGAAACTCATCGTTGCATAGTTCTACTCATTGATCACTGTGCCGGGCATATTTGTAACTTGCTGAACTCATCGTTGATTCATTATACATTACAATATCGGTGCAATCAATTATCAATTCAATTATAGCCTCAGTTAGTGCATTGCGATCAATCATTGTTCAACTCAGTGCACGCTATATAGCTACACCGCCACGTGCACACACATTGCTTACATTACATCAGTTTTCCTACTTGTTGCTCATTCAATTTATATACGCGTTCTGGTTTGACTCATTAAACATTGTTCACTCAACACATTGCACGCATTACGATTGCACTGCAATTAAATAGAGAACTGTAATTTCGTCATCACCGTTAAATACAGTCCACTACTATTAGTATTAGATACTGACTACAGACTCGCTATTATTGTGCTGTGATATTTTATAATGAACCATATATTTTTTTTCTTTAATTAAATTTCGTGTCGTCTACCATTATTTCAAAGTACTAAGTTACAACTTTTACTCAACAAAATGCATAATGCGCCCTGCATATCATCTTACAAATTTTGCTGATGTTGCATTGGGACCGCATCAAATTTAGTAACATCATTCAGTTTCCGAACATCTATACAAAAACGATAAGTGCCGTTGGGTTTCTTGTGCATTACTCGCCAACTTCGACATTTGCTTTGAGACGGCTCAATAACTCTATCTTTTAACAACGTATCTATTTTATTCCGGATGATTTGCTTTATTTCAATAGCATATCTACGTTGAGCTTGTCTCATTGGTGAGTGTCCTTGCACATCTATATGGTGCTTAATTAATGGGGTAACACGAACTTTATCAGTTTCCGGAGGGACCAAACTACGGAGGTGCTTTCTTAACTCTTCCAAATGATCAGGAGTGATTTTAACGATTCTAACCGGATCTGGACCAACAGCGGCAATCTCATTATTAACTTTGATTGGGCTTGCATAAATGACTAGTGAACGAACTCGTTCTGAATCTTTCTGAAGAGTCCAAGTATCGTTGAAACCTGTCATGGTCACACTTGCCTCCTGAATGAAATCCATTCCCAAAATCATGTCATATGCTAAAGCTCCTGCAACACGGATCGGCAATTTGCAGCTAGATAATTTCCAATCTAGTCTTGAAACAACACATCCTCGCATTGCAACTGATTGACCATCTGCCACCCTCATCATTCCACCTCTTAGTATTAGAAAATCCGATAACAAATTACTTATTTCAGGATTTATGAAAGATCGCGTTGCACCGGTGTCTATTAAAGCTTTCAATTCCCTCCCTAATAATTTCACTCTTGCAAACAATCGATTCTCCTTAGGATGTGCATCAATTTTCCAAAACTCGTTTTATCTGATAAAACGACATTTGGATCATCATTGGAATCATTTATAGCTCCGGAACTCGCGTCTTGTTCACCGGAATCACTGGAAATATTTTCATTGATCATAACAGGTTGAATTTGCAGGGGGACAACCGAAACTGAGACTGCCTCCTCGTTTAGTTTCCCTGTCTAATTTCCATATTCGCTTTGCCCGCTTGATCCGCGTTAGTCTTCCCAGGGGGACGTAGTTTGAGTAGATTTAACCCAACTATTTTTCTTAGGTTTTTCTGCTATTGGAGGTATTCGGGAACTCTGTACCGGACAAGTTTCAAATTCATCGAATGCATAATCACTATCTTATATAGTGTGAAGAGGTGGCTGTTTGCCACTCGTTACAATTCATGATTAAATATAAATTAATTGGCCTCAGGTAATTCCCTTCTGCGGATACCTGAAAGGATATTAGGCATATAATAAATGTATGTTGTCGAGTGAATGAAGAGAAAGTATGTTGTAAATCGATGAGTTTCTAACGTGCACCTGTCATCATAAATTATTTTATGGAATTTCTACCGATCGTTAATCTTATCCTATAACCGCTTGTTATCCGGAGTCTGTCCACTGGCTTGTATTTATCATTGAATCGCTATTTTTATGACAAATAGCAATGGAAAATCACTGTTGAGGATTCGTATTGACGTACTGGAATGGTAATCAATAAAAAACTAGAGTGAACTATATTATATTGGGACTATACCGCCGTTCATTATTACACGGATAACGGTGCTCAAGTCGCCATCTGTCTTGACTCTATCGTATTGTTCATCGGCATATGCGCAGGTTAATGCGCAGAGGAGTCAATTGCGCCGGCATGTGCAGAGAAATTGGCGGCACTGCACAAGACAGTGTGCAGCGCCTCTCGACTCCGGAAAAGCGACTGTCCAATAATGGATCGATTAAGCGATGAAGATAACGGTGATTGGGCTGTCAATCATAGAAGAATTTTGCATGAATTATGATTGGGTTCTAAACAAGAAAGATGTCTAGGATTAGTCTGAGGGATTATCAAAGGACTTGATATACGGAAGCGGTGGCCTCCGAGGCTACACTTCCACTGGGATCGCCAAGTGCTTAGCACGTGAACTGTGTGTGATAAATACGTGCCGATAAGAGTGTTACTGGGTGTGAATGGTTGAATCCTCAGGGAAAGTCAGTTAATATATTAAAATTGTTTGTTTTAGATATTGAATTGAGTACTAAAGTATTATTATGGAATTAAATTCAGTTTGTGTGTGTTTGATCTTCACAACTTGTAAGTGTTGAAACCATTGTTCTATGATTTTCGATTTGCGGTCATATTTGTCCATTATTCCGACAATAAGTAGCGGCGGTCATTATACATTAAAAAATCGTCTGTTGTTTACCTGTCCTTTCTCACGCGAATCTTCATCGGGAATGTAGATTAAGATTAATAATTGAGTTAAACCATATTATTTGGGTAAAATTAAATATTGCGGATATTGGTAATATTATTTTGTTTAAACGAAATAGAGAAATTACTTGAGGCAACGCGTCGCCATTTTTGATAAGTTAATGCGATAAAAAGAGATAGGCATAGACGCAGAGTGAAAACGTAAATTGAAAAGTGTTATAATTTGTTTACATTATTATTCACATTATTATCTTGTGGAAAGATTATATAATTAATTTCGGATTAATTATTTTTGAAATCGTTTCAATTAGATTTCGAGCTTTGTATTAAATATGAATAAATTGAATAATGAATAATTATTGATTATAATTATTTAAATATGAAATCAATGCGTTCAAATAATTATATTGTAAAAGATGTTAATAAATAATTGAGGACTCTTACCCTCAGTTATTTTCCCCTGTATATTAATTTATATCACAGGAAATCGATAAGGACTTATAGTCAGAGTGAGATCCCGTAGTCTGACGGCCCTTTTTGCCCCTAGAAAGGCTGAAGAAAGGGTGCAGCGTCACAATAGCCATGTTATCTCTATGATACAAATTTGATTGTTTACGGGGTGGCCTATGAACTAATTGGAGGAAAATACTCCTATCTGGAGTTTAAGGAGGAATATAGCGAGATGCCATTCTCTTTCTGGCTTCAATATTTTGGCCTCGTACCAAGAAGTTTCGATAGCTAAGAATTTTATCAATATTGAAGTGCATCGCATAATCCGGATGTAAATTCTGGAGCACTGTGAGTATTCGATGGGGAATTCGTACCGAAGGATTCATTCGAGAAAATGATACTTGCATACTAGTCAAGTATCGAGCTATCGGTTCTTCCGGACCTGGAGTAGGTTCTCTGATTTCATCTCACAATCATCAAATCGAAATCCAAAATCTATTTCACTTCAAAAACTTATTTCGTAATTTAATCTGAAAAGAAAAATACTTTCAATTTAGAACTTTATTTGAAATCCAAAATTTCAATTCAATTCGGGAAGTTTTTCCGAAGTTTAATCTGAAAAATTCAAGTTTTCCGCTTGTCGTAGTCTGAATCAACGAAATTATTCAGAAATTCAATTCCGGACGGTATAAACAAAAATTGTTGCCCAAAAACAGGAATAAATGTCGTTTAACTCGTCGAAAATTACGTCGGGTCAACAAATTGGTGGAACACTTCAAATACCACGCAATGCAACGGTAACAAGTATATTTTCTCTAATTTTATTCTCGGAATTTAAACTTTATGTTTTTTTCAATTTCAAAATTTTAATAAAAAATATTTATACAAAATTTCTAATGCAATTGTGGGGCCTATAATTTCTACTTATTATTAACACGTTTGAAAAAAAAATCAAAATCAAAAATCGTCTTCCTTCTGTCTCCACAAGGGATGCCAATTGTGATGCTTCACCCTCTCATTCCTGCCTTTCTAGGGGCTAAAAGAGGCGTCAGGTTGCGGGATGCCACGCTCTCATTGTCTCATAAATTTCCTGCGAAAAATAAAGCAGAGAAAAATAACTGAGTGTCAAAGTCCTCAATTATTTATTATCTTCACTTATATAATTGAAAAAAGTCGTTAATTTCAAATTCAAATTATTATAATTCAATAATTATTTATTTATTAACATTCAACAACGAATCAAAATGAATTATCCGGAATACGGGTTTATGATTATCGATTAACAAAAAATATTTATCACAAAAACGCAAGATTTACTCATAACTATTTCAAAAATAATTAACCTGAGATTAATTAGATAAACAATTCGCAAAATAATAATTTAAATAATAATTTCGATAATAATTCAAACAAATTTTTCTTATTGTTCTATTCAGCGTCTATCCTATTAATTTGTAACAATGGCGATACGATGGCTCAAGTATTTCTCCTTTTTTGGTTTTCAACTCAAACAAAAATATACTCTCAATAATATGAAACATTAACTAAAAAGAATATTTAATCAAACTATTAATTCTAATCTTCATATTCCGTAAAGATTTTCGTGGGTAAGAACAGGTATACAACGTACAATTTCTAGTTATTGAGACCGACGCGTACTAATTTCCGGAACAATGAAACAATATGGCTGCGATTGGACAAGCATAACAAATGGTTTCAACACTTACAATTTATTGCAGATCACGCACACACGCTGAATCTATTCAATTCCGCAATATAATACTTTTCGATTTAAGATCTGAAACAAACAATTTTAAGTAATTAACTGACTTCCCGGTCTGTTCGGCCATTCACACACAGTAGCACATTCATTAACACGTAACTGCGGCACACAGCTTCTGTCCTAAGCGCTTGGCGATTCCGGTGAAAGTGAAGCCTCGGAGACCACCACTTCCATATATCAAGTCCTTTCTCAAGGCGTTAATCCAATCCTAGACATCTCCCTTGTCTAGGATTTAATCATAATGTATGCGCAAGTCCTGGACTATTGACACCCCAACCACCGTTATATTTTTCGATTCAACGATCAATCATTGAGTAGCCACTTTGCCGGAGCCGAGAAGCGCTGCGCGATGCCTGTTGCGGGGCCGCCACTTTCTCCGCATGTGCCGGCGCAATTTAGACTCCTGCGCATTAACCCACGCAAGTGCCGAAGAATGATACAATTGTGTTGTGACAAATGGCGACTTGAGTACCGTTATCCGTGTTATAATGAACGGCGGTACAGTCCGTATATAACATAGTCAACTCTTGTTTTACTGATGACCATTCCGGTACATTAATCCAAATATTTACTGTGGCTTTCCATTGCTATTCATCTTCAAAATAGCGTTCCAATGTTAAATTCAAGATGATAATGAAATCCCCGATAACAAATTGCTACTTGGCATATAATTATTGATTGGTCAAAGTTCCATAAGATGACCCACGTTGACAGGTACATGTTAGGATCTCCTTGATATACTACACTCACTCCATCCATTCATCCATTCAATAATATAATATTTTACAGATTCTCGCAAAAGGGGATTACTTGAGGCATCATCAAATTGCCTTTAACTTATATCGTAATGAGTGGCAAACAGCCACCGCGTCACAACGAATATATTACCATTTTATCAAATTGTGAATGGGTAAATGATCATTCAACTATAGACACGTATAATTTTCGACTAATTACTGTGCGGAAGCATGGTGAATTGTCTCTGGATCGCGCTGAAATAGGTGCCACCCTTCATCATTCGCGGACCAAATATCCACATGACATAATTTAACAGGAAAAAAGCATTCTTCTCATTGAAGTTAGAAGTGTAAGATTTATGAATGTTTATATAGTTTCATTTTACTATTACAAAGTAAGACAGCACGATTACCGCATGGGAACAAGTGCGGATGTCTCCCAATGCAGTCCCGTGTCCTACTCCCTGAAGTGACCCCGATATTACCGTCGTGGTGGAATACAATCCAATTTGGGCGCCACTCCTCCTTTTATCTGCCGTATTGGCCCTATTTGGTGAGGTGGAGAAACACCAAATAGCCCCGGTTTGCCATAGCTACTCATGAGCATCCTCGACTATCTCACGGCGTGTGTCCCGAGGGACTCATTGTTAATATTTTAGGTTCAAAGGTGAGGCGATTTGTGAGTTACGCGTCCTTGGTAGAAATAGAAAATACTTATAACGATTGCCCTTCGGCAAGCAGTCGTGATAGGATCCGTTGTCCAGAGTCGATAATAAAATATAAATAAATAAGATAAAAGTTTACGTCGAGATTTAGATATTTAATGCCGTCGTGGGTTCAAGAGGTGACCCTTCCTAGCGAGTCCTATCCTACGGTGATCAGGCGAAGGCATGGGCTCGAAGTTGGAAATATCTCGAACGAATTTTAGTTTGTTTATTAAATAGAACATGCTATAATAAACCCTAGCTACCCAATTAAAGCTTAAGCGAAGCAGAACGCTTGAAAAGAAATTTACTCGTGGTGTATTAGTACTCACAAGCACGAAGAGTAGGGAGTAGAAAACGAGATACTCCATGGTCCGGTTGTTTTCCTGGCTTCCTCGAGGTTCCTCAGGTCTGAAGTCTCTTCGTGGTCAGAGCAGGTGCTGAGATGAAAAAGCAAGCCAAGCGAGAGAAAAGAATGCAGCTGGGGGTAGGCGATGCACAGGTGAAATAAGCGAAGTTGCACGCACATAAGCAGTTATAATAACAAAACACTTAAAGATTTATTTAACAGTCACAGTTTGAGAAAAAGAGCTAACAATTCAAGATTTAGTATTTTACGTGTTCGCGGAAAATGAAACAAAAATAGTTTTGCAAATGAAATTATATGCGAGTCTTATGAGCGTCGAAGTTTATTACTGGAGATTACAGATCCGTGATTTATAGTGCCACGAGGTAATTATTCGCTGGGACCAACACTATAATGAAAGAGTGAAGATTTTAATTCAACCGTCGAGGAGAAACTTCACCAGTGAGTTTTTCTGTTCGCTGTCGTCGCAGTTTCCTAGCGCAGAATAGAATCTCCGTGGTCAATTTGCCCGTTGACCGATGAGAGCAACTAGTGGCACGAGCGAACTTGATCTTCGTTCGGTAAAATAGCAAATTCGGTTCCCCGAATATAATAGCAAAACTCCCGTGTAGTACACTGACGAGGTGTCCCGAACTATACGTCCTCGTCTCTAGGTATTTCCGTACTCAACAAATGGATCTCGAGTACTCAATGCTCAATCCCCCGAATCCGAATGCCTGTACTCGAATGTGTCGAGTGTCTCAGTTGCGACACTCTGAATGAATGAATTCAATTCTGGTCTATAAGGTACTCCGTACAAGGCTCAATATGGAGTGCCGAATCATTCGAATTTTCCCCCTTATTGATCTATTCGGTTGCGGCGGCGCTGGTGTACCTGTAACAGTAGATGTCACTCGGGCGCATGCCCGGGAATTAATGGCCGTTCGAAAGTAGTGTTATCTTTTCACAAGACAACCTAGGCCAACGAAGAACTCCATTGGGATAACCAAATTGTACCCAATTTATTCTTCTGAATGGACAGTGACTTGTTCATACTGTCACAAAAGATACAAACATCCTGATCAAAATCATTAAATAGTATTTCTTATATTTTACTTTTCCAAATACATGAATAGCCTGAAAAAAATTATTAAATAGTATTTGGGATTGCACCGTAACAAAACATAAAACTTTTTTACGCATAATTTAAAAAATTGCGCACAAGTAGTATACTCCAGTTAAACTATTAATATAAACCTTGTATTTGTTTATTTGCTGTTGTACACTGTACTAATATCTCGTGTTTCATCAGTTTATAGCTCTCGTTATTATAAACTTATTTCGTTATTGTATTTGAGTTTTGATTAATTATTATTATTAATATAAGTTTATGTACCATGACGCTGCAATTTATATTTTCTCAAGAAGGAAAAAAGCAGCTACATTTAAACGGTTACTCATTTTTACGGAAAACCGTAAACAAGAGTATCGTCACATGGCGTTGTGTTGGTCATTTCACCAAAGTAGCTTGTAGTGCTATTGACCATACAGATTCTGAAAAGCGTAGTGGTTTGTTTTTTTATTTTTTTTTCTCATTTAAATATCATTTTTATAATTTTTTGTTTACTTATTTTATGGT
The DNA here is from genome assembly GCA_958496275.1 of Zele albiditarsus. NCBI lineage: Eukaryota > Metazoa > Arthropoda > Insecta > Hymenoptera > Braconidae > Zele > Zele albiditarsus. The sequence goes on from OY292415.1 coordinate 83,258, forward strand.
TTATTTATATAGGTAATTTAATCGGTGAGCTGCCTAATCATGAGCTTGCAGTAGATATGTCATCTATTAAAGCTCAAAAATTACAAAATGAAATTCGCAAGCGTGATTCCAAGAACGATTATCCTCTGCGTTAGTAATCGGAAATATACTAGAGGCTGCTGATGGCACTTTTTCAACTGCACCATCAATTTTCTATCTGTTATATACTCTACATAGCTTTAAGGATGGAAAGATGTTACACTAACTCTATATATTGTAACGTGCTGGCGATACACGCTACAATATCCGCGAACAATCCGCAGGCTAAGCCCAATTAAAGGGCATAGGCGTCCCATTTATATTTAGGTTAACCCCAAGAAATCTGCTGTTGCCTGCAAAATAACATTAAAGGGTGAGTGTATGGGTGTACGTATGGACGAATGAATGTATAGGGGCAGGAAGAGAGTGCCGATAGCCTACCTGTGAACCCTGAAGATACCGAATCGTCTGGAAAAGCCCTAATCCGCCAACAGTAAACCCAAAATCCTTCATGGAATCAATCCGGCACGAGAATCGACGCCACTAAATAGTGATCGTTGGTGAGGGGCGAGCACAGATCGAACACCATACTACTAAATGAATAATAGTTGATCTGAAGTACTGGACGGATGCTAAATGGAATCAAACACGGATTGAAGTTGTCGAATACCCTCGCACTGTATTAAAAAACGATGCACGAACCACATTGAGGGTGTGATCGACTTGGGCGCTTTCACGCTTTTAGCGCTCGTCGTGTCGTTCGACTTGGCGCTTTGAGCGCTTGATATCACTTTCGCGGTGGCATGAAAATCCGCCATCTTGCGCTTATCAACGCTGTCGTTACTTTCGGCGGTTGGTTTCAAAAGAATCTTTATTTTATCAACATACATATATAAAAGGTTTTAGGCTTATATAAGTTATAAACAATCTTACAAAAATTAATCAGTCTGTGTTAACCTTTACTTGTTGGGGATACCCAAATCTCGTAAAGAATCTTTCTTTGTATTGCGAATAATACATCTTAAAATATCATTCAATATAAGTGAGGGCCTAACTATTCGTTAGTTATCTTATAATTTTAAATAGGAAAACAGATAATTTCATAGAAAAAACTAATATATCGGCTGTATCGAAAAGCGATTGCTCATATCAAAAATGAACTCGAGTTCTCTCGAATTTTTTGAGGTAAACATTCAAGACCCAAATTCAACAAATGTTTACACACTGACGGTCACAGCCAGTGATATTGAACGTTTAAACACAGACAAGAATGTAATTTTGCTATTAAAACAACGTATTGAAAATTACATATTTATTTATGCATTTCGTAGCAAATATTTTAGAGTATGCGGTTTGATTTCTTACAGATCCCGCATTCTTCCAACAGAAAATCGAAGAGACTAGGAATTTCCTTTGTGGAAATGAATCAACTGGTACGGTTCCTCCTCTTTTTGTTTAGAAATCAGTTGAAAAAAATATTTTTGTAATGCTCTTGATTAATTAAATAAATTTGTTTGATTCTAGATGCAGCGGAAGCTTCGATTCAGATCGAAGAAACATCCAAGTCAATTGTAGACGGAACCGACGGTATATACTAAAATAATATTTGTCGAGTCTGGTGCGTGTTGAAAATTTTGTTCTTACACTTACGAGTTTGATATGTATGTTGGCAGGTTTCAAATGGACCTATGAATTCATTCTTTTCCTGTTGGAGGAATACCGCAAAAGAGAACATAATTTTAAAAGCGGCAAAATATCACAAAAAAAATTGTGGCAGCAAATAAGTGACGAGCTTCGTCAAAAGGGTCACATCGTTACTGGTCCTCAGTGTATGACAAAATTTGCGGGCATGAAGCGAACCTACAAAAGCATTGAAGACCATAATTCTAAATCTGGAGAGTCAGCCAGGAAATGGCCGTATCTTTCGGTAAGTGCGAGTTTCGTGTATCCTGCATGTGAGCAGCGGTGCGGGTGACACGACAAAATCTCCCCGGGGAGATTTCGTGGTGGAACCGCGGTGCGCAGCAGCCTGTCCAGTTCAAAGTTGTGATTTTATACAAAAGCCAATTTTTGCAACACGACAAGACAGACAATCAAATTATTAATTGATTTTCAGGGCGTTGGATATTGCTCAAAAAGGGATTTACACATTTCGGAGCAACGCAACTAACGACCGTTAGTCATATTGCTGTCCACAATCCACACACAATTCCATCTCTCCAAAATGAGAGTGTTCCAAAACTGAATTGATTAGCCCTACAACCGAATGAAATGCCCTCTGTCGGAACTGAAATTATAATCTTTTATAAGTACGTTTTTACGCGAGGAATCCCTCCCCTGTGCAGCGCTGAGGCTGCGTTGTCATGACACACCCAGTGATACCCTCCCTCGATGTGTTCGGTTATTTATATATCACGTATGTATGCATATTTGATGTTTACAGGTAATGGACGAGATGTTAAGAGACAAGCCCTTCATGGAGCCCGTAGCTACGACGTCGTCAACAGGCAAGCGAACTCGATCGGCCTTCGTAGGCAGCAACAGTAGTTTAAGGAACGAACCACGAGATGTAGAAGATGGCAGTTTTCCACCACTAAGTTAGTGAGGGTGCGTTATTAATAAATGCACATGAATTATTTTATTATACATGTTTACAGAACAGAAGAAGCAAGCACCTGCAGCACAAACAATTGTAGATATCATAAAAGAAAACAGGACTATCGCTGAAAAAAATAAAGAAAAAAGGTTCGCAAAATGATTGGAGGAGAAAGCTCGAAAACGCGAAGAAAATTTTCAGCAAAAGGAAAGAGCTCTGAATATTTCAGAAAAGTTGGTGGAGAGTTGCAAAAAATTTAACTCATAAAAAAGCGCGGAGGAAAAACTTAAATATTGTAGTTAACTTGTATTATTTATGTGCCTTTTATTATTATATTAGAAAACTAAGTTCCTTTTAGATATTGTGGTAATCATTCTATATTGAATAGAAAGACCAAATATTTGTTCGTTCAATTTGTGTAACGAAGTTTATTTAAATGTTACTACATTAACAATAAAAATTTAAAAATAAAAATGTTTTGTATTAAATAGAAATGAAATATTATTATTATAACGAGTCTTTGCCTCAATTACCTTTCAAAAGAATGAAATCTCACACAACTCTCATCCGCAATTCGGCACAGATACGATCCCTTTTATGCGCACCCAAATTTGCCAGGCACACATCGTTTCAATTGTCTTTATCGTCGATGATGCCAACGGTAAACTCATCATTCTCTTGCATGCATATATTATGCAGGACGCAACAGGCGATAATAAAATCTGGAATGTTTTCGACGTTATGGATGCTCAGCACGGTCAGCAGGCTCCGAAACCTTCCTTTGAGCAGGCTGAATGCTCGTTCAATTGCTATCCGGGCTGACGACTGACAAGTATTAAAATTTTTCTGTCTATCAGATGGCCGTTGTCTCGATATGGGGTTATCAAATTGTGGTGCAGTGCATAAGCTGCGTCCCCAACCAGATGCGTGTCGTTCGGAAATTTCTCCGGATCACCCAGGTATTTACTGATTTCTGATAGCCTGAATACTCGTTGGTCGTGTACAGAGCCCACATGCCCAGCGTAGCAATGGATGGAACGTCCTTTGCCATCACTCACGGCCTTTAATCAAAAGAAAAAACAAAACCAAAATTACATCTACGCTTACCAAAGCGTCATATGCAACATCGAATTTATGAAACGAAAAGTGAAATAATATAATCAAAAATACAATAAAGAATACTTTCTTATGTTTCCTATAGAGATATTTCACAAGAAATATATTGTAGTGCACGCAAGGTAAAGAATGAAATGGAGAAACATAATTTGTACTCTCTTTACAATTGATGATTAGCATACCTGCAATTGTATGGAATGGTGTCCTTTCCTGTTGACATACGACTCCGGATTGACCTTCGGTGCGGGAATATTTATGTGCGTTCCGTCAATTGCACCGATGGTATTCGGAAACCCACTGGTGGCCGAAAACTCATCTGATACTTTGATAACATTATCACCTTGAGGCCAAATGATGAATGTAGGCGCTAATGTGACGAGAGCTTTTACGACTCTCCTTATAATTGTCACCGCAGTCGCTCGACCCACGTTGAACTTCTCACAAATTGACCTTTCAACAAGAGAAATATAAATTTTGGGTTTTAAAAGTAAAGAAATCTAGTCTAATCGAAAATATTAAAAATGTTAAGTTTATTTACATACCGATAAGAGTCTGGGGTAGCCATTTTGCATATAGCAATCAGCAATTGCTTATCTGATTCTCTCATCAGACATCCTGGTGAGACCCGTGTCAGCGAGGGTTCCAACAATTTCAGGATGAAATTGAACGTTGTGCGGTTCATCCTGCAAATAATATGAATAATTTAACCTCTGCAATTAGTGGTATATTATAATAGAGCATCATTATGAAATATCCATTATTATAATGTTCGTTTTAATAGACACAGTTTCTACAGAAACTGAATAATTGACTTACCTGAAATGCGACCTGAACATTTCCTCGGTGTAGAGAGGAATGACCGCCTCCACGTAAATTTCAATTCGTGGCAACAAAATTCTTCGCGGCCGAACAGCCTCTTTCAGGGCCCAACACTCCACATCTATTTTTTCATCAGTACTTAAACTGACATCGTCATCGGTCGACTCGTCTTCGTCGAAGACTTCAAATAAATTGCCAATAATTTGCGAAGATACGACAGCTGTCACGCCCATTTTGCGCTTTGAATTTCAAACCGAATAGCGATAGCGTGAGTGTGGAAAGCGGCACGATTCAAGCCGAACGCGCTGTAGTAGCGCAGAAAAACGTGAGCGCTAGAAGCGTGAAAGCGCCCAAGTCGATTGCACCCTGAATGAACTATCTCGAAATACCAAATCATGTACGATCATGGGTGACGTAACCTCAATTGTCACCCATCAGTCAGCGTGGTGATTGATCACTCGGTAACTGCTCTCGGGCGTCGAGCGAATTACCCATGTGGAAGCGGTCGATAACAGAAATCAATACGCATTGATAACACCGATGGCGCCAGGCGGCGGTTGCCCCGGAAGATTTTTCAGGAAACATAGGCGAGGGGTGACAGCAAAAGGGTCAAGGGAAGGAAACGGCCATTTCAAGGCACTTCGACAGTGGGAATTGTGTGAAACGGACGCATGTGGGCAATTTTGTGTAGGGAAAAGAAATTGAACTGCACATTGTGAATAAAATTGGAACGAACTCGTCTATTTTTGTTTATCGAGTTGTGTTAATTAGATAGTCGGGAGTAATTACGTGGCGAGAATAGGCGGTGTGTGTGAAAAGTGCCACATCGTAGCCGCTGTACGTAATTTACTGTTCCTTTGTGCATGCGGACGGCTTGGTCACACATTTTGGAGGCTGTTCAGTAATTGATACAGATGCCACACGAGCATGGTGGCAGCACCTCCTGGGTCACTCGTGCAGTCAGTCGAGTGACCATACTTATGCACTGTCCAGGAGGATGAGTGAGTCGCGCAGTAACTTGCATAGCGCACGCGCGACTCATTCGTGTAGAACTGTTCATGCGTAGGCGCACCTAGTACGTGCGCTAACCAATCCAGGAGGATGAGTGAGTCGCGCAGTAACTTGCATAGCGCAAGCGCGACTCATTCTTGAAGAACTGCTCATGCGTAGGCGCACCTGTTGCGTGCGCTAACCACTTTGAGCCGGTCTGACCATGTGCACGCGCATGCTGAGATGCGCGGCCAATCAGAAAATTCACGGTCATGGTCAGACCACATCCGCTCAACAACACGAGGCCGGAAAGAAAATTGCCGGCATCACTTCGACCACGAGCACCAGTGCAAGCACACGTGTTTTTCAGCTACGCTCAGTTATCATTCAGTATTCAGTTCAACTCAGAAAATTGTGTTTCTTCAGCAGTTAGTGCCTCTTCGTCAGAAGCGCAATAATTCAGATCAACTCATTGCCCACGTTGTTAGCAAGTGTGTGTATCGGCATTAAATTCAGTGTCTCATACAGTTCATTAGACTCATCGAGCGTGCAACCGCGTGGTAGTCACTGTTTGAATATTAGCTACGTTTCAGTGACTACTCGAACACTCAGAAGAATTGGACTCAGTGACAATTACATTTAACAATTATTTTGTGACCATTTCTGTGATTCTTGTTATTATATTAATAATAAATACTCTTGTTAAACGCATCCAAAATTCTATCCGTTACCAAAATTCCACCGTATATTCCTGCGCATTATATTCTCTAATATAATAATCACATCAGCCATTGCTTTCTCAGTTTTTCATTATCTTTCAGACAGAGGCGTTTATTCAAAAACCTTTGTATTGCTTTTGTTAACATTTATACCGAAAGCAGAGCAGCAGCAACAATGGTCATTTATTATTATAATTCATTTTTCAATCGGGGCAGTATATACCCGATCCTCTGGCACTTAGAAGGCATAGAAAGCCTCAATACTATTCCGAATCTTCCCCATTGTAATTTTTGCAGTGTTATAAGTGCACGCGTACCAAAGTACGCATATCTATACTGCGAGCGCAAGAGACGCTTCTGTTTTCGTCTCGCGCTGTTGTCCCCCCGCGTATTACCATTGGCATTGCCGAATTCCATTGTGGAATATTATGGAATATTTGTTTCGCCGTATACCGAAGACCTTTATAAGGCGCGGCAGAAAACATTATCTGTCATTATATAAATTCCATTGTAAACTGTGTAACGAACAACGCTGTTGTGATTGAGTCAACTAAGCATTTCATTCCTCAATCGCAATTTATTCTTGCAGCTCAATAGCGCAAGCACGTCGGAATAATATCAGAGGAGACTCGTACGGCTTATTTAAATAATCACATTGCAAGTAAATATTCTCTGTCGTGTCAAGATTAACTATACAGAATAAACGATTTATTATTCAATTCCATTTTATTCTACGAGCAACATTGCATTATCCCCCCCCCCCCCTCCCCCCCCGTTTCCCTTATTTCAGGTCCAAACAAATAAGGTGGCATCCCGTATGAAAGGAAGGAGTTACCGAACAGCTGACTGCTGCCACAGAAAAGGCACACGTCCCAATATTATGACCAAACCAAAACATGAAGCTTATAAAGAGGTATTGACATCATTAAAGAACCGTGTGCCAACGTTGAAGCCTGAGCGAATTCTTTTAGGTTTCGAAAGTGGTGCTTTAAATGGAACCGAAATAATCCATCATATCAAACAGACACATGAGCAATCGCTTACACAAATAAGTTCTCATCCACGCGTATCATCTCTTGGGTAATATATGGCGCTCCAATCGCACTCCGTATTTTCACCCAGGACGTAACAGTATATTTGATGGTAAAATTCACCTTTTTATTCTAAGCGTACATTAATATTTGTATAATTTCAAAATTTCATTTAAAATGATAATATATGATACTATTGTTAGATATATTTCATTAATACCAATCATATTATTGTAAATTTCCATTTGGGCAATTCTATCGCATCAAAATTAATTTTGTTATAGGTGTAGAGGTAATTATCCACTATCCATTCATCTGAAGCATATAACTGTTGATGAAGAACTGTCACGTTTATTTTTTTCACGGATTTTGAAATAAGAAAAGGCGGCATACCATTGAAACATTTACCAGCACGAAGTTTAGCTCATATAGATGTCTCGAAATTCAGTGAAGATATGTCTGCAATGGAAAAAAAGTTAGAAAATGTAGAAAATGTTTGTACCATAGCTGATGTCCGGACATCAAACAGCCGACGTATTATAGACATGATTGCTCATTGAGTATGTTGAATATTTTCGTCTAATTTGATGAAAATTCATGAACATGTTTTTATTCATGAACATATTGAAATATCGGAGTTGCGATATTGCAATAATATATACGATTGAAATTAGTCTACTATTGTTTAGAAATGGATTTTTGATTCCCAGAATTGATCAAATTGTAGCTTCAAAATCTAGAAATGGAAATAAAATCCGATTACATAGCAATTACAAACAAAAATTATTCCTGTAAACTAAGTATGATCAATGTTTATATTTTGGGTGATGAGATTACCTAGAAATGAGAACTTGCGCAATAGCGTGCCTAAGATTTACCGGGGACCATACATATGACAGTATGGTCAAAATAATTATGGACGTTCATCATTCGTTTAAGGTAAATTAGACGATGCAAACAAGTCGTTGACGCACTATGCACAACCATTTCTCCATTTTAGATTAGCGACGATAGATAAATGATTTAATAGGAAAATCAGATGCGTATTAGAAATTGAATATATTTTCTATATTGTTATAAGTTTAAAAACCTCGAATTGATTAATATTCAAATTGTACATTTGTTCGTAATTTGACTCACGTACTATTGCCAATACCAACGTCTAAGTCTTGAACTTCTCCCATGTAATTTCATTATAAATATGGAGTACGTCGGGAGAAATACATTTGACAACGTCGCAATAATTTTTCTTCTGGTCAAACTGGTGTTATGTCAAAGTGTGAGAATTTCAATAGAATTTCGGACACTCTAACAAAAAAAATCGATTTGATTTCTAGTTTTATTTCCCCTATTTTTGTCCTAATCTTTCGATTAATAGACATGGACGGGGACCTTTATAGGGTGACATTTTTAGAATAGAAAATAAATGTGAAGAACAGAAATATGATTCTGACGAATCTATATTTTTATAATAAAAACAGAAAATGGTGTACAAAAAATTAACGAAGATTTTACGACTTACAAAATTGTTGTTACGGTTACGGTCTGGTTGGCAGGAACTTTACTCACGAAATGTTCTGTTTCACAAACTTGAAAATGACTTCACTGGACTCTCTCTTCTTCACGACTGACTAAAATTTCTGTTACAACCATTTTTATGTCTTAGACGATGGGCGTAGCCCTTATCCTAAAGGTAGGGAGAGTTCATCACCAATTAGCTTCTAGTCATGGCCTTGATTTTCCTCTGACCTTACGTAAGACCCAATGTTTTAGGGCCACTCCGCCCCTCCACATGGAATTCCAATTTTCTTGGCTCATGGGTGGAATTTTCTAGAGTTTCCACCAATAACGTTATTTCAGGAATAATCTCACTTTCCTCCACATCGTTTTCGTTATCTTTCTTTCGTTTTCGTTCTCTAGTTATTATTTTCCCCCTTTTTTTATTTCCTTCAATATTTCAATAATTTTAACTTGAATTAATATTATTCAAACGTTATTATACAACTTTATTTAAAATTAATTGATCGTCATCCAATATTACTCGAATGTCATGAAATACTTCTTAAACTCTATTTGATATTATTTAAACGTCAATATTATTTTAATTCTTCAAGTTCTGTTCATCTCTTCGTCCTCGCTTTTATCTTTTCTTTATTATTTAATGCCTTAGAAAAATTAGCCCTTACAATTTTGGGTGAAATATTTTGTTTCGGTTATCGGTGTATGCAAATGTTTATTGTGTTTTATCATCGAGGGGTAGATAGGTGATCGATGAATAGTAATTCGACTGAATATATGTTCTGGAATTTTTGTGGGAAAACATATCAAGTTATTTTCTCACAACGAATTATCAAATTGATTGTTTATTTGAATTGTGATTGTAAAAGAAATAAGGAAAAATACTGGGACGTAACACTGGACTACATTTTTCGATGCATGTGTACGTCTGAGACCGTGCACGTCCTAACCTCAATACTTTTCGTTGACAGTTTTGTGCTCCAAATATTTTTTGACCCTGTCTCGCGTAAAAAATGTCGCACATGAGTGCGACAAGTGACGAAAAACTGCGCTATAGAGGGCGTTTTGTAAAAAAATATATTAGAAAGTGGAAAGAAAATGTGCTATCAGGGGTTGAGCAGCGTAGAACACAAACATCGGACAAACAAGAGAAATCCACAGCGAAAGAATCTCAATTTGGTGTTCGAATCATTGACGTGGACTGTTTTGCTGAGGATATGTGGTGCAAAGGATGCGTTGCACCTCTCTCACTGCGTTACATAGAGAGTGAGATAACGCATGACGCAGCAAGTATATTTAGTGTACGATGTCATACTTGTCTGAGTTTATACTCAGTGCGCAGCAGTAAAATGAGCATGACAAAAGGGAATCACAACATCTACAATATAAATTTGAGATTAACGGCTAGTAAGTATACAAAAATGTTTTTTTGCACTATGTAAATTTGTAGCATAAAATGATCAATCATTTTTCAAAACAAATGTTTTCAACAATGTATGATAGTGGAATTGGTCCTACGCATCTCAACACCATTTTATCATTGATAAATGCACCCATCGTCACACCATTGCTACTTAAAAGGCAGGAACTAATCCTTGGACCAGCCCTAGAAGAAATGGCAAAAGAAAGTTGTGCAAAGGCTATCGAGATAGAGAAATCTATGACTCTGGCACAAATAGGGTAAAGTTTTCTATGATGCAATCGATGTGTGTGACTATGCATTTCATCCGTAGGATATTTTTGTAATTATGTGTTTCGTCCGTAGAATTTTTTTTGTGTGTTTAGTCTAAGTTTTTTGCTTATGTAAATTCGGGATTTCCTAATTAACAAAAAGAAAATGTATTTTAATTATCGTCCTAGATATATAATTTAAGTTCCAACTAATATTAAAGTAGGTATTGATAGTAAAACATATAATCATTAGGGGGAATTGTGATGAGGTGGCCACTCATTGCCAGTCATTGCCACTCATTGCAATTAAATAAATATATTTAATTGTTCCCCCGATTAATTCTTTTAGTTTTCTTCTATAAGATTTCCGAACCTGCGCACGAAATCATATAGAATGAATGAAGGAATAAGAATATAGAGTATAATTGCATAGAAATCATAACCTGGATCTGTCAGATTGGAAGATGACAGAGAATTATACAAAAGGTAGCATTTCCCGGCATGTGCGCGAGGATATGCGCAGTCGTTTGACATCCGTCGGAACATGCGGTGAAATTGGTGGCACTGCAACAGGCAGCGTGCAGCGCCTCTCGACTCCGGTAAACTGACTACTAATCATAGATCGATTAATCGATGAAGATGAAGATGATTGGGGCTGTCAATCATTGAGGATTTGCATAGTATTGCGATTGGATCCTAGACCAGGAAGATGTCTAGGATTGGCCTAATTTATTCATGAAGGACTTGATATATGGGGTGGGGGCCTCCGAGGCTTCACTTCCACCGGGATCGCCTAGCGCAAAGGTTAATAGAGTGTGTGCAGACCCTGTTAAAGTCTGTTTGCATTCCCCACGACAATTAATGGAGAGGGGAATATTTTGATTAAATATGATATACTCTTTGATTAGTTTCAACTTTTCTGTGAGTAAGTTTATTTTATTTAATTAGTTAGAATTTCAGTTGACTGTATGTTCTTTTTTGATTGAAGGTGTTCACCGTTCAAGTCTTCCCTTGCTAATGAATATTCTTAAAGCAAGTACAAGTTTTGTAGAGAGTTGTTGGTCTTAGATCTTCAGGGGAGGGTGAAAAATGGTCATTCGATTGGTTGAGTATTTGTTTGTAGGGGAAACTCTTGAAGGAGAGAGGGTATAGTTTAAATAATGAAGAAAGTGTAAATTTAAAGAAATTATAAAACATTACTATTCTTCTGAGGCCTTGTAAACCGGGCATGAGGGCTTCCAAGTCATTTATTACAATCGTAAAATTGGGAACAAAAAATTAGAGAAAAGAGATTTGGAATTTGGAAAGTTATAAAATTATTAAATTTTATAACCCCTGAAATTCTAAGACCTTTCTTTGAATTCGACACATCTGTTTCCCAGATGAGTCGCTATATAAATACTCAAATTTCCAATATCGTGTCTAGGCACGCAACACTCCTCCGATTAAGAGAGGTTCGATCAATATACTAAGAATTGTGACAAATATATTTGAATGGTCTCAGTGCAAGTTAGTAAAATTAAATTGAAATTGTAAATATTGTGTTAAATTTCTGTAATTGGTATGGGCAATGGTACAACCCTTTTGATGTTTCGTTTCGTTACTCCATTCTGGGTTTTGATTGTGACATTTCGGACGATTCCGTCCTCTCCTGGATGGACATCAATTATTCGCCCAAGTTTCCATTGGAGTGGTGGTGAATTATCATCCCTAATGATAACAATGGATCCCTTTTTTATATTATTTTGTCCTTTTTCCCATTTATGTCGAATATTGAGTTCGTCAATATATTCCTTGTGCCATCTATTCCAGAAGTCTTGTTTGATTTTTTGAATGTGCTGCCACACAGACAATCTGTTTGAGGGTGTATCTGAAAAATCCTGTTCGGGCAAACTCGCAAGTGAATCACCAATGAGGAAATGAGAAGGAATCAAAACAGACAGGTCATTAGGATCCGAAGACATAGGAGTGAGTGGTCGGGAATTTAATACTGCTTCAATTGCTATAGCAAGAGTATTGAATTGTTCGATTGTGAACAACACATTACCAATAATTCGTTTTAAATGATGTTTGCAGGATTTAACTGCAGCTTCCCAAATGCCTCCCATGTGTGGTGATTGCGGTGGAATGAATTTCCATTGAATGCCTTTATCGATAAGAAAATTGTGTATTTTTTCATTATGTGTTTCTGATGTGATTAATTTTTGTATTTCCCTCAATTCATTATTGGCACCAACGAAGTTAGTTCCATTGTCAGAATGTATTGTTTGGCACTTTCCTCGTCGAGAAATAAATCTCTTTAAAGCTGCTAAGAAACTCTCAGTAGTAAAATCACTGACCACTTCAATATGAACTGCCTTCGTGGCTAAACATATAAATATAGAGAACCATACTTTTACACGACTACGATTATGGAATTTTCGTTCTTTGACAAAAAAAATCCACAATAATCTACTCCTACGTGAGGAAATGGTTGCGTTTGATTGGTTCGCCTTGCAGGTAAATTGCCCATGAGATATTCAACATTGATAGGTTTCATTCTGGCGCATTTGACGCATGCACGAATAACTCTGCGCACTTGATTACGACCATCGAGAGGCCAGTAACTTTGTCTAACTTCATATAACGTAGCGTGCACACCTCCATGAAGTGTGTTTAGGTGTTCGCTGTGGATGATACTATCGGTAATGTGATGAGATTTTGGTAATAGAATTGGATATTTCTGTCGATAAGCAATTTCGGCATTTTGGAGTCGTCCACCAATTCTTAATATTCCTTCTGAATCAATAAATGGATTAAATGTCAAGATCTTGCTTTTTGATGATAGAGGTTTTTCTTGTTTTAAACACGTTAAATCTTCTGAAAATGTGGTCGATTGTAGTACTTCAATTATAGTTGTTTTTGCGTTTTTCAACTCTTCCAGTGTGAGTAATCCTTTATGCCTATTTGATTTTTTAAAACGAAGACACAAAGCTATAATACGTTGAAGTTTTTTAAATGATGAATATCTTGTTGAAATGCTATCATCGCATGTGGATAGTGTTAAGCAGATAGTGGTACGAATTTCAGGTGAATGAGAAGGTCTAAAGACCTGTTGTATGGGCGACTCAGTTTCTCCTTTGGTCAACCAAGTAGGTTCCCTTGTCCATAGTGAGTTTTGTTCAAATTCTTGGGGCAATAAACCTCAAGATAGAAGGTCAGCAGGATTGTCGTATGTCCTTACATGTCTCCAATTAATAGCAATTGTCTTACGTTTAATTTCCGATATTCGATTAGCTACAAATGTTTTTAGAATGTGCGGAGAAGTGTGAATCCAATTAATAACAATAGTAGAATCGCTCCAAAATATAGTTTGATTGCATTTTAAATTTACGGATGCTTGTAAAGTAGTGTATAAATTAGCGAGAAGTACTGCAGCGCATAATTCCAGTCTCGGTATTGTTTGTTTAGATTTAATAGGTGCAACTCGTGATTTTGCGCAATATAACTGTACATGATTGTTTCTGTATTTGTCAGTAGATCTGATGTAAATACATGCTCCGTATGCCGTTTCGCTAGCATCACAGAATCCATGCAATTGTATGTTGATAGGTTCTGCTACTAATATTTTCCTATCAAACAAAATTTCATTTAGTGATTGTAGTTGTGTCGTAAATTTATCCCACCTTGTTTTTATATTTAACGGAACAGATTTGTCCCAATTTATATTCAATTTCCAGAGCTCTTGCATTATTAATTTTACTGTCACCGTTACTGGATTTAAGAGTCCCATGGGGTCCCGATGGATCAAAGATTTTCGATATTTCGGAGAAAATTAATCTTTTAGTAATCTTGTGGTTATTCAAGATAGGCTGAACTGTATATGTAATCGAATCCTCTCTTGAATTCCAATGCACACCTAATGTTTTGAGTGTTAAGTCGTTGGTTCCATGTAATTGTAAGTTTATATGGCACTCAGGTAGGTCGGCAACAATTTCGGGTGTGTTGGATGCGCATTGACGTAAGTTAAATCCTCCTTCCTTTAGTAATGTCATGGTCTGGTCTCTCATTTCAATAACTTCTTTGATAGTATCTGCTCCAGCTAATAAATCATCCATGTATAAATTTTTAGCAATAATTTTTGCTGCAATTGGATATTTATCTCCTTTGTCTTCTGCAAGTTGATGTATAGTTCTTACTGCCAAATATGGTGATGGTTTCAAACCGAATGGTAATACCGTTAATTGATAAGTTGCTAATGAACCATCCGTTTCCCGCCATATTATGAGTAAATATTCTACGTCTCCTGATCTAATTAAGACTTAGCGATACATCTTTTCAATGTCACCACAAAATACATGTCTATACGATCGTAAACGAAGTAAGTGAGGAAAAACATCGTCTTGAATAGTTGGTCCGGTCATTAATATATCATTGAGAGATAGTCCAGAAGTGGGTGCTGCTGAACCATCGAAAACAACTCTAACTTTAGTCGTAAGACTTGTTTCTTTAATTATAGCATGATGCGGCAAATAAAAAGTTTTATCAGGTTCGCAGTCCAATTTAACCATGTGTTTTAAGTCTATGTATTCTTGTATTACCTCTGAATATTGTTTGTAGCAATCAGGATTCTTTTTAAATTTTCGTTCCAGGTATGTGAATCGTTTGATAGCCATGTTACGTGATTCTCCCAATTGATCTGGTTTATCATTAAATGGCAGAGCCACTATATATCTTCCAGAGTCGTCATGTAATGTATGTTTTTCATAGTGTTCTTCACATGCCTTTTCCTCAACTGAAAGATGCTTCTTTATTTCGCATTCTTCAATTTCTCAAAAACGATTAATATCATCTTGAATTGTGATGAAATGACAGTTGGATTTAGATAAGACCTTGTTGTTGATTATTTCCACCGATAATCCAGCCCAATTGAGTTTTTTGCGGAACTAAATCATTCTGAACATTATCGGATAACTCAATTTGTCCTACAGATAAAATTGATAATGACGCTCCTGCACCAATCAACATGTGTACAGGTGCTGGCTTATGGAATTCTGGATCAGCTAATTGTATATTCTGGGGTATTTCCATTAGATTTCGACTAATTTGTTGATCCGGAGTCAGTGATGATATGTATGGAATTACAAGACATTGTAATGTTCTTTGATAATTATTCAATCGTGATTTTATAGTTGCAGTGAGACTGTATTTTGCTGTAGTGTGTAATTGATTTAAAGCACCAATGGGAATTGAACAATTTCTTTTCGGCAGTGACAATACTTTTGCAAACTCTTCAGTAATAAAATTTGCTGTCGAACCTGTATCAATAATGACTCGACACAACTTCAAGTTATTTAATTTGTCGTATACTTGGATGAGAGCGGTAGTAATTATTTCCTCAACTGGTAATTTTCTTTTAGGAGTAATGTTAGTTGTTTTTAGTTATGCTAACTCTGTCTGCATACCTGAGTCAAAATGTAAATAGGTATGATGTGTTTTGTTACACTTGCGACATGTATAACTCTTACACTCGTTATTTCTATGTCCCTTGCCCAAACAATTTGAACATAAAAATGCTTTCTTTATTGCGTCGAATCGTTGATTAGGTGATAGTGCCAAGAAAGTTTGACAATTGTATATTGAGTGGTTATCTTGATAAATTGGACATGTGTTGGTTTGTTTATTTTGATTAATTGTATTTGTAACAAATGATTGACCTCTTTTCGATGTTTGTAAATGTCCTTGCCTTTTATTGTTGAATTTATGTTCTTGTTGGTATTTATTATTTGTTTCACGTGATTTGATTGGTGATTGCTCTGAACAATTTCCACGCGATTCCAGAAAATTCATCAATGATGAATATTGTCGCATTGTTTTATCGTTTAGTGTGGTCTCTCATTGTATTCTGGTGTGATTGCTTATTTTATCCGAAAGTAAATAAATTATGCATGTGTTCCAATGTTCTATTGGTTCACCTAAACTTTTTAATGCTCGTAGATGTTGTTTCACATTGTCTATAAGTTCCTCTAAGGCTTCCGGAGTATCTCCGTGTAATCGCGGAATTTCGTGGATAATAGACCAATGTCTTAAAATTGCTTTGCGGGAATTATTATATTTATCCACTAATATATTCCATGCTACCTCATAATTTTCTGCGATACTCTCTATTGCATCAATTGCACGCGCGGCTTTACCAATGAGTGATGATTGAAGATATTGTAATTTATCAATAGACGCCATATTGGGATTTTTATCAATGCGAGATACACATTCATCCTTAAACGCATGCCATTTTTCGAAGCTACCGTCGAATTTAGGCAATTGAATTTCTGGTAACTCCATACTTGGTGGTGTAAAAATTGGTTGATGTATGACTGGTTGACTTGTATTTTGAAATATCATTGGTTGTTGTTCATGTCGCCTTTCTATTGTTCGCTTTATATTTTTAGAATCTAATATAATGCTATCGTATTCTTCTTCCATTGTTTCCAAGTAAATCACATTACTCTCTTGAAACATCGCATCATCATTTAAATTTCGTAGTTGTTCATGTATCACATATATGTTTTTAAATTGTTCCGATAATTTTTCTACCTTCAATGTGATTTCATCTATATCTGGTTTTGTTCGAATTTTATCCAAATATGTTTTAAATTGTGTAAGGCGAGTTTTAATTTCGGCACGTTGTCGCGTTAATACTTTTATTTTTTCTTTTGTCATATCGAATTGTGTCGATTTTCTGGTTGTAGTGGGTGAATGGATAGTCAAAGGTATGATAGGTATGAGGTTCAAGGGTTGGTGATTAACAAAACGAGCTTACATGTGAAGACTTTCTGTGTTTTTGATTGATTGCCCGATGATTGCTTCCTTCAATTGGACTCAGTAGTGGTTCTGGCGTACTTGGCACGAAATGTCTTTTTCTTTATTGTGTTACTTCACTTAGATCACTCATTCACTTTTTATGTGGTCTAATGTGATGATTGCTGATAATCCGGCTCGAAGGACCAAAATGTGCAGACCCTGTTAAAGTCTTTTTGCATTCCCCACGACAATTAATGGAGAGGGGATATTTTGATAAAATATGATGTACTCTTTGATTAGTTTCAACTTTCCTGTGAGTAAGTTTATTTTATTTAATTAGTTACAATTTCAGTGGACTGTATGTTCTTTTTTAATTGAAGGTGTTCACCGTTCAAGTCTTCCCTTGTTAATGAATATTCTTAAAGCAAGTACAAGTTTTGTAGAGAGTTGTTGGTCTTAGATCTTCGTGGGAGGGGGAAAAATGGTCATTCGATTGGTTGAGTATTTGTTTGTAGGGGAAACTCTTGAAGGAGAGAGGGTATAGTTTAAATAATGAAGAGAGTGTAAATTTAAAGAAATTATAAAACATTACTATTCTTCTGAGGCCTTGTAAACCGGGCATGAGGGCTTCAAAATCATTTATTACAATCGTAAAATTGGGAACAAAAAATTAGAGAAAAGGGATTTGGAATTTGGAAAGTTATGAAATTATTAAATTTTATAACCCCTGAAATTCTAAGACCTTTCTTCAAATTCGACAGATCTGTTTCCCAGATGAGTCGCTATATAAATACTCAAATTTCCAATATCTTGTCTAGGCACGCAACAGAGTGTGTGTGTGAAACGTATGCATTGTGAAAAGTATTATTATAATTGCGTTGGTGCGTGAATGTACAGAGAGTCACTATATAAAATAAATTGTTTGTTTCAGATTACTTATATTGAGCCGAATAATTGTTAATTATTATAAATTTAGTTTGTGTGGTTGAGATCAGCATTAAATTGTAAGTGTTGAACCAAACATTTATTTTCTTGCCAATGATATTGGAACGTCGGCATTTTTATTCATGATTTATGATAATGAGTAATTAGTCGATCATAATTAAATATCAAAGAAGAATCGTTTGTTGTGTACCTATCCATCCCGCGCATGTTTTATTCGTGAAATTAAACGTTTGTAAAACAATATAGTTCGGAAAATAGGGACATTGTGTTATAACTGAAAAAGAATTAATCAGGAAGAACTATTTCCATTGTTGCGGAAATTAGAACACTCTTGAGAGAGAGACAAATATTGACGCCGCCTTAAGGGTCAAATTATTTTGTAAAAATCGTTAAATCAAAGAACTCTGAAGTGAATATTTGTATCATTGTTTGAATTATAATTATTCTTTTGTGAATACGGAATTAAATAAATTCCGAATAGTTATTTCTATTTTGTTTAAAGTTCGAAAGAATAATTAATTATTAATTGTGATAATTAATTCACGAACAAAATACAAAACGTGGATTATTTGATTAATTGAAGAAATAATCGTATTTATTGAGGTCTCTGACCCTCAGTAATTATCTATTCAAAAACAGGTAGTCAGAGTGGCATCCCGTAGCCTGACGGCCCTTTTAGCCCTCAGAAAGGCGAAGATAAAAGGGTCCAGCGTCACAGAATATAAATTATTTGTCAAAAATGTAGTATTATTATCCGTTATAAAATAAAAATAAAAAATAAAAAAGTTACCGAATCAGTAACACCGATGATTTTTTTCCTCATAAACTAAGTTTTTTTTATAAAATATTTATACAATTTTTATAAGCTGTTCTCATAAAGCTGCATCTGGGAAACTTCGTAGACGGAGAAATCGGGAAATTGCAATATTTTATAGATATTATTATTGTGACAATGTGCTGTCAATTATCAGCTTTGAATCTAAAATTGTTCCGCGAAATTGCTATGTGCGCACTCTATTGTGCCTGCGGTGAGTTTGCACTACAAAAGGACGACAGAAGTCAAGTGCGATCCTCTGAGGAGACACCGGTTGCGCCTGTTATCGCACCACACGGTCACTGTAACCGTGAACTTGACCTCCGGCGTAATTAGTATATAACCGCATGTTCTTGGTGCGACGGGACTTACTGACTTACTAATCGACTTACGATTACACTCAGAGATAACAACTTAGTATTCGAAGCTGCGGCAGATATTCGAGAGCGACATTGAGTAATAAGCTACATTATTATTACTACGAAAGAATTATATGTGCTATAGTAGTGCCAAGATCATCGAACGTGAATTGTGTAGTGCATAGTGCAGAAATTCCGACCATTGGCTGAAAAAGAGAAATAACATAATTGTACCTCAAGGGAATCGTGCGACATGAATATAAAGAAGTGTCTTTATATTTATATTTTATTTGAGAAATAAAACTTCAGATTCCATTGTGGCAGCAATTCTTGGCTTCTTGTTCTGTGCTGTACCTGTCCAGTGTGAAGGTAAACGACGGATATCTGTAGGGAACAGATATAGCAAGCAGAGACAACAAAAGGGGGAGATTGCACCAGCATCAGGTATTATTGTGCGTGAGAGAGAGCTACTCAAACGGGCATCCATAAGGTAAGAGGTTACCCAATTGGTGCAGCGTTGGTTGCTACGTTTCTCATATTTCTCCGGCTCGCTAATCGCTCGCAAAACATCTCGTATTGTCAATCGTGGTAACAACAATAAATCGGGAATTAATAATTGTCGCGATATTAATTGCCAATTTGCCACCGTAGTGCATAACATCTATTTCCACGGATATTGCCACTAGGATGCCTCTGGCAATCCACCCCGCGGTAGAGTTTCATTAACTTTCCAGGCAACCGTAACAAATCAGAGGTCAGTTCTTGGACTCTGAAGAACAAAACCAAACGGCGCTCAAAGATTCCATTGTGGATAATGGAAGTTGCTCGCCTTGTGCCCGGCACGTTATCGACCTTCCTCTCATTTTAAGGTGATAGCGCGGTCGAGTTTCACATTATATAATAAATAAAAATATATATATATAAAATTACACCTAGGTTAGTTTCGTAATTCGGATGGACACATTTTATTCAAATATTACTATGTTTTATAATTAGTGGCTATGGATCCTGCAGTACCGATAAATTAGTTCCCTGTTGAGTATCTTATGATGCAGCTTGCCCGAAGCAGGGTAATGGGCATATATACGACAGTCAATCAGGTAATGTGCATAATTATATTTTAAAAAGTTTATAGAAAAGTATATGAATCCATAATTTCCATTTTTTTTTAGTATTTATATTCAAAGCTTAATTGATTTATGAATATTTTCTAACAGGTTTTGGATCGGCAATTGACAGTCAATCCGGATTGTGCTTGAGCTACGGAGTTCGACGAAAGCAGAGGGCGCACCTTTGCGATGCGAATCATGTTCCCGAGGATCATGATTGCAGAAAAAATTTCATCGGCAGTGCAAAGGCTATGAAGGTAGATATCGCCGTAGATATTATAGCGAAAAATCCGATGTTTGCTGAACACAGTATAAAAATCACATAGGTAGTTGGTGATCTGGGCTCATCATGGGCTGCTGCTTTGCGATGAGAATCGGATTTTCCTTTAGAGAAATTTGACGACATGAATTACACTGTGAAGTCGTTGGGTAACAAATTGTTGGCATGAAAATTACTCAGGCACTTTATAGACTATCACGAGCGGTGCTTTACATATGCTATTCAGCAAAACAAAGATGATTCTGACGCAGTGAAAGCATCGATAAATAATATAGGAAATCGCGTGTTCAACAATCACGATACATGCGGCAATTAGTGTTCCTTCAAACAAAATCCGGAGAATTACGTTCATTACGACTTACCGCGAATGAGAGGTCTAACAGAGCTTGATTTGCAAAGAAAATTGGAGGAAATATTTTCGTTATATGCTGAACGTGCAAATCGTCTTGCTCCTTGTGGCTCGATCCAACGGAGCGAATCATTCAACAGCATCGTGGCAAGTAAAATGCCAAAAAGCAGGCATTATGGACGTACTGAATCATTGCCAACTCGAGCCGCAGCTGCTGTTTGTCAAAAGAATGAGGGAACGAGTTTCGTAGTACCACTTTTACAAAAAGTAGGTATTTCTGCAGGAAAATATACCGAGCGTTTTCGTGCTCTCACAGACTCGCCGAGAAAAAAACAAGCAGCTCGAGCAGGAGCAATAGAATCGCGGGAAAGGCGTCTACAAAAATTGACGAAAAAAATAAAAAATCGAAGAATAGTCGAGCGGTAGGAGGGAATAACATACTCCACGAACTGCGACCTCAATAACGTCGTACTAATAGTCGACGATAGAATTCCACAATCAGTAGATATAGAAGAATCGATAGCGGTTGTTATTTTTGACCTTGAAACCACCGGATTTGGCTCAGCTGCAGAAATTTGTCAAATCGCTGCCAAATGCGAAGAAAAAGAGTTCAACTGTTATGTCTTGCCCTCGAAAAATATAAATAAGAATGCAAACGAGGTGAATGGACGAACTTTTCATAATGGCACGCTGTATCATCAGAACGTCGCGGTGACTACTGAATCACCACGAGCAGCGATGAAATCATTCATCGAATTTTTGGAGTCTGTAAGTTCCTCAATTATTCCTGCAGCTCAAAACGGGTTTAGGTGCTATGCTCTTATCATACAAGAAATCGAAAGATTGGACTTGAGCAACAAATTTTCCGTCGTCAAAGGATTTGCCGATACTCTCATGTTTTTCAAAAATGCGTTGAAAGCGATTGAGAGTCCGAATGATAAAGAAAACGTGCATCCATCACAAAAACGCGCACGTCGAAAATTCAATCAACCCGATCTAGCACGGAAGTTCCTGGGAGCCGACGATGCAGAAAGTGCTCACAATGCACTTACAGATGTGCGAGTTTTGCACAATCTTGTAGAAATCATCGGAATGTCAAAACGCTTCGATTTCAAAAAGTGCGCTCAGTATCGATGCGATGCGTCAGAAATCGAAAAAAATACTCGAAAAAGAATGCTCATAAAAACCTTCTGCCCTTAAGCAACTCCTCAGTGAAGATGTTGGAGGACGGTACCAGGTGACAAAGCAAACAGCGTTGATGAACAAAATTTGTGAAACAATAAAAACGTATGGCCTGAAGAGGAATTAATTTTCCACATATTATAATGAAAACGATTTTTTTCTGTTTTTCTTTAGTTTTTCCCTTCTTTTCTTTCTTTTTCCTTTTTGTTTCCTGTTTTTCGTGTAATAACTTTCTGAATGTTTCATTTAAATATGTTTTGTAGCTTATGATCGGTAAGGTAGGGTATTCTAAATATGGATGATCGATAATCCGACGTTGCCAAATGTTTTGCTCAAAATCTCTAATTCACTGAAATAATGTGGCATGGTCGTTGAAAACTTACAATATTTAAAAAAGTATGTGGTCAATGTGGTTGATTGTTCGTATGTTCATTCAAGAAAAGTTGTTTTAATAGTTGTACTTGATTTCATACTCTGAAGTACTCTAGAACATCGATTTTTTTGTCAATGATTGTAAGGGAGTATCTCGAGGCCATAAGACCATGTGTAAAATCATTGTAACTAAAATAATTTATTTCTCAAAAACTATGTGGTAGATCTTGAAAAAATTTTGCCACCGTTTTCATTTCAATGACAGTTATATCATATTTTTTTTACAGTTCTCGAAGTACAGAAATGTACCATGGCCATATTACGTCAAAACACAAAGTTGTAGCTACTGTGATAGACAATGCATCAAATTTTGTGAAGGCTTGCAGGGAATGCGGTGTTGATTATGCAGATATTTTCTTCAATTATAATTATGATTCAAATATGATGTTAAAAGGGTTCACCAACTGAATAATCGATAGAAAAAAATTGTATTGGAGGAAGCAACATTACTCACTAATGAAGGGTCATGAAGTGAAAATTGAGAGTATATTAAAGCTTGGAATTTGCACCGATGTTTTCATTCCTTACTTCTATTCACTAAAAGTGAAAAAATATAAATGTAAAGTAAAAATATATTTCTGGTCGTAGTAAAATAAAGTGTTAAGATATTCTATACCAAATTATAATGAATTATTGGGAACATAAACAGCATTACAAAGGAAATACGATGAAATTGTCGAAAGTTCTTATAATTTTATCATATTCTTCAATGTAGAATATTTTTACTTAAATGCTGAAAATTAATTGATTATGCTTCGAAATTGAAAGTTGTGGGGTCTGTACGAGTTTTTTTATTCATCGATTGCATTTTTGGAATTGAAAGAATAAAATTCGATAAATCATTTGGATGAGAGACTGATGACGAGGAAACAGATGAAACGGGAACCAATTTTGATGAATTAAATCATTCAGGATCAGAGAGTGAATGCGAATATGCAGAAATCAGTGCGGAGAAAACAGTGATTCACAAATTACCAACTCACTTGCAAACCATCTACGCTGTGATAGTCATACGCTCATTTTTATTGTTAGTCATTACTCGATGTAATGATTTGTGGAGATTATCGGAACCGCCAAAAAAAAGTGAAACCTTAAAAAAAACTATTTAATCAAGCTCCGAAATATTCGGTAGCAACAAGGTGGAATTCTTTCTACGACTCACTCATACAGATATTCAATTTGAAACAAAAAATTCCATAAAACGCTCCAGATCTGCAAAAAATCGGCGTGAGTTATGTACTGAATTAATCAGATTTTAGTTGAGAAACACAAATGTAACTCAATTAATCATTTTTGATTGCTGAATGTAACTTCTTCTGATGATAATTGAAGAGATCTAAAAGCAGTTTCCCTGAAATCTTGAAAATTCATATCCAAGTAATGTATCTTGAATTAATGTTCAGATTCCTCGAAGAATATTCACACTGCAATTGACCCTTGGCGAAAGCCATCACAAGGAGAAGACCGTTCACAAGGTGTTAAGTTATGCTGCTATGCTCATTCAGATCCAACATTTCATTTCTATTGAAGATAAACTATGAAGCTGTCAAAAGTTGACTTTATATTATTATGGTCAACTTGTTTCGGGGCTTCTTAATGTATTGAGCACTAGTAGGGTAACGTTGTTACCAAATATTGCGACATTAATTGAACAGAAACGGTAAAAATATGGGAATGGGAAATTCTCAAATAGGGGGTGACAGTTAGTATTTGTGCCATAAATAAAGGTATTGCAAATTGTTGAGACGATTTATATCAATTGTTTAAATTTCTAAATTTCTTTCTTTTCCTATCACGCCCCTACTTATAGAAAGAGAAAGATAATACAATGAAATAGTAAGAGCCTTTTACGGTAGAGCACAAGATTTCACATATTGAACTCCGCTACAACCGTAGTTCAAATCTCATAGGTGAGGCATGGGAGTTGATCGAAAATGCGTACCGAAATAGTGTAATTTGTCTCAGGTTGCGGCGTTCGCTAGGCGGGACGTATTTCATGAACAAAAGGACAAACATATGTGAAAGTTGTTCGGAATAGACGAAAAAATTCATAAATAATCAGAATTGATCAGAGAAATTTTGGATACATATTTCATTAAATTCGGCCAATTTTTAGATTTCCGGAGTCCCTGAAAACTTATCAAAAATAGATATTTTTTTTTATCAACTTCGAATGGCTTCCAAAGTTTTGTGGGGATCGCGGAATTTTCCCCGTATTCGATCTTATAGAGAATTTCGTCCCTAAAACAGCGATATATTGTTTTTTTGTTTCAGGTGAAATTCCAACGGCAGAAAGGTGCAAAACCAAAAATTGGTAAACTTCAACCCCATAAACAAAAGGGTAGTTGAAAATATTTTTTTATCCATTTTTTACTATTCATCACTTTAGTGATAAGAAAAGTATTTTAATACTCGGAAATATGACTTTCTGAACGACTGGATATAATCAAGTTCTGGCAATGTCACCATATATTAGACGTTCCGCGTGGAATTTGAAACTCGATACTTTCTTACATCGTATCCAAGAGATAAGAAATTTTCATCACTTATCATTGTCCAACTTCTGGTTCGACCGGGAATACTGTTGTTATGCGTTTTGTAATGTTTGAATCGAGTCGTCCTCGAAACGGCTGGTGCGGGGGAGTTCAAACTCAATGCTTATTTAGATCTGACACCAGAGATGAGAAATTCTCATTAGTCATTATGTTGGGGATGTTGCCAACCAAATAGCTGCCGTGGAAATAATTGGTTATTAAGTCACAAATGATAAATGCAATTGAGTAAATAACAAAATATAAATATATTGATTTAATTAAATGAGTGAATGATTAACAATA
The DNA here is from genome assembly GCA_958496275.1 of Zele albiditarsus. Lineage (NCBI taxonomy): Eukaryota > Metazoa > Arthropoda > Insecta > Hymenoptera > Braconidae > Zele > Zele albiditarsus. Next base: position 108,823 of record OY292415.1, read on the forward strand.
ATGAGTGAACGATTGCTGAATGAATGTTGAATGCAAATGCTGAGTGCAGTTAGAATGAGTTGAATTGACGCCACGCGGTCTCTAATGAGTAATCGAATTGTATGTGAGAAATGACCGCGTGTAGAGTAGTGTCTGTGAAACAATTGAGCAACCAAATGTATAATATAAGAGCAATAACAATGAGCACAATTATAATGAGCGTTCAATTGAGCTGAGTCATACAATGCATACAATATACTAGCATACGAGTCACACAATTATCAACCACTGGTTCGACACCACGCGGTGATACACACCGGAAATTAATTGAACATCAATTAATTTCCTTATTCACACTTATGATACAGTCACTGAGTTGTCACAAAAACTGAGTTGATCACTACGAGCAGACACAAACTATGAGTACGAACTGAGTTGAACACACTAAAATAATACAATGAATTTTGCGGATGAGTTGTACGAGCGGAAAGAGTAACTTCACGAGCGCTTGATTCAATGGCTAGATTCAATATGGATGATTAGCACGCGGTGATGATGGTCATGATGCCGACGGAAGAGCGGCGACACTTATGCTGCACTTCAGCGCAAGCGCAGGCGCAGGATGTGCGCAAGCGCATGCTCATAAGTGCCCATAAGTGTCCAAAAGTGATTGATTGGTCTATCGTGACACTACTTGACACGATAGACAGCCCAATTAATTGCTCTGACCAACTTGTGAGTCAAATTGGTTGAGTGGTTGAGAGGTGCTGCCACCTCACCTCATGGGTGACCAAACACATTAGAAAGTGAAGATATTGGACATACTGTATGTGTTTTTCCATCCCAATTTCCGAATTTCTGAAATATCTGCGAGTGTCAGAATTTGATTCTTATTCGTTCTCACATTCTTGATAAGGATTCATGATATTGAGAGTGAAGCGTATTCTCTCCAAAATATATGAATGAAGATAACATGAGGATATGCGCATAGTCAACCGACAATTCATGCTTCATTTTGATCATTAATACGATTAACTGCGACGATGACAAGTACCGGACAAGTCTACTTCTGCCAATTTTTTCTTTCTTTTCTCGTGACGAGTATGTATGAAAATTACATCCAAATTTCAGATTTTTAAATCGAATATTCAAAAAGTTCAGATTTTTTTTGTGGAAAACGTGATTGTTCAGATTTTTTTAAAGTGTCCAAATTTTTTGTCCATCCAAAATATTTTTTTTCCAAAATAACCTACATTATCTTTTAAAAAACTGATAGGGGAGCCTTTGTGAATTTTAGCAAATTAAAATAACCGATAGTTGACACACGATATACATTTTAGAGGTTTGGGTCAAGATATGCCGGTATGCCAGTCATGTTATGGAGGGAAAGTTTGCTATGGAAAGGTTAAGACAGGTGTCAAACGCATGTATCTGTCAGTCTATCTGTCAACACATGGGCAACGAAATCTCGGAAGCCGTTTTCTGTAAAACTTTGAAAGTTGGTACGTTTTCATACGTGATAATGACCTTGAACAATTGCTATTTGTTGATATACAACTCCCGGTTTCAGCGGATGTACCGTTCTTATGCGTTTAACGGTTAAATCGAGATGTAGTTTTATTTAAACAAAAGTATTTTATTCTTTTTTGTTTAAGAAAGTTGTGGAACGATTTCTTCCAAAGCCACAGGACTTATTTAGTATGCGTTTGTACACTTCGCCCGATTTTTTTATTGATAAAAAATCATAACTATTTGACTTATGAGCAAAATCATAAAATTGCGACTGACGAGTTGCACCGACATGGCGGGCACAATGACTCCTCGGAATTATGTCGAAAAAAAAAACGAAAAAAATTATATGTTATAGACGACACGTTTCTTCTAGGGATATACCTTTGTGAAAAATAAAATCCAGAAATTGTGGTAATTTCAATTTAGCTTCTCCAAAGTACAATTTTCGACATTTTTTTGCCTTTAGGGACGCATGAAAAAACGCTAATGTTCAAAATTGAGTATAAAAGTAGGTTCATCTCCGAAAGAATGATGTTCTGCAAAATCCCTGTGACTTTGAACTCGATCGGATAATTAGTTCTCGCAATATATTGCCCACCGACTTCAAAAACATCGTTTCGAGATGAACGCGTTTAAAGTTTGAGAGTGACCATATTGTTTTTGCACAGCGACAGCTTCAAAATTGCGGCACTCCGTCAATTTCTATGTTATTGTTCAAATACTTGAACAGCGTAATCTTGAAGCATGAACCTTTAAGAAAAAAAGTATTTTCGAAAATAAAAAAAATTTTTTGTTCATAGCCCCCCCCCCCCCCCCCCCCCCCCTCTTGATCATAAGTTTTCAAACGTCTCATCAAGGTCTATCCACAACAGCTGGAGCATGGAATTTGATACTCGAATTTTTACCGGAACTGATATCGCGGGACCAAAATTACAATAATTTACTATTGCCTAACTTGTCTAACCCTCAATTTTGAAACTCGATACGTTTTCAGATTTGTTACGGAGAAAAAAATTTGTTATTATTAATCACTATTGAACTACTGGTTCCACCCGGAATATTGCTTTTATATGATTTGGGATGGTTCACTGGGGTATTATAATTAGCTGACACGAAAAGCTCTTAGAACGTATAGGAATCCAACTAACCGACTTAATTATATTCAGGAATGAACAATAGTAGAAACTGCCAAGCCATTGACCATGAAAATCGATTTTGACACAAATTGTCAAGGGTTGAAAATTTTCACATAGTACTTAGGTTCATCGTACTAATTTCATAGAAAGTATCGTGACAAACTCTAGATTATCAGCTTGTATTACGCAGCTTTTTGATTCTTTCTCGCCCATCCGCTCGGTTCAGCGCGCTATGAGAACCCCATTCCACCAGTGAGTCGTGCCTCGAATTTGAGTGACTGCAGAAAATTGTCATGGGGCACTTTTCTGAGGCCACAATTTTGACTATACTCCGCCCTAAAATTACTCTCAGTTAGGAATTGATAGAGATACTACGTGAATCTTCGTCTGGTTTGATATTCGAAATTACGTTACCTAGATTCAAAACCATTGCGTTCGTGACGCAATATATTATCCGAGCTGACATAAATGCAGGTAAAAATAATCATTCAGTAATTGATTATCATTGTATTATTCAGACAATATCGTGTATTATTAATTTCCGTGAAAGAATTCAGCCAGGGCTTCGACTAGGCCCTGATCATTTTTCCGTCGCTTTACAAGGGCCCTAACATGACCCCCGACCAGGTCCCTTGGCGGCCGGTCACACTTTGTCGGGGAGGGCCTGAAGAGGCTCATGAATCAGGGCCCGGCTGGGTGCCTCAACAGAACCCGACTGAAGCCATGAAGCAACCATATTACTGCCCCATTTTGTATTTTTTATATAATATATTATATAATATATTATATAGTATATAATATATATAATATATATATAATAAAAGCTATTACTAGCTTTATCAGAAGATAAACATCTATCTTCTTCAAATAAAGTATTATTTATTATTTAAGGATTATTTATTATTAAAAAATGAAAAACAGATTCAGTTTTACAGGGGATACTGTCTGTTATAAAGGAATATAAATTTGTAACTTAGATTTAATAAAATAACTAAACGATGTAAAGCTTGAACGAGATCAATAGGTTTTTTTTTACTTTCGTTTCCTCATTTCGTACGCATTCTGCGCCCTCCATCCCAGTCCTTGGCATTGTTGAGGCAGCTTGAGAGACGTTGGTAGAATATTTTTCCTGTAACCCCTTCGTTCGAATACATACGGCGAACAAATTCTGTGAAAAAAAATAATTCAGAAAATTTCAAAACCTTATGTAATTTTGATTCGAATCATACGAATACATACCGAACAGTTTTTCGTAAAATGCTGTCCCTTTCAGCATCAACTTTCCTGCTTTTTTTGATTCTCTTACCGACTTACAGTTCATGGCGAATTGTTGCGTGAAAAACTTCTTTATGATGGAGTTTAAAGTTTTTTTTAAGTCAGATTCGACGACGCAATTGATTGCGCCATTCTATAAAACCAAGACATTTTATTTAAGGTATTACTATCACATATTTACTTCATTTAGGATTCTTTTAAAATTTTGTATGAACGGTCTTGTCATCAAAGCTAACAATATTCCATTATGAAGAAAATTTTTGGGACGTCTCGAATTTGAGATATTTAATTTTCAATCTTAAATTTTCCTCGTCTATACGCGTGTGAATTGAAGTCATGTTTCGTGTATAATGAGTTGTAAAAAAAATACATTCAGAATTTTTGTCCCAGACATAGCCAGAAAAGCTATGGCCGAAATTGTTGAGGAAAAATCCTGAAAACATTTTTTTTTGCAACTTATAAACGAAACTTGACTTCAATTTACTCGCGTCTAGATGGGAATATTCAAAAATTGGAAATTAAATGTCTCAAATTCCAGACGTCAGAACATTTTTTTTCATAGGGGAAGATTGTTAGTTGTTATGTCAAGAACATTCATACGAAATTCGGGATGAATCTTAATTTAAGTCATATTGTGATAGTAATACCCTAATATATCATGAAAATGATTTTAAAAATTGAAAATTTGATAATATTATGCAAAAGAAAATGTAATATATAGTTAAAATCTAGTGTGCAGATCAAAAACTTACAAAATCTTTTCGAAACTCTGCATCGTTTTTCAAATGTCCCTCGAACACCAGAAAATCGTCGACCGAGATCAGTTTTTGTACCCCGTGCTTTTTCATGAAGCCGTCAGGCGTCATCTCAGAGCTGGGCATCTTCATGAACCGTTCAAGACTGTGTCGGAGCTCTCCTATTTCTTCACTCTGAAACTTCATGACAGCCATGATCTTCGTAAGAGCGCGCTGAACCGACTCGTCACCTGTAAATAATTATTCCATATAATCAAATTATTATTCTATCAAATAACTATTTTTGTAACGTTCATTAAAATACGTTTTTCCAATGAAAATTACTCAATCTTTGTATCTTTCTCACTCTTTATCTCTCAATCTTTATAATCTCTCTTTCTTTCTTTATCCTTATTTATATTGTCTTATCTTTATAATTATTTATTCATTTATTTTATATTTATTGCTTTCTATATAATATACTTTACCGTTGAAATCAGAAACGAGGTTGTTTGCAGTATCTTCTAGGGGCCGAATTTCTTTTTTTTGAAATCCTTGGCGAGTCGATGGAATTTTTGCATCGTTGGATCTGTTGTTATTTGTAATTTTTTCTTTGTCCGCTGCATTCTCTGTATTCAATGCATATGGTGTGGAAGTCGATGGCTGCTTGCAAACAGACGATGCGCCTACGATTTTGAAATAAGCGTTGTTTTTTGTTTTTCCAACTGGAACTTGAGCAGCTGGTTTTCTCGACACGTTCTTTTGATTGGAATTTTTGTTTTTCGATCGAAAATTAGCGGCCATAGTTTATGAGTCAGAAGAACTCTCATCAGAAGAAGCTGAAACTGTAAAAAAAGCATTTAGTACATTTTTTTTCACTTTCACATTTTTAGATAAATACGAATGAATATGTAAATCAAATTAAATTTATCATCTGAACTGTTCTCGTCTGACTCTGAAGACAAATTCCGTCAGCTCAACATTTTTTTAATTTTCTTTCCATCGTGTGATCTTTTATTTTTAATTAGCGCGGTAATGTCTTGAGCGATTTTTCTCTCATATCTTCTGACATGGTTGTATACGCATATTCATGATCAGCAAGTTTCTTTACTTTTTTCAACCCCTCGGCATGCGTTTCTATTAAACAATCAATTAAAAAAAATAACATTAATAAAAAAAAATGAAAATACATGGTTAATATAATTTGAAGTTGGATTAAACCCTTACTTGCGTCGCCTTGTGGGGTAACTCGATATGAAGGCCAATTTTCTGGCGGATGCCCTCTGCTTTGAATGAGGGTACGGATGAGTAGTTTATCTTCCTCATTGTATGGAGGTGCCATATACCGCACGACCAATGATCCAAGTCCCTTATCATAAAAAACCCAAGAATTTGGTACAGACTCAACTGCGCGCTTGCCTTTTTTATCAATTTCATTGACGAAACTGACAAGTTGATACGGACATAATTGTTGTTTTTGAGACGTCACTGTGAAAAAAACTTGTTATTATCGAAATACCAGATATGACATTTTTTTATTAAAAAACACAAAAATATTTATATGAAATTTCTTGTCCCATTAACGCTCAGAGGACGCAATTTGGAAATTTGAGTTTGAACTGTCATGTGATGAATTGGAAGAAAAAAGAATCGGGAACCTCTGTTCTCTGTTCTCGAGTGTGCTCTTTCGAATGGACAATTTTTTTTTCTTCTGGCCGCCATTTTGGCTTACCAGAACGCTAACAAAAAACATCACACTCGAAAACATAGGGAATAGTGGTTCCCGATTATTTTTCCTTCGAATTCATTACACATGGCGATATCTCAAACTTAGAAATGCTCGCTTTTTTATGATAAAAGTAATGTGCCACGTGCAACTTTGTTTAGCATCTATTCTAAAAATTGTCATTGTTATCTAAAAATATACTCAATAAAAATTAACAGGAAAGACTAGAATTATTAGACTAGAAAGAAGTAAGATTAGAATTGTTTTTGAGAAAAAGAAATAATTTTCTTTTCTCGGTTAAATTTCCACGTGCATTTTTTACGTTGCAATTATAATATAACTATGTATTAATGAAAAATATACAATAAAAATAATCACAAAGAACGCAAGGAATATACGATTGAAGAACGATGATATCAAAATATGATTAGAATAGATGCTGAACAAAATTTCACATGATACATAATCTCACTTTTATCATATTATTGAATCACGAAGCATGCATTTTTTGCGTTATTCAGGGGGCATGATCTTTTTACAAATGTGTCATTATTAAAAAATGAACAAGAATAAAGAATCGTACTTACTTATTCGACGAGATTTCACGAATACACTTTATATTACTCGTTATATAACACGTTATATCACTGACACTGCCGGCGCTCGAGGTCACGCATGTATCTATTGTATGCATATGTGTAAACAAAAGTATATACGATACATGCCTCTCGGCGCGTAAGACAGTGTTTTGGCGGGAATTATCCATCTCTCATTCTTTTTTCTCCTCACGGGGCTCCTTCGACCGCTCAACTGAAACATGCGGATACGTATTTCCTGGTGTTTCCCTTTTTTTCTCGCTGCCGCTCGCCCTCGATACTTTGTTTTTCCCATAATATTTGTCTTGAGAGTGAATAACGAGAGTAAATAACACAGATTAATATATGGATCAACGAAGGAGAAAAGTGCTTGCGCTCGTAAGCGAAAGAGGAGAATACTTCTCAAGGAAATTGAAAGTGAGACGAATACAGCTAATATAGGAGCGAATAGACAGAGTGACGAAAGTTTTTATGGTAAGTATAATATCACGTTAAAAATGCTTTATTCCAAAAAATTGAACTCGTTCAGAAGAATTCGCATTTATCGAGAATATGAACGATACTATAGGGGAAGAAACCGCTGTCCAAGTCGGCAACGACATCGATTATGGACACGAAAACGATGGAATTGGCAGTATAAATTTGGACATCATAAGAGAGAATGTTTTCAATTAAGACTTTGATCTTGTCGCCGAGGAAGAAGAGCAATGTGACGAGGAACCATCACTCTCGAAAGAAATTGAGCTTCTTCGTCAGTGGGCTGTGAGCACTCAATTAGCCACACTCATCTCGAACAATTATTATTCATCCTGAGAGGAAGAGCATTTCCTGACTTGCCAAAAACTGCTGTGACGTTTTTGGATACACTCCATGCGAATTACAATATTCGAAGTATGGAAAGTTCAACAGATGAAGAGCCAGGGGAATTTGTGTACTTCGGGATCGCAACTGGGTTGGAAAAATGTCTCGCCGGCTTCCATGAAGGAAATATTGATTTGTTTTTCAATGTAGATGGACTGCCACTATCAAAATCCGGAAGAACTTCTTTTTGGCCGATTTTATGTGAAATTTATTACGAGCCTGATGAGTATAAAACATCTGAAGTTGCCATCTATGCTGGACCTGGTAAACCAAAGGACTCAGCCGATTTTTTTGAAGATCTCATAAACGAATTGAATACCTTGCACTGAGATGGTTTCCGGTTGGACAATAAGATTTTCAAAGTGAATTTAATAGCATTGGTTGCTGACACTCCGGCTCTTGTTTTTTGTACCGGTACTTTTTTAATTTTGTTTATTTCATCGGGGGAGGGGGGGGGGGGGGGGGGGGGGGGGGGATTCGCTACGAAAAAAAAAACATATTTATGATAATTTTTTTTTTACGGCACAGTTAATATATATTTATTCATGTAAGGAGTATATAAACAAAAGACATTTGAAGAATATTGTGTGAAATTTTCAGTAATAACTATGCAGAAATTAGCCATTGACAGCACATCTTTGCAGACACCTGTGTAACTTTTTTTTGTAGTGTCTGAGAAAATTTGCTGTCACTTCCTCAATTCTGCACAATTATTAATGAAAATTTTACAGAATATTCTTCAAATGTCCTTTTGCTTTATACTAATTATATAAATAAACACATATGAACTGTGTCGTCAAAAAAATTCTCGAAAATATGCTTTTTATATAGCGAATCAACCTTACCATATCACATCTTTGGAAAATAAGCATAAAAACTTGAAATTCTTAAAAATAACTGCAAATATTGTTCGGTCTGTAACAACCACTGCCCTGATAAATCCGGTCTGGGCCCTGTATCATTTCCCTCGCTTCGACCTTTCTTGAATAAATAATTCAACCCTGTTATTTTCCTGTCGGGGCCTAGTCCGATTGTGTTGTAAAAAGCCTTAGTAGGGAATCCATATTCAAACCCTTACGGGCCCCGAATTTTTCTATGGCTGCCCGCCCAATTTCTTTCACGGGTTGTTCCTTACAGCTTGATATTGTTCGTAACTCGCACGGGAATTAATACCGATCGGTTAATTATTGTAAGAGTAATTGATGTGTGAAATAAGTGTGGTGAGCGAACGAAACTGAGACAACTTGAGACTGACCTGTGGCGTGTCACACGTGACAAATGTTAATGTAAACGAAATACAACTACACGGAGAGAAAATCGAAGTGAAAATTACTATGGTTGCATAGCATCGGTGGACAACATTCACATTATGACAGAAATTGCTATAGTCATATTGAAATGTACTATAGTCTCAACCAATATTTGCGATGTCCCATAGTAATTTTTAAAAGTGACATTACTATAATTTGCTGTCAAATTTTTACTATGGTAACAAAGTAAAAATTACGTATAGTACAGATCATATTTTACTATTATCCAATAGTTTCATTAATATTTGTTTTTATAGTAACAAAATAAAAATGACTCATAATGTAAATTATATTTTTTCATAAAAGATACGAAAATTAATTTACAGTCTATCTATTGACAATCACGCGTTTCGCGTTGTGCGCAATCGATATAGCCTTTAAACATATCTGTTACTTGTTTATGGCGCGCTATTCTTTTGTTTAGCTTCCCGTTGCTCCCGCTCTTTTTAGTGTCTCACTCACGCCGATGCAGCGACCATAAGTTGAGTAGCGTCAGAGCGGCGTTGTGTTCATAGCGCGAAAACCGAGAAGTTTGTGAACACAAAACATCCAAGCCGTGTGTCAACTGAATTCCAACGGTAAGTTATTAAAATTATTTATGCATAAAAAACTAATTCGGATTGAGCGCTTTACAAATAAAAATGCATCTGCATGTTGGTTGCGTGACGTGTATGTGAATTGTGCGGTGATATAAAATGATGAATGAAAAGTGTTTTAATTTTTCTTTGTTTTTGAGGTTAACGTTCATTGTTTGAACGCATAATATTCTATTGGGCATTGATGTCGATTTATGCGTATAATTAACCATTAAGTTAGTGCAAACAAATTTTTTTGTGCTAAGATTTAAAAACACTTTTCAATTATCAATGTTCGTTCATTAATTGAATGTCTTCTATTCAATTAGAAATCCTATTAAAATGGATGAATTAACCAACATTCATTGGTTGAAACGCAATAAATTAATTTATAATTTTCTTCTGTTGGAACAAAAATATTATAGGGTAGCGTGTACTGATTAAAACAAATAAATGTCTTCGTCTAGGATTGATCAGGTTTGTGGTGTTTGATTCTTGTCTTTCAAATACAGTTGACGGGAAAAAGTTAAATCATTGAGTCATCAATATGCATGAAATATACAAGGAATAATTTGCGATCCGTTCAAAAAATACTGATGAAGATTTTTCCTTGTTGTTTGTTTAATTTTATTTTATGGATTTTTTATGAATCAATATGCATTTTTCTATTACGCTTTAATAAAATATTTGTATAATTTATTTCAATGAAACCATCGAATTATTTGAATTGAAGTTTTTTTTTTTCTTAACTAGAGTAACGACGACAGTGAAGATATTGAACATTTTGAAGATCCCGAGGTCTTAGACGATCAACCTGGAAATATTGAAGTTAATAAAACTACGGTGTGTCTTACTTGGTTGGAACTATATATTTTAATTATTAATAAAATCAAATATTACAATGTGGTATTTTCTTTGAATTGTCCTGTGGTATTTAACAGTTTAACTATTTTCCAGAAACTATATAGAATCTTAAAAGTCGATAGTAATGGTTCCATGATTTTATGTACCTATGATGAAAAAAAGTTTTTTACGAAAATCGCACGCAATAAACTTGCTAGATTCATAATAAAATATGAACGGGATAAAGCCATTGAAGCCTTGGGTGGAGAACGGCGTATCAACGAATTCCAGTAAGTAGTCTCATGAATTTGAATATTAGTCAAATATAAATTTATATATAATTAATCTATTCAGTAATAATACTTGATTATATTGAGATACTCATTATTATAATACTATTTTTAGTATAAATAAGGATAAATTTATTTTTTGGGCAAATGAAATTGTCAGAACTTTTCCTGGAGAAAACGCCCGAACATATTATATGCAATACATCTCAACCAAAAACGAGGAATTGAACGCTAGTGGAAAGTTATGGTATCACTACAATTATATAAAAAAACAAATGATAAAATATGATCACTTGAAAAGCCGAGATCGTCCGCAAATCACTGCGCCTTCAGGTGTGTATCAGAACCATTGAACAAAATTATTTTGGTAGCAATATAACTATTCATCCCATACATTCAATTCTAGATTCTATAATTGGTGTTTTGGACAGCTTAAAAACAAAAGTTGATCCATGGTGTGAAGTAGTAGCATCGTGGACTGCGACATACGAAGCCCGAAGAACTCTTTTGATAAATGATAAGCCGACTGTGATTCAATATTTAGATCTATTTGCGTGTTTGACTATGCAAAAAGCTGTGGATCTGGTAATATCATACTTTTTTAGAGTTAAATTTGATACTAACCAACATCTTCTGTAATGTTTTCATTTCAGTTCGAATTAGACTTTGTCCAACAATTTCCAAATAAGTCCACGTTATTTACTGACAATTGGCCAAAAACCAGGAATTTTCTCTTCACCCAACTTAAACAAACGAAAATTTCTCAACCTGTAGACAACGATTATCTGCATGTATTTGAAACGTTATCACCAAGTAAGTTACAAGAATTTTCTTAAACAATGAAAAACTGTTTAAAAGAAAACCACCTCAATTAATAAACATTTTCTGTTTCTGAATTTCAGGTAATCAAGATACAGTTATTTTCTATATTTTACCTTATTTAATTCCATACAGCCGAGTACTGCTAAAACGGAAGCGTGCATCTAATAGTCAGAATATTGACAACTCCAACAGTTCGACGTCTGAGCAACAAAACGTTTCGAGAAAAAAAGCATCAATTCAGGAACGGCGAGATGATTTTATAGTGAATTTTCAAGTAACAATCAATAATTGATTATTTGATTCATAGTAATGGCCCATAGATTTTTATAAATTTATTGACACTTATTAATATTTTAGAATGTTCTTGGAATTGAAGAAGTTTGTAACCAAAGCAAAACGCGTGGCAGTGGACCATTGAGACACCAACCAATCCCAGTAGTTGTGGGATCGTTACTTAATCCAGGAGCATTTTACGTTGCTATCGGTAACAAAGTTTACGAAACGGAATCATCACTCCAAGCCATAGATATTACTTTCAAAATTTGTTACGCCCTTGATTGCTGTTATCCAAGTTATGCTCATTCTTTATGGATGTTCATCCAAAAAGCTTATTTTGGAATTGACCATGCTTGTGATAAAGTACCAACCAATTTGCATTCGATGATAGGGGCAATTAAAACTATAATTAACCGTCGTTGATATTTTTTCGTAATTTTGAACTATTCATTAACGTTGCCTATTTCTATTCTTCTTATTCAGATACTTGAATAATTTAGAATAATAATTTAATTGTTGCAAGTTTCTTTTTATTTGTTTTTCTGTCAAGATTTCATTAATCAGATTCAATTGAAAAATATTCCTATTATATAATCAAAAATGATTATATGCTATTATTGTAAAGGTCAGTTTCGCACAAATGCAAAGCTTATAAAGCACATTACATTCATGCATTCCGACATAAATATTTATAAGTGTAGTGAAAAACATTGCTACAGAAGCTATTTAATATTTAGATCATTTAAACGTCATCGTTATTCATGCCATAAATCCGATGAAAGTGTTAATGAACCGGTCAAAAAAACTTTGCGGGGTTTTCCAAGATCTCAGTCGGAATCTTCAATAGATTTGTCAATTTTCCCATCTATTTCACATCCTTCTGTAGCTTCTTCAGATATTAATATTTTCGAAGAATGTTCGGACAAAAACTTTAGCCAAGATAATTGCAATGATGAAACTGATTCTTCTAAAAATGAAAATAACATCAAGAACGACTATAGCAGCTTCAATGAATGTCCAGATGAATATTGCGTTTCAAATACCATTCCCAAGGATTGGAATTCACTTGATAAGCAGCTTCTCATTTTTATTGCAAAATTGTATAATTTTTCCGAAATTCCAAAAAACAAAATCGATGAGATTATCTCACAATTTTTAATATTATTCAAAATGTCTTTTCACAGTATAGGAACTAACATTATCAATCACTTAAAAGCAAAAGATAGTTCCAGTAATTTTGACTTTATTCACGATATATTAGAGAAATTCACTTCATTATTGAGTAAATTTGAAACAGAGTCTGAACGTTTACGAAGCTATAAGAATTTGAATACTTTTATACCTCCTGAACAGATTATTATCGGTGAAAGATCAGAATTTCGAGCTCGTAATGGTGTGGTAATTTACAAACGTATACCGGTAACGATTGAATTCATACCTCTCCGTAAAGTTTTAAAGTCGTTCTTTGAATTACCTTTTATGTTTGAAAAAACTATTAATTATCTGAAACATTTGGTAAATTCGTCACATCTAGTGATATCAAATTTTACTCAGTGCAGTTTATGGAGAGAAAAAAAACCCAAATTTGGTGATAATGAGTTTAATTTCCCGTTGGCAATATTTTTCGATGACTTTGAACCCAACAACCCTCTTGGTACCCATCGAGGTATAGCCCAATGTGGAGCTGTTTATGCAAGTTGTCTATGTTTACCACCACAGTATCAGTCTAAATTACAAAACATTTTTCTCTTCTCTCTATTCCTTAGTTTAGACCAGGATGCATTTCATAATGAACGTATTTTCTCTAAACTCGTGAATGAATTACAATTTCTTGGAGCACATGGCATTTCCATTAACGTTAATAATCAAACATATAAAATTTATTTTTCGCTCCAGCTCATTCTTGGTGATAACTTAGGTTTACATTCAATATTTGGTTTAAATGAAAGTTTTCATTCCAATTTTTCTTGTCGATTTTGTATGGTTCATAAGAATAACATCAACAGTGTCGTTAATGAACGACAATGTAAATTGAGAGACGAATTGAGTTACAATTCTCACATTGAAAATATTAATCCATCATAAAGTGGTGTAAAATCGCAGTGCACATTTAATCAATTACCTAATTATCATTTTTTGAAAAATTCGTGTGTAAACATGATGTCTTGGAAGGTGTGTGCCAATATGATCTTGGACTGCTCTTTGATTATTTCATTAATGTAAAAAAAAAATTTACGTTGAGTAAGTTAAATAATTTAGTTCAGGGATTTCAGTACCCTAAAAATCAGAAAAATAGACCCACCGAGATCAATGAAAATCACGTAAAGAAAAAACGAATCGTTATGTCAGCTGCTGAAATGCATTGTTCAATTAATAATTTGAGTTTTATCATAGGACACTTAACTGATTCAACTGTTGAACACAGGTCACTATTTTTAAACTTAAAACGTTTAGTTGTCATTGTAACAAGCGCCAAATTCATGTCAATAGTCATTATTTGTTGGCTACCGAAATCGAAGAATATTTAACTCTTCGATTAAAATTGTTTAATGAAGTTAGTTTAACCCCTAAACATCATCATCTCGTTCACTATCCATCTATTTTGAAAAAAGTGGGACCTATCTGTCGTATCTCGTCAATGAGATTCGAAAGTAAGCACAGGAAAGGGAAAATAGCTGCGGACTCTGCTATATCTCGTGTAAATGTATGTCATTCAATTGCCGTTCGACACCAGCTGAAATTGAATTATAAACTCCTGAATCAAGGCGTTGATGATGATTTTACATTTAGCCGTTCATCTTTCGAACCGATAAATAATATAGCGTTTGCACTCCATCTCAAATTATTAAAAATATGTGATAATAACTCTGATAATGTTTTCCCAATACTAAAATGGCTTAAGCATTTTGACAATTTAATTGAAAAAGATACCATATTTATGGTTGCTTCAGAAGATGGGCCTCAATTCTTGGAAGTTAATCATATGATTTAGCCGCCAGATAAAATTTTTTTATTTATTTTAAAGAAATTGGAACATTGTTATTTGTGTAGGGATTATGAAGCACATGAAATATGTGACCAAACTGATTATACTTATCAAATAATGACAAAAAACCAATATTCATCAACAAATATAACGATTACCAGTAGAATAAGAGCTTCCAATAACAAATCATATATTTGTACTACTTGGATGTAAATAGTAAAATAAAAATAGGATACTTTTATGTATTTCCATTCAATAATTAAATATTAGTTTCAATTTAAAAAAAAATGCAATATATATTTTTATAACCCTAAGAAATATTTGTTCAACGTGAATGTGTGTCAACGCGCACGTGTATGAAAATACGCGTGCGCGTATTCGTGTGTGTATATTTGCAAATAAAAATCACTATAATGACAATTAAGGTTTACGATAGTCTGTAGCATTATTTACTTAGTACCATAGTAAAATTTAGACAAGATGTCAGTAAGTTCTGAGATGGCGCTGTAGTAAAGTTCCTCTAATTTTTTACTTAAGACCATAGTAAAAAGTGCGATAGTTTGAGGTTAGTCCACCGTTACTATAGACCATAGTAAAAATTCATGTGGCTGGCAGAGGGAAAATTACTACTTTTTTCTCTCCGTGTACACTCGAAATTGTAGTGTGTTGATTTAACATACGTATATGTGTTGTTCCCTATCTTAGAGCACTGTAGTCATTCTCAACACACTTGAATTCGCAGTGAACTTGCTCTTATCTCTCTAAATTTCTATGTTATCAATTCCCGCCCCCATATCGATATTTATTTCCACCTTACTTCCGAAATCCCAGAAAATCTGAATTAAGGACGGTAGGGCCAGTGGGCAAGGCATCGGGGTCTCCGTTGTTTTGCCCACCAAACGAAACCAAAAACATTATGGTCTCGTCCATTTTTTTCGGTGATAATTAAATGAACTGGTCTGGACGATTTTGTGCCTTAATAAATAAACCGATATTAAGATGGCTTCGTTAATTCATTATTAGCGGAAATTAGATAATAATTACAGGGCTTCCATTTTCTTTAAGATTGCGCCCAATATTAGACTCGAACGGTCAATAATACAAACTCAATCTTGTTCTCAGTCCGCCACGCTTTCAACCCGGTCATTTGGAGAGTGTGGCACGACTGAGTGTACATAGTATGGATGTTGAACATACTGCTCGATACGGAATTGCATTGATTGATTTGTAATAAAAATTTCGAATTTCTGAAATATCTACAAAGTGTTTCAATTTGATACTTGTTTGTTCATCGGTATTCGATATGGATTATATTAGTGCGAGAGTAAATCGTACGCTCTCAAGAATGTATAAATTGAGCAAATAAGAGAATAATTTCGAAATCGTTAATTTTCTTGGTCCGAAACATTCCGATATGCAGAATATCAGAAAGTAATTTATTAATTATTAAAAAAAATAGGCTCAAAATTGATCAATGGGATAGTGATCTAATGTAGATATGAAATGATATTCTAATTTGTATGCGGTAACTCACAATGTGGGTCACCAATTTCAGTGTAAGGTTGCTAAAGCTGCTAGTTGAGTACATACTAGAATATATCCTGATAAATGTTTCCTATGTATGCGTTTTTGGCGTGCAAGAACGAGCGGCCGCTGACCATCGAGTCCACACAACTCGTGGAATCGCAGCATTCTAGTGCCTGCTTCCAAACGTCCACACCGGTTCAAGTATTGATTCTAGGATGGAGTCACCCGAGATTTCGTTGAGGAAAAATTCATCCTCTGCAAAAGGTCTCATATCGAACTTCAAATATGATTTTCCAACTGTTACACCATTTATGTCGATTATTTGAACAATTTTTTCGGAATTTGCTTTTGAATGAATGTTCCGCAGGCTCCACTGCACCAATTTGATGACATTTTCCCTCAACGCATTTCGATTGAAATATTTTGTAGTTAGACATAGGGGTTCACCGTTACTCAATGAGTCCATAACAAATGGATATGAGATAAAAATTGTGGTAAAATTGACAATTCATGATTCTATCATAATGTTTATATTTGAAGTCCTCTCGATGATTACTATTATCCGTCTATCTTACGGCAAACATCTTCAAATTAATGTAATGACCGGGAAGGGGAATATAATTGAATTTCAGAATCGGGATTCCCAGAATCTTCGGTTTAATATGTGGATTCAAAGATGTTTCAGGCGAATTCTCTGCAGATATAGAGTTCGTGACATTTCGATATTAGGTTGAGGGAAGAATCCTGATCAGTCGTGTATTGATAGTAATACCGGTGTATGGGTATACAATTGGGTCAAGTCACCACAGTGTCTCCCGATTACGATGAATTATTATTGTAACGAAACTTAAGGGGCATTTACTGGCATATGAGTTTGATATACTACTTCGTAGAGGCTGGAAATCTTAGCTCAATTCTCAACATATTATGTGTATTGGTTGGAATTACTTGTAAATATACCAGAATGGAATGTATAGCGCGGGTTACTGGTACGGATCATAAACAAAAGTATTATGAAATTATCAACATTACGAAAGGCGTATAAATTCAGGAGTCTATAGTTCAAATAATGGGCATATGCGTATCGTCATATGATATATGACGAAGGTAAAATAGCTAAACGAAAGGTTTATCCGGAGAGCAGTCAAGTCGGGAAGAAAAACAGCCAACACTCGTAGACTTCCAACAGCGGTGGCAGCAGTGTTGGAAGATTTACGATAATGGCAGAGATACGGAGCGAAGATTTATTCATGTGCGATCGAATGGAACGAAGGCTCGTTAGTTAGCTTTGAGTTAGGTAGTCGATATGGATGTCAGGAGCGATTCGTTTCGTAGCCTAATTATAAAGGCGTCTGTAGTTTTGCGAGCACGCGTCGGCATCTTTTCAAGTTTCAGTGCCAGTATCAAAAATAACCCCGAAACCCCCGTGTTGATCCCATAAATTATTCGAGTTTCATTTGAGGATGAAGCAATGATCTAATAGAATCATGCTGCGAAAAGATGCATGTAGAGTCGAGAATCACAATTTGAACTTGAAAGGGAATATGCTCAACGAAACATTTTTTTTATAGTAATTCCGTGAACATGTTATATTCATCCATTAGCACATCCAATAAGTATACTTAGCTTGAGATTTGATTGGTCTCGGTATGATGAGTCACCTCCAGCTCGTCGACATGATGCAATACATCGAATTAACGTATCTTATAATGATATCCGATCCTAATTTTGTCAGTGGTCAGATACCCCCAGCGCCTGCGCCGTTCACCTTTAGCCTGAATTTTATTCTTGTCTGCATGTATTCCCCATTAATTCACCAACAAATTTCTCACTCTTGCGTCAAATATCACCATAACATTATGCAACATCCATTCAAGTCATAATGTACATGTGGAAAATATGAAATGTCGGAGTTTATAATTCAATATAATATATACTACATGTGTATAACGTGAATGAATATTAGTATGTATGCACTCCCACACTTCACGCCCAAGTCCAGTGACAGTTCGCAAAGATTTATCGCACTATAAAATATCATTTGTATTTCACGTCGAAGTGGAGGCTTGATTAATGCACCACGCCATGCGCACCATGAATAACGGGCATGTTGTTATAGAAACATCAATCTTGTAGGGAGCACGCAGTGCACAGTACCTAAAATGAAATATGTAAACAAGAGAGACGAGTGGACAGAGCAAGGGAGGAACGAGTTGATAAATTGTTCCGATTGATCTCAAACTGAGATGCGATTGGTTACTGCGCTCCCATGATCTGATTGATTTCATGTACTCGACGCAATATCCCACCGAGATGTTCGAATATCATTCTCACAAGACTTGCAAAATATGATAATTTTCGACATTATTGGAGACAATAATAATGCATTTAGCCTGTTATTGAACTATGAGTAGGTACATATCACAGTGCTTCTTCATACACTGATCACACACTACGCCCTACTACTTCCATAACTGTTCATCAGCCACGTCAAATTATTATTTTATGCAAGAGTATCATGCCAGAGGGGTGAAGTGCTGCAACCCAAACAGCTAATGCGAGATGATACATCATAAAGATACGAATCCATGTATGCATACATGTATATTAATGCATATATCGTTCCACATATTTATATACAGAAATGACTGAACATACAATACTGGCCAGATCTGAAAATGTATATACATGCTGTGGCGCTCTACCCTTCCCCACCTGCCTTTCTAGCGGCAAAAATGGGTGGTCAGTCCAGGGATGCCACTCAAGCTTTCTTGATTTTCGATCCACCTGTAAATAAACATTTAAGAAAACACAACTGTGTGCCTGAGTGCCCAGTTGTAACCAATAATCAATGGAATAAATGATATTCACTCCTCTTTTGATCCTAATAACAATAATTATTATTATCTATTCATTTCAAACAATATTGTCTCAGGAATGATGAAAATTGATAAATAAACGCATAATGAGATCCGGATTATTGAATAAAATAATACGGAATTAAATGTCTTTTTCTAATATGTTTAGGCCTCATCAATCCGGGAACGTGATTGATAAATAATGAACAAAAGAAATAATTATCAAAAGGAAATAATAATAATAATTCACTGGGCTTAAACATTGCCAAAATCAATTCATATAAATAAAAAACCAAATCAAACGAATATTCAAAGTAATTATCAATGATCAATTCGGAAAAGTTGTTCAATAATTCAATTATTTAATTCAGTGTTGAATTAATCATTTATTCCATGCCCCAGCAACCATCTGGTTGCTATGGACAATGAACGGCGTCCTATCACTCTTTCTCTCTCTCTCTCTCTCTCTCTCCCTCTCGCTCTCTCTTTATCACCAATCCCAATTTTGGGGGTTGTCTCTGTCTTATGCAATGTACTAGATCCACATTCCCCACGATGTTCACAGCGCCTGGTCGTCTGATATCACAATAATTTTCCCCTTTTCGATCCCAAAAATATAATTGAAATAACCTGTAATATTCACAAATTAACATATTGAGATGAACTAAAGAATTCATTTTTAATAATCCGTACCATATACTGTGAAAAATATGTACCGGGCGCCGAGAACATAATGGCTTGGGCCGATCTCTTTCGCTGTTGAAAGTTATCCGAATCTTAGTACTTAGAAACAAGAACACAACTGCATTGAGATAAGCCCGGAATATCTCGAGCCAATGCAGTAATGTGTTGATTCAATGAAGTGATTTTCATTGGTTCAATGACATATCATCTTGATATAAGACTTTATTTTTTTTCGCTTTTAAACCCTGGCTTGATCCAAAGCGTTATTACACTGCGCCTATGGCATATTGGCTAAAACCCAAGAGAATATCGTGTTGATTCAAAGTGTTGAGGGATTGATTCTAGCACACACTGTCTCGAACCGAGATATTAATCAGTCGCACCTGAACCACGATGGCTTGATCCAAGACATTATGACATTGTGCCCATGTCATATTGCCTTTCCCCATGAGTTGATCATCTTAATTCAAAATATTGAGGGATTGATCCAGGTGCAAAATATTTTAATTTTGGTCATTACTTCATCGTACCAAATATACGCGATCTTGATCTGATATATTTATGTCTAGAATGGGGATGTTTGGGACGTGAACCGCATTCGAGCGTTCCCGCATCAAAGCATAAATATATCATATCAAGATCGTGCGCTTTTGGTACTCTGAAGTAATGACTAGAACCAAAAAATTCTGTTTGGACCCATTTCTAAATATTTCGAGCCAAGATACAACGATATTCATCGGTGCTGATATGTTTTCGGCATAGAACACTGACATGTCGGATTAGGCCAGTTGGGTTCCAGGTGGAAAAGACACTCATATCTTGGAATAAGATAGTATGCGCTTGAAATGATGCCGCGATACTTTGAGAATGGACATAAATACATTGACCGAATATAATATGTTATGAGTGAGAGACACTCATGTTTTGGATCAAAAAGTGTGCGATTGTACTAAGCCCGCAAGCCTCCCAATTGAGAAACATAACCATTGATCGGAGGTAATGCGTCATCAGTGAAAGATATTTATGTTGTGAATCACAATAGTATGCGCTAAAAACGAGTCCGTGATTCTTTCAATTGAGACACACGAACATCGACCAGTGGCAATAAGTCATTGGTGCAAGATATTTTCATCATGCACCAAAGTTATATGCGCTTGGACCAATCGCTCAATCGTTTTGATTGTGACACAGAAACATTGGCAGAACGAAATATGACATCGGTGCGACATTGCTGTCGTGGATCAATATTGTTTCCGACGCCAATAGATTACTGGCGCAAGATGGTAATGTCTTGAATTAGGATAATGTGCGCTTCAATAAAAACCTCAATACTTTGAATCAAATCGACACAGCGTCTGGCTTTTCTGGGACAAAAATTTCGTTATTGCTGTACTGTTTTAATATGTACCACTTACTTTCTGCGCCTCCGTGTTCTGCATTACAAGCTATGTCTTCATGTGGATACATATATTGTATAAGAGGACTACATTGATTTTCTGTTTAGAAAAACATATTTTATCATATCGGGAAATTCATACTCCACGTGTATATAACGAACATCGTTTACTTTTTTGATTGCAGGGATTATTTTTTGGGCTGGAAAATCACGTACTTCAGTTCCAGTTATTAGTATGATTCAACCAATCTTACCATTTTTCAATTCGTAGAAATATGTGTAACTTTTGTAATGTCATTAAATAAAATTTCTTATATACGTTATATTGAACATTTATTGGAAACACTTATTTCACTGCCATAATAATTGTTATGTTATGAATAGAAATTCATATATAGTAAAATCATTGCTTTACATGCCCAGTGAATATTCATGTTTTTCTATATTAACAAATATCTCGAAAACATTATCAAGTCATAAAATTAGTGTATCAATTATTAAAGCATGCATTCTTCCCTTATGGAGAAATTTCAGCGTTCATTTCATTATCATGTTGATTTTTAATGAGTAATTTCAAACTCTCTGTTGTATATACATACCACAAAAAACAGCTACGCTGTAAAAAAGTGTGGCAAGTACGCGTTAATAGCAGTTTGGTCGAATACGAATTTGAAAAAAGATTCGATATCGTTCATACCGCCAAGGAAAATATCAATGGGTCACAAAATCTCCGAAGCCGTGTCACGCAAACACTTAACATGGGATATTGACGTCACTCTCCTGATCCCATTACGGAATAGGATGGAAATAATATGCAACCACGAAAATTTTTCGTTCCAGTGTCTCGCCATAAACTTCTTACATTAGTATTATGTGTCACATTATATCGTTCATTCGTAATTATCATGATGAAAGAGGTTTGCGATGATTTCAATTACGAAGATATATTATAAGGTTTATTGATGTATACAGTCACGGTGTTGGTATGAAATCAGTGCTGATGTGGCATTGTAGTCACCATAGTACTTGGGACGCCCGAAAATAAGATAAAAAAATTTGACCCGGGTTTATAATCGCCTATTATATTCCCGGTAGAGCATTCTGATGGAAAGTCGTCTAGTCGAACTCGCAGTCACACTTTGCATAGTCAAATCTACATCGGATTTCAGAGGATAATATTATAACTAGTACAAAATATAATACTGTCCCTCCCATTCGGATAATTGTATTTTTTCTCCGAATGCGACAGCGACAAAATTCTGCGCAACGGAACGTACGGTTCCAAATTGTGATGTTCAGGAAAGTGTCATCAAGTGTCTCGATTCGAAATGACAGACCGTTTTAGACTGAAACACGATATTGCAGCATTGTGGTTCATGGTTAATGAAAGTAATTTTCGTCAATCGAACTTTGTTAGGTGTAAGGTTTGCCAAAATTTTCGGTCTTATTTTCGGTCTTCTTAACACTGATTTCACGCCAGCACGGTGACTTTATACATCAATAAACCTTATAATACATCTTCGTAATTGAAATCATCGCAAACTTCTTTCATCAGGATAGGAATGAAGGATATAATAAGGACATAATAACAAATGGGACGAATTGGTTCTCCCCATATCTTTGCGTTGATTCGTTTCCGCCAGAGACCACATCAAATTACGATAAACAAGATTCATGCAGGACAGTGATAAAGAGAAAGCTTAAACGCTTTGGATAACCAATGAGGTATTAAAATTTTCATAATCTCAGTGTGTTCAAATACTTCTATTTCAGGCATTGAAACAGCCAACTGTATGTGTAGTCTGCGTATTCTGCTCGATCTGATGCATCTGATTGTTGGCAAAGTGATCATTGCTGGTCACCTGTATGAACATTTTGTGATAGCTATAGCCAGCTCGACCATACTTAAATTGACCTTACATTTTTGCAACTATTGAAGTTGCTGGTTGCTGCCACTATATTGGCTGGCAGCGGCCAATCGCTACATGTCGTTTCTGGAATCCGAAAAATTGAAGTTAAGTTTAAATATGGTCGAACTGGCCCATCTCACATGTAATTGTATGGAAGAGTGAAGTTTATTTTAATCTTGATGTTTTGAATTTAATTTTCCTAATTCTTTTCTTGACAATATCTTGAATTAACGAAATGTTGCGTTATCGTGTTATTTCGTGGATCATTTCTGTATGTCTCTCAGAATAATTGTTCAAAAATTTTGAATTCTAAGTAGATGATAATTATCGAATAATTATTCAGTATATTCCGGAAGAGGTAGTTTGGCGAGAATCTATACAAGATAAAGGCCACGATGAACGCATGGAGAATATTTTTTTTCAACAATTTTTCACTGACGAACGTACAATGAAATATTGAAGAAAGTCTTGGATTATTCACAGTGCATCCTTCCACAAAAATTGTTAGCAATTTTCATCGAAATATATTATAAAATACAGATATTTTCAAATAACGAATCAACAATAACTATATAACAAATGATTATTGGCTATTTCATTTGGCAGTTTCGAGTGTTAACTAGTTTCCTCTCTTTTCACATGTTGAAATACACGATAGGCATACATGAGTGTTAAAAATAACAAAAGGGCTTCTTGCTATCTCGATATTTCGATTTTTTATCAATAATGAGTATGTTACCATCTTGGACATAGGCGAATGTCGATACACCATTGAAGTTATATGGACTCGGAAAACAATATAGGAAGTGTAAAATAATATCGAACAACTCAAAAATGTTCGACAAACTTCCGGATACTGCCGAAATGACTGAAAAATGGAGAACATTCAATATGCCACATTCCAGAGTCAGAACGAAATGGGCTTGAACCGATTTCATTAGTCTCATGCTTCATATGAAGGGTCAGCTTTTTGTGAGGAAGCACCCAGAACGAAAAACGTTTTTTTCGGATTCAACATCAATTGTTGGTGAGAGATACATCCGACAAATGATATGACTTAATAGTTAAAACTTTTATCACACCAACAACAGCTATTTCATCGTTCTTCATATCTGTATCAGGTGCTATGGGTGTATCAGACATGGAAGATTTATTGATCTTTTTTCTCATACAGCAAGTAATTCTAAACACCTTTTTGTTTCACATTCTTCACATAATTTGACTAACAAACTTGCCGCAACATTGCAAATTACTATATCCACAGACATGTCAACATGCACAATGCTCCGTGCGGGTCCTTGAAGTCAAACATCATGTTGAAATGTATCACTCCTCCTGGAGATTGATCCGTAAATCCAAGGTGAATCAATGAATTGGCATGAATCTCCGAAAAAAATTAAAAATATTAAATAACGTATTGTCGAAACTTCGTGAAAAGTTTGTGGCTCTTTGTAATGCGGCTCTTTTGTGGCTATAATAACACAAATGGCAAATATATAGTAACAAACCCCAAACAATATCCTCATCAATGTATGCAAAATTGCATTTTATAACATCAACTTACGGTAATAACCTCCTTTACTGCTCTGTGACGTCTCCTAATTTCAGGAATGCTTTGAGGTTAGGTATGAACAGAGATGGCAGATGAATGTTGTCGCAGCGTTGAGATTTACGCATTATTTTGATTCGTGGGTCGGCCTTCAGTTGTATCACTTGTTATCAAAAATAATTAAAACCGGAAACTGGCATATTGAAAGGCGTACATCTCTGCCCATACTGGACGTAATGATTTCATTTTGGTCGCGATGGAAATTAAGTGTGCGAATTATATGACGAAAGTACCAATAGTTCACTCGCAATCGGAGCAGATTACGAGATATTTGCGAAGTCTAACCAAACATCGATGGGTTAGCCGTATATTGTAAGCAGTAGCCATTGCGTGGACATACTTCGCGTACTACCGCGTTTCTTGATTACCTCGCCAAATGGGTAAGTATGGGTCATTTTCGCTTGATCTTGAATCGGTAAAAACATTATTGACTACTGCAATTGACGGCTGGATTTATGCCAGCCGTCAATTGAGATGTTTGGCAGTAATTTTTTTTTCGTCTTTCACAATCGATTCATTTTCATTTTGTAAATATAGTCTTCTGTTATCAACATTGGTCCATTTCTCGGATTTTTCAACCAGGGGTGCATGCACTCCAGCAAACAATTTTTCTCATTAAGTTACACGTAGTATTCATAAAAAGTTTGCAAGCAATTTTTCATACTTGTAGATGTGATCAGTACAGACGTGATGTGATCAGTACGAGATATGTTTTCTAACTTTTTTTTCCTGCCTACAAAAAAAGAATACTAATTATTTATCGTCATAAAAAACAAAATACTTTAATTGGCTTCAAACAATCCGAGAAAGTTCTATCATTGCATTTGGTAAACACATTAGTAAATGCACCTTGACAAAAAGCGCCGGATTCTTCATATGTGTGCTCACTATTATCAATCGACAATGTGATGAGTAATTCGACACAAAGTAGTTGCAAAATCGGTTCATTCTGATCATTTTTGATGACGGGATATATTGGAACAAAAGTTCTTCCAATCCGTGGTACATCAGCCTCGCCGCCTTCTACATTTATCGCACCCATTTTCGACCACTTTGAATATGATCATAATCCTTTTCGTCTCGGTCAGCACGACTGAGATCCGCCAATTCATCCTCAATGTTACGTAAGCACTCCATCTCAAAGTAGACATCCAAATTGAAAGTTTCTATATAAAGTCTGCAAGAAATTTCGATATGGGCAAAAAACACTATTTTTCTAAATGGAAACGTTGTTTTCGAGCAAAATAATTTGTTGCACCATCAATCTACTGATAAGATAGGTAAGTGAATTAACTACACGCCGGGCTGTCCTCTAACAAGAGAAATTTTCACCCGAAAACTATCACGACCTCAGCTGCAGTAAATGAACTTCGACATGAATGATGAATAGTGACTGTTACTGCAGATGTGACAATTGACGAAAAAATTCCATGATTCCCACAATGGGGAATGAGATTCGATAACACGTTCAATTCCCCAACAATTGTAGAAAAGAGTTATTCAAGTAGATGTATCAATATTATATTCATCTAATATCCCACTATCAAATTGGAAATCCAATGGATTGTACACTTCAAAAGGAATGTAAGTGCAACAACCAGCTGATCTTACAATTGATAAATTTAATAATATATCTCCATATTCATGCTTGAATTAAATATGGTTCCGATTGAAAGAATTTGAAAGCTGAATTGATTCCTGAACAATTTCAGCGTAAAATTGTTTTGGTGAATGAATGAATTGTATTTTGAGTCAATTTTCAAGTATCGAATGGAAATCCGATGACTCCCACACTGAAAAAGCAATTCGATGAGTATATGTGTATGAAAAATAATTCCCCTGGAAATAAAATCCAATAGCTAGATCACATTAATGCATACCGTCAAAATGACCGCTCAGTCACAACCACGTAATTGATGTATGACTCTTTACTCACAAACGAAGATTGTGTTCATGGATTCACAATTCTAAAAGCCGTTGGCGCAGACTAGTGCCGATGGTTGACTACACGAATGAGTTTCAGCAGTAATTAGCACTTTTGAATTATTCACTTGCAACACAATCGCATAATTTGAACACCCACTTGCGTAAGGCTTGATGTCCCAGTTGGAAGTGATGTAATAATAGCCGCCTCGTTGTACCACGCTTCTCCCGCATTCTTATTAGACGTGCAGATGTTTATTAACGGTCGGTCTGCACGCCGGTATGATGCCGCCACCGTCTTTTCCCGTAGTTACGTATGACATAACTGTATCCATGGATGCAATTATGTTTATGATATCATGAGCACGTTAAAAAAATTTCAAAAGTGCATAATGCCAATTGATTATCATGTCTACCATTTCATCATTGTTCTTCCTGATCGTATCTCTCTCAGGCGGAGAGCATATGTCGTTCAATCAAATGTATAATGTTTCGGATCTATAATGTGTTGCGCCCATTACTCTATTGACTTGAACAAAGAACATAAGTCATTCAATCGACAGCGTAATGTCTTGTGTCGAGAAATCGTGAATTTGGTTCAAGATATTATGTTCTCACAACAGGACACTATGATTTTGGGATAACACATTATTGGTATCAAAAAAAAATTATAATGTACTGCGCCATTAACTTGACTGTCTTGACTGAAGAGAATGAGCTATTCGATCGAGAACGCAATTTCTTGGGTCAAGAAATTATGGTTTTGGTTCGAGACATTATGTTTTCAGCTCGCGACAACGTTGTTTCCGATGGAAACTATAATGTGTTGTGTGAGAAACTCGACTGTCTTGAATGAAGAATATGAGTGATTCAATCAAGAGCGAAATATCTTGCGTCCAGAAATTTTAGTTTTAGTTCAAGACATTATGTTTTCAGATCAAGATACTATAGTTTGGGGACAAGACGTTATCGTTTCTGATGAGAACTATAATATGTTGCGCCTATAACTGGACTGCCTTGAACGAAGACGATAAGGTATTCGACCAAGAACGTAATGTCTTGTGCCGAAAGAAATTGTTGTCATGGTCCAAGACACTATGGTTTCGATTCAAGACGACGTTACTTCGTAATCTATTAGAAAGTTAATGATTGATAATGATGATAAGGCAGATGCAAATATTGAACGTCAACTGATCTAGGAATAATTCATTCAAATGAAAGGCCGTAGTTCAATTCATGCATGCATCCCCACATCTTGCTGTAAATATTCCTTTTGAAACAACGAGAGAGATATGTTGAGAAGCATGGAAAAAAAAACAACACTTCATGTGTCATATTTCATAGGAAAGACTGATAGTCATATTATTTCATTTTTTCATTTTCGATGGTAATGGGCCCAATAAGCATTGATTCTGTCGAACTAATGTCAACGAAACATGGTCGCCCCAGAGACCCGTGTGCAACATTTGAATCGGAAACACATAAATCGCACGCACGAATGCACGTACACACAGGCGCGTGCGCACACACATAGACAACTATAATCGAGTCATTGGGTCAAGAAACACAATGCTATTGTTCCGACACATTTATCTCTCATATCGAAATATCATTCCTTTACACCAAAACACGCATGCTTTTGTATTTAATCCATAGTGCCGCAGATCAAAATATTCATTGAAGAGCAACTGTTAACACATCATGTATTGAAAACAAACCATATTCATCTTATATCAAAGGCGTTATGTTTTCATACTGATCTCCTATTGTCTTGGACCTAAGAATTCATACGATAATTGTAACTCAAAACATTCTGCATTCCGATAGAAAACATCATTGCCTCGGCCCAAGAAAGTATTCTCTCGATTCAAGAACATGACGACTTCGAAATAAGAAAGTAAAAGAACATCTCCATTCGTGACATTCCTCTCTCGAGCCAAAAAATTATGCTCTTGAGCCAAGACATTATGGTATTTGAGTGAATACATTATGCCCTCCAATCAATGCACTGGGTCGCTTTAATCGAGCCCTTAAGTCTTTAATGTACAACGCTGTACTATTCTTTCGGCTTGAGATACGCTGTATTGATCTAAGAAGGCAGAGCTTCGGATCAAGCCACTCATGGATCAGACAGGTATACACTAGATAATACTCATTGAAAAATTCCATGCCACTTGTTACCGAAATAAAATTCCTAACATGGTCGCTTATATTCTTCCCTGTTGACCTCTTGCGTGGAACGTTTTTCCCAGAACCTGTCTACCACGCCTCGTTATCCAGGTGGGAGTGAAGCACAACGCCAACTTTCCTCATCAATCCATCTTTCGTGTTCTTCCATGTCCAACCACCGCCTTCTTTATATCACTGTTCCTCTCGGAGTTCAACGTCTATTGGCTTGCGTTCCCATAGTTAGTTGAGTAACTATCAGCGTATGGCGCTTCACTCAGCTTGTTCCATCAGCATCGCCAATTCACCAGCACGTGGCCAGTCGAGAACGCAATAGTATCTTCTGGGCACGTATTCGCGCACTTGCTGATATCATAAAAATGCTCTTAAAAATAAATTGAAAACTGAATATTTTGATGACAGCAATTATTAATACTTCTTCGGCAATTATTGAATTATTTTTGGTTTGGCACACAATTTGGCATGGCAAAAAAATTGAATTTTGCAATAACCCCTACTTGAATTCAAGATTCCTCATAACAAAGAATATTATTCAGTTTGCTTCGTTCATTGTCATCCAGCTACGATAATGTACAGCATTTATGAGGTCTAATTTAAATATTATGGCATTTTATATCATGATGAAGAAACGCATCATTTCGCGAGTTTCTTTTTCTTCTTTATTCATGTTCATATATGAATGTATTTTTGTTTCGTTCAGAATTTCGTTATTAACGTCTAATTTTTCATTTTTAACTCACCATTTCTGTACATGAGTGATTTTTCTGAATATTAACATAGTAAAATCCCGAAAAATAAAATACATGAAAAAATTTTGCATCTGTCATAAGGTGAGACCAAATGAACAATGTCCAATGGAAGTCCAATATCATCTACTTGTCTGAGTCAGACGAGGTGATTGCTCTTAAGTACATGCGTTTCGTTGGTGGTTCCATTTCGCGAGATCTTCATTTGCCAATATTTCTCATTTCATAGCGGTCATTTGTGAGTTGTTTTCCAATCCAATCTCTCAAAAATAGCAAGAATGCGGCTTTGGCCTTATCTAAATCCACATTGCTATTTTTATGTAGGATTGTGGGGCACTGTAGTGGATGATGAAGTTAGACCGAAACAACGAATTTTCAAACAATACCATAATTAACATCAATATATCTGTTACCATACACATTTTATGTAAGAATAAATTTTTAAACCGAACATTGCATGAATTTCTTCGGAAGTCACACCTCGATAAGTTTTTGTTACGTCTCCGTCTTGCGAAAGAGTGGCCCGTATCTGATCATCCCAGAAGCCTTTAGTCAGTTAATTCATGCGATGTCGCATCGTTTCGCTCTGTGTTGCAAGAATGTACCAATTGACATCAATTTGAATTTTATTGGGGTCTACGGATATCTGGTGATAGAAAGAAGGAAAAAAATTTCGGCCAGTAGTAGCCTCAGCCAGGACTTTGCATCATATGAGTTTGTTTCATAGAAAATACTCGAAACATATATTCATAATGTTTTCTACTGAACCTACGTCCCAGTTCAAATATTGGGTGCGTTCTGCCGACACGATTCTTTTGCAGCGCATTTCAGTTTTGGCTGGTTTCACCCAAGTTTTACCGCTGCACCAGACAACCTAACCACAAATTCAAATAACTCTCGTGTATACGAAGTCTCTGTGCTGTGTAGTTCACACTAAAATGAAAAATTTAGGAAACTCAAGTATAAATGAAATTATGGATGACGAAGATGCATTAGAAAAAGAAGATGAATTGGACGGAGCAGATGAGGTACAAGACTTACTCGTGCATCAAGTGTTATTACATGCCCCATCATTATCATGGGGGTTCATGACTTTATGTTTTTTATACTTGAATTGGTATGGGTAATGCACATTCCCTTTTCCAGATCAAGTAAACGCTGCTGTGCTATCTCCTATGTCATGGAGAATGGTGGTATTGATCATAATTTGTTATATGCTGACCGGCAGAATGGAGATCATGTTTTGAATTTCCATTACTTCGATGTGATAATACCACAGTACAACGATGGACTATTCTATTCACATTTTAGAATGAATAGAGAAACATACACGGTAACGATAAATTAATATTCAATCACAATCTTAGACGAAAGCACGAGTTCTGTATTAATTTTTTTCATATTTTTATTGCAAGAAACTGGAAAATCTGATAGCATCTCGTATAGGAGAAGATTTTTCAATACCAGCCCGGAAGAAAATATCAATTACGATGTGGATTGTCGCTACTTCAGGGGAGTTTCCGGTCAGTTGCAGATTGGTTCGGTTTAACCAAAATCCGCGCTCATGGAATTTTAAAGAAATGATTGGAATATTAAATGACGATGCCGCAATTTATCCGATGGCCCAACGTCGATGAATGTGATGAAAGTGGAAGGGAATACATACCTTGCACGTACGTTTTATTGTGTACAAAGTGGAACTGCATTTCCAAAACTTCTTTGATAATTTCAGGTTTTCCGCATACGATCAAGAGGATTTCAGGGGGTTGTAGGAGCCATTGACGGCTGTCATATTGCAATCAAACAGCCACCCGGCAATGCTAATGACTACTACACTCGTAAAGAATTTCATTCTGTAGTAATGCAAGGTAGACTTTTGCCCTTATAAAACGAAAAAATGTGCCGTTAAAATTCATACAACAATATCAGTACATATTTCAATTCATTTTTTTCGTACAGGTGTTTTCGATCATACTGGAAAATTTATTGACTGTCTCATAGGTCGGTCAGGACGTGCACATAATGCTGCGATCTTCCGTAATAGCATTGTTTATGCAAGGTTGATGGACTCAGTCAATCCATTACTGCCACCGCAAAGACACCTTTTTGGTGACTCCGCATATACACTGTTCCAAAATGTCATGACTCCGTTTCGAGACAATAGTGATCTTACACAGGCTCAGTTGACTTATAACACCCAACTTACATCTATGCGTTCCATTATCGAGCGAGCATATGCATTCCTCAAAAGAAAGTGAAGAAGATTAAAATATTTGGACGTTCAAAGTGTGGAAATGGCGAACCACATCATTGCGGCTGCATGTACTTTGCACAATTTCCTCTTAATCCACAATCAAGCGAACATCAGTGCAAATCAAAATTTCGATGTCTAATTGACGATTAATATGGCTGACGTCGATGATAACGTACCTGAAGACGGAAATGATAATGATATTCGACATTAAATCATCAATGGATGAATAAAAAGACTGGAAATTATGAACAACCTGTGATTACTATTTCTGTGTATAGTAATAATAGTGATAGTAATGACGACATGAACAATAATAAATATAACAATAACAATAATGACAATATTAATGATCATTCAAATTCATTGAAACAGTATAGAAAAATAAAGACAATTTCTAAAAAAAGAACACAATCTGTTAAACATAATATACTCTGCAATATAACTTAATATTACGTGTATATCACTCTTTGCATGCTTTGGGAGATTCAATCGTCTTGGACCGCAACAATTGCATTAACAGTTAATTTTTTTTTTTTCAATAGATCGTTTCGTTTTTCCATTGCTGCAGCTCGCCGGTTTTGTGCCATTACAAGCTCACTTATCCTTTCGTTTCAATTTCTGTTTTCTTGGAACTTGTTATCAATTCTTTCCAGAATTTTAATCTTCTTAGATTCCAATTCTAAGGCTTTATTTGTTTGTGAGTAAAGCCTTTTACTATTTATTGATTTGCTGCTCGATTCTTGTAGAGGCGTACTCGACGGATCTGTATTCTCTTGTTGAGTGAATTGAGATGAATGGCTCGAATTCGATGTTTCCTCGTTGACACGGCTGCACGTCGGCAAAGCTGCATCGGTACAACTATCGAAATCATTATTCCAAAATGCATCGTAAGATGATGAAAGAAAATGTATGTATGATAAAGAAAGATTCGAAGCATATATTTCAGAATAATTTTTAAATAATAATGTTGGTGAAGATAACCTGTGTTTCGAAAAAGCAATGACTTGGAGACTATCATCTTATGCCGCCATTGATGAAATTCTTCGATCGAAGTTCACGAACTTGTCGTAGTCGAATACTTCCGACGCCTCTTTATACCACGACCATGTATCCCGATCTCGATCAGTTTGGATTTTCTTGGTTTTTTTCGTCTTGTACGTAGTTTTGATGTTTCTCATTTTCCGAACTACGGCCCCTCTTTTGGGCGATGGCCGATGCTGGTCCACTCTTGTTCGATCTCCCTGAAGAGTGTTATTTTTTTGATGAGGAGATTTCTAAATCTGTCACGACAACAGAAACTTTTTTGTCGGAATATCCCACGAGTTTTTGGCATCTAGAACACACGATGCATCGCAATTATTTATGGTCAACGAAATGTACTATCAAATATGGGCAAATTTTGATTACTATGATTTTATTAGCCATCACCGATTTATGTTGCGACTCCATTATTTACCTTCTTCCTCGTCATGGTCGTCCACAGAGACTCCTTCCTCATTTGGGGAAACTGTCCATCGATGTTTCAGTTGGAGACGCCGACTGGGAAGTAGAATCTAACCCTGCATCGACCGGAGTTGAATGGGTTGAAAAGGGCATATCGCAAAGACTCCCATTTCTTCCTTGCCGATATGTCACGGCAAAAGCAGCATCTGAAACATTAAAATAATCTATCGTTATTTAGTACGCCTTCTATTAACACAACCTTATCATTATTGAAATTAACTAATTCCGATCTATAGCTTATTTTCAATCATTTATCCAACTTACCTGACTCCAGTTTTGCATGAATATCTGATGTTTCGTATATTTCGTACAATTCACCATTTATTTGATAGGTTTTAGACATAATCACTGCTTTTTCGGGATCCGTTATATTGGAGCACGTCTGCTATGTACACACACAGTCTCAAATAACGAGGACGTTATTTGAGCAGCGCTTAGCAGCCGCCTGTCCAGCCAAAAAACATGAATCATGAGAGCAGCGCTGCAATGAATCGTGTCAGCAGAACGCACCCACTGCTTCAGAATTTGCATTTCTCAACTTTTTATGGAGTCAATTGATTTCTGGAGAATACTGTGGTGCAAAAAGATCGGAAACCATTACGAACAACAACAATCTGTAGTGCTCACTTCGTCAATGATACGGAATCGGAAAATCCTCAATATTCGGCTTACGTTCCGACAATTTTTCCAGGTGCAGAGAGTGTTAAAAAATTCGCCCAATTTCTAAACAGATTCGAACGTCAGCAACGTCGTACAAATAAACGTGTAAACATAAATGAAGAACTAATAACGAATCAAGGAAGTGAAATGGAACATTGCAATAATAATTGCAGTAAAAATGTGCAATCCGATAGTATACAAACTGATGTTATCGATGGAGCTCAAAAAGTAGTGTCTCGGCGCAGTATAACTTGTCAGACGGAGCCAAGATTAACAAATGTTCTGAATGAGCCTACGTTCTTCTCTTGCAACTTATTTTGTCCAGATGGCATAAGTACTGCAGAAGTACACGTGAACATTCAAGAACAAAAAACTGCAGATAAGATGTGTGCTGTGAGTTTACCAACTGCGACGAAGGATACTCATAATGTTGGTTGTGATCCCATCGATGAAGACTCCAGAAAATTGAATTGTCCAGGATTTCATGGAATTTCTTCGATCAAAGATGATGGAGCTCTGTGCAGTTTAACCGGTGTTTCTTTTGCAATCTTTTCTTTTCTCTTGAATATGTACTCGGAATATAAACATCATTGCACAATAAAATTTTTGGTGAGATGTACTCCAAATCGTTTGGTAAGTTCCGTGTCAAAATGTTACGGTGGTCGAGCAAGTGATTACTTCATTACGAATGATTGCGGTAGAATTGATCTTATCGAGTCTGGAGATGTCATTGTTTCTGACAAAGGCTTTCCAACTACGAAGGGGGGGGGGGGGGGGGGGGGGGTATGGTCTTAAATTTTTTTTTCCATTTTTAAACTTTTTTTTTTAATGAATGCACAACATCTCCAGAATGTTGGGTCAAATTTTTAGAACGATTGGAGACTCAAATCTATTACACCGATCCTTTCGAAACTTGATACACTCTTTCTCCATATAATTCATGAGGTAACGCTGTAGAGTTTTTTCAAAGTTTGTTATTATTTTTTGTTTTACAGTGAAAAATATGCCGATTTTTTAAGCGCAAATTGCGTTTTTGACCCTCCAGTGTTACCAAAAATTGAAAAATCAATAAAAGAAAAAAACTCGACAGAGTTACCTGGGGAAACTCATACACTAATAGAATCACTTCGGTTCTCTTGTTTCAAATGATCGAGTCATGTGTTACAGCCGTCACCACAAACGAATGTTTTTGGAGACGTCTCGGGAGATGCACTGCCGACGGGTGAGTTTTTAATATTTTTCGCCGAAATTTTCACTAAACATTCTCAAAATGTTATTCTATAATATTGTAATATTTTCATTTAATATACATTGCCCGTATCTTGTAAAAAAAATCTTTGAGAAAGTGTCTTCTTTCCACTGTACGGACCGTACCCCCCCCCCCCCCCCCCCCCCCCCGCTCCTCATGACGGGAGTCGCGGGTAAAAATGCAAATTTTGTAATGTCTAGAAGAAACGTACAAAATTGCTTCTGTAAGGATTCACATTGAACGGATCATGCAAAGACTTTAAGATTCCAATATTTTTTCGAAAATGCCGATTTCATTGTTCCGTCACGTAGACGAAATTGTTTTTGTAGCTTGTGCCTTCATAAATTTTCAAAACTCGATAATTCAAGAATAAATGATTTTTAAGACTATCGAAAAATGATTTTTAAGATTGAAGATTTACCAATATTTGTTTTTTTTTGTTTCATGATTTACCATCGTTCTAAAGACAGCTATTTTCTTACCTGAAAAAAGTGATTCCATGATTTTTGCGCTCAGTGCATGAAAATAGCCAGTAAAATTTGTAAATCTACTTATAAATTGTATATAATGTTACGTCCTGAGTGTAGATGTTGCTATTCGGCTGAATTACCGAATGTTACCCGAGAAATGATGAAAACAGTTAATTATATTAATTGAATTTAGATTAGAGTCCGAAATGGTATTGGGATCGTTGCTTGGTATGCCGCGACCCGCGGTTGAAGTAAGAAGGAATTGGATTTAATTATGTTAACGAACTCACAAGTTGATGGTTTAAACACGTGAATGATTTATTAAACGATTCACTCAAATAACAACAAATAACGTTTATTACACAATTCGCAATGTTCACTTATAACTATTGGTTTCCACTAACACTGTCGTTTATTTTGTTTAGTTGCACCACGCATCAAATTGCTGAGGTTGCAACGTTAATAATGATCAGTTGATTAGCGAGAATTTATTTGATTTATAAAAAAAAGGAGAATGCGTTCACTACGATCGATTGATAATAACTGTAGCGAATGGTGATTATTCCGATCGCTTATCGAATTATATTGTTTGTTGCGTGAATGATAATATGATGAAGTTAATCACTTTAACACGTACGAAGAGTCGAGACCGATTTTTAATTGTCGTTAACTGACTTCTAGAGCAGCTTTTGAGTGAAAGTGTTTTGAATGTTTTATGGTTTCTATTAATGCGTGGAAGACGTTTATAGTCTGCTCGCCGGCATAGAAATGAAGTTAAAGGAGCAGGGAGAAGACTTGCTCGTTTCCCAAGCCACGGAAATTCGCATCAGCATTTTGGGTCCGTGCGGACTTACTCTGATTGGCTTAATTTATTCTAACCGTTTTCATTCGTAGTTAATTGTGTAAAGTGTCCATCATTGGACAGAGGGTCCAAATGGTGGGGTTGATTTCTGAATAATCTCAACTCAATTCTCCAGAGCTGAATCAGCAATTTAGGTTTTCTCACGCTAAGATGAGTGAATTTAAGAAGCGTCTCGTACGTTTGATATTGCATACTATATAAGATATGAAATTATGATAGCGCAACGGCGTTTCCAGTTTTGACGGTTGAATTGAAGATATAATATTTGTTCTTATTGTTTAAAACATTCCTTGTCTTTGAATGACTATCTCAACAGGTTTATATTCCGGTCCTCTCTGGTATTTATTTATCAACTCGTTTCCCACAATTGTTGCAAGTGCGCGCAAGCGCGGTAACAGTGAAAAGAATTTGAAAAAAATGATGCGTGGCTAAATTATGAGTGGGAAATCAATCGGACGTAATAAAAATATGATAATATTGATTTGGCGAAGGGGGAATTATTATAAATAAACAAAGAGGTCACACAGGACCTAACAATAAGATTAACCATGTAAATAATACGACAAATAAATAGGTAAAATAAATGTACACAAGTCATTGAATAAAGTTTCTTTATATTATTCAACGAATTTTTATATCGATGTATCATATTAACCCATACACTAATATAAACGTTTTTATAAACTTTTCTTCCGTTATCAATAAAAAATAAATGTGCATAAAATGTAAGTAACTTGAAATAGATCTTATAATAAAATTATTGCGTTCAAAGCGACACTTTTAGCAAAACTATTGTCACGGTCAATAGAGATCAAAACGTATCACATTTTTATGAATCTTCCCTCAGTTATTAATAAACAAAAAAAAACATTGACGCATACGTTTTTGAAAAAAACATATTGTCACGTTTAACTGAGATTAAAACGCTTCTTTTTGGAGAATATGTATACAGATCGCAAATTTGAATGTTTGTCACGTACATTTGAAGCTGCATTTGCGTGCGTGTATAAGCAGTGATTTCTTCTCATTTGTATACCGTTCTCATCTATTTTCAAATATTTCACATCCAGCTTTGATGATGAACTGTCAAAAACTGATGCGTATCTGCAATTGTACGGTCATTTAATTTCTACAAGGGGTTGTCCCAAATATGTGGACCACACACCAAAACACCATCTGAAGAAAAACTCAACCACTGCAGTTTTAGACAGACAATACTTTGACTAGTTCATATTCGGGATTGACGCGGTGTTTGTACTCTTGGAGAGCATCTTTTTCTCTTTTTCTTCCATAGGACGACGCAGCAGTTTCGACTTTTTGTTTACTTAGTAAGCTTGCAATTACATTTTCAGAGTCAAAACGAGTTCCCTTAACTCGGTGACCATTACTTGCTATTATTCGGAAAGAAAAAATAATAAAAACAAAAGTACTAATAGTTTCTTCGCAATTAGAGCAGTTTACTAGATATTCACTCGAACATCGAAGGGTTAGCTGTATATTATCAGCGGTAGCGATTTTGCGCACGCGTGCTCGGCACGAAACGCTACCGCGTTTCTTGATCCGCCATCGATTTTATATTTTCAATGCTACAATAAATGTAAGCCAAACATAATATTCTATACATTATCTTGGATAATACATCGTTTCATTTCGTAAATTGCTATATGGGTGATTCCGTTCTAACTGTGATATTCAATGTCCTGTATTGTTTGTTCTCACAGGTCATTAACTAATAATCAATTAATAAAATTTTTGTGTTTATTGGATAATTATAAACATATTTCAACATTATTTTTATATAATATAACTTGCCACTTAGAGGAAACTTACAATATATCACTTAAATGTCAGTACCGTGTCATGTCCATTTCTAGAATTTACCTATAAATTGTTAATTTTTTTTGTCGCAATAAATGTTTAAACTAATTACCTCATGAATTCTAATGTTTATGATCAAACTGAACAAAATTGACACACTTTTTGTTTAATGTATTAAGTTAACATTGAATTCCGGTTCAATAACTTTTGTCTTTAAATTTTAACGTATTTTTGAATTTGAATTTGTGCGACTCGAGCGCCATCTACCTTGAGATTTATGAATCGTCTAGTGAACCACCTTGAAAGTACGTCACCTGAGTAATATTTACAAACATTGAGTTGAAGGAGTAGTGCCAAGAGTTTGTGTCATTTTCGAACTCAATTTCTACCGAATTTATTTTATGTCAGTACCGTGGATAAATGAGTCAGTACCGTGGAACGTAAAATTTGAAATTTGTGTCCCGTACTTGGCGCTTTGAAGTTGTAGTAAAATCCTCTCAGATTTTTATTTTCACAGTAAAATAGATAAATAATATGCATAAAAAAATTGAAAAAGTTTAAGTTCAAAATCTTAAAATTTTTAATCAAAAAAATCACAGTTAGAAGGGATCACCCATATGTCGTATGAGCATCCATACTAAGCATCTACATTTGCAGGTTACGATGCTAATCATGGTTTTTGCATATTCAATGTCAATTATTGGCACATATTTGACGGCGAAGTGATATTTTTATAATTTTCCTGAATCTATTGACACCGAAGAGTATTATAATGAAATTTCAAAATCGCTGTCTTGGATCAAACTTTAATATTGTATATCTTGAAAACTGTACGGTCAATCCTTTTTACGGAGGCTAAATCTGAACTTTTTTGAGACAAAAGAAGGGGTATATAGCGCGAGAGGAGAAACGTTGAGTGACAGTAAAGGACGGAAGAGATGAAATGCTCGCGTAGCAAGTCTAACATATTTCAAAGAGTGGGGAGAGTTGAGAAGAGCCCAATAGAATGGAAAGAGTACTGTGTGTGTGCATAAGTGTATGTGAAAGCTATAGGATACGAGATCTAAAGCAATAGGTAGTGCGTGTGCGAGAGTGCTTCTGTGTTTGTACGATACATCTTCAACATAGTGTATAGTATGCATATATATATGTATATATATATATATGGGGCATTCCATGCGAAACCAACCAATCCGTGACCCGGACCATTTTATATTTTGTTGAGAATTATTTACTTTTTTATACCTACTCAAAGCTATCTTTCGAATTTTTTTTTAGATTTCTGTCTCAACCTGTTCAAGCACAGAAAAATTTTCCAAATTCTACACATTTTTTTTTCGAATGCTCGTAGCTTTTTCAAAAACGAAGATATCATAAAAAAAATACGAAAAAAAAAATCGGAATTTATTTTCATGTTTTTTGTCAGTTTCGAACCCAAAATATTTTTTTTAGGTTTGTAATAAATTTCAATTTTTTCATAGTATATATTGAATTTTTCCCCCTCCTTTGCGCGCGCGCGTGTGTGTGGGGGGGGGGGGGGGGGGTCGGATTTATATTATATACATATATATATTTATTTACAGATATCTTGCAAGTGAAGAATCGGCCGTTCTACTGCAAGTAAGATCGTGAGGAATGTATGCAGCAGCATTTGGAGAAATTTGAAAGAGCAATGTATGCCGGTACCTGATGCAGAGAAGTGGCGAACGATAGCCAAAGAATTCGAAGCCCGAGCAAATTTCCCCAACTGCATTGAAGCAGTAGATGGGAAACATATCCGGATCATTAAGCCTGAACGAAGCGGATCTCTCTATATGAACTATAGACATTTTTTTTCAGTCGGATTGCTGGGTATCGCGGATGCCAATTATAAATTGATCTACGTGGACGTCGGCTCATTCGGCAAGGATTGTGATTCTACAATATTCAGAAATTCGTCGCTTTGGGAGAGAGTGCAAACTAATCGTCTCGATATTCCCGTTCCGACTTGACCGCCCGGATTAGAAATTGCATTGCCGTATGCTTTTGTTGGGGATGAAGCGTTCGGGATCGATCAACATTTGTTGCGGCCATATTCGGGCAACCATTTGCCAGTGAAAAAAAGAATATTCAATTACAGGTTGACACGAGGTCGACGGTACATAGACTGTAGGTTTGGGATTTTATCCAACAAATGGAGAATATTACATCGGCCTCTGGATGTTCATGTGGATTTTGCCGCTGACATTGTTAAATGCTGTTGTGTGCTGCATAATTTCATTCGGGACCGTGATGATTGCGATTTTAATGATACCTTGACGGTAGATGGATTCGAAAATATCCATAATTTTGAGAACATAAATGTAAATCGACATCAAAATGTATTTCGCGAAGCTTTGGCAAATTATTCTATGACCAACGACGGTCAATTGCCCTGGCAGTTTGAAAAAGTATAATTCAGTTAAAAAATGTAGCAAACAATGATAATAATAATGACTTTTATTTACAATGTACTTTGAAAAAAAATATTGAAAAAATCACGTTTCCACGGATTATTATTATTATTACCACTATCATGATCATTATTATTATTCTAAGTTAACAATTTGTATTCAACTCACTTACCATAAACTTTTCGTCGGGATTCTGTTATCTTATTAAAATTCGGAAACAGACTTGAGCAAATATTGACCCAAATCCCATTCTTAAAATTTTTGTCCTTATAATCTTCGTGAGAAGTATCCCACAAAGACAGTCTTTCTTGGACCTCATTGATCAGAAATTCGGGATCAATATTCATTTTCGTTTGGCAAAAACATCTTTTCTCAGTGGTAGCTACGAGAAAACTGCGCTCGCTGGACGTTTTTCGAGCGCTCGTGGTGACACTCGTATAAAACAATGCATACTGCTACGACGTGTAACAAAAATATGCTACAGAGATTTGATCGGACGTTACAACGTACGTTCTTCGTAACGCAGAACGTCCGTGTGCGTTTCGTCATAGAATCCACGAAGATGCTACAACGTCCATTACGACGGACGTTGAAAAAACGCTCGTATGGCCCCAGCCTTAACCGTCCTTTTCAGGAGAGTTTGAACAGTACCTCGATTCCAGGGAGATTTATGGGTGAAGGTATCACCATTAGCATCATCCCTTAATAGAAAACCCGTTCTCGGCCAGGAGCCAATAATATCTTGATGGTGAACGTATCACCATTCGAAGCACCCCCGTACCTCAAGATTCCATGTCCCATTTTCCCTCCTCCATCCTATGTTTACGATATATTGGGTGGGAATAACAAACGAATGCAATAGAATTCAAGGAGTTTCATTAGATACAATAATTCAATGAAGAAAAGAGGGGGTTGTGTTTTAGGAACGTGTCTCCCCGCTCATTCATGTATTTTACTAATAAAAGAATTCATTCAGATACGAGAAAATGCGTAAGATAAGTCATATGATGCAAAAACACGGAATTTAACCCTTAATAGTCACACTGGGTCAATACGACCCAAGCCCATTTTTGACCTGAAATTTCTCCCACTTAAATCGAAAATTCGGGTTTTGTGGCACCGTGTAGCGGTAGTTTGTACATTCAACTTTAATACCGAAAAGGTAGATTTTGAATCGGATCGTTAGTTGCAATGTGGCAGCCATTGGAGTATGACGTTGCATAAGTGCCGGGTCAAACAGGGCCAGTGTGACAATTGTGCCGAAAAAAAATTTTTTGGAGCAATTTTTTTTTCACGTTTTTCGGTTCGGAATTCATACAAGTAAGGGAAATATAACCATATGCGTAAGCAGAATTTTTTATTTTGAAAATCAACCTAAATTTCCGCGTTATAAAATTAGTCTGAAATGGCGTATGCTATGCCATTCGTACACCGTGAGTAGGCGTACACACATAATTGTTTGTAACAAGCACGTACCCTTTAATTCTTTCAACCCAGGCACCTGAGCATGTTGGCCAATTAATCTCCCTAGGGTTGATTTCAAATTAATCACGAGACAACGCTACCGTTAAGAGAATTAACGACTGGAAGTTTCATTACAATATATGAAAAACCAAGTATCAATAAATTTC
This sequence comes from Zele albiditarsus, assembly GCA_958496275.1. Classification (NCBI taxonomy): domain Eukaryota; kingdom Metazoa; phylum Arthropoda; class Insecta; order Hymenoptera; family Braconidae; genus Zele; species Zele albiditarsus. The sequence continues at coordinate 151,463 of OY292415.1, forward strand.
TACTCTCATAAGGAACCATTAAACTTGATAATAGTCTATATATAATTTTTATAAGGCAATTTTTGTTTCAAAATTGCACGAAATATTGAAAGAAATGATAATTGATCCGCGAAAAAATATTTCTTATACAACTGTTCAAACAATTGCCTTCAAACAATTGAAGTCCCGTCTTTTCGTAAAAATAGAATACGATATTCGGATCCAGCGGATCAAATATATATAGAAAAAACTATAGTTCATCGACCGGAATCAAAATTATACGAAAATGTAATACGGCGCCTCGACTATTAGTAACATTAAAAATTCAAATTTTTATCTCGGTTTCGGTCTATCGGATGGATCACCTTTCGGCACTCAGAAACCATGCGTGCTGAATTGATGTTTATTTTTCGCGAAGACAAATCACACGGATTTCTAGAGCTATGCTCCATTATCTTCGCATCCGGTGTCATCTTTTATGAGTGGAACCATAAAATACGATGGACTTTTTGTGATTATTATTTTTTCGAATACTATTTGAAAGGAAAGTTTTAGAAATAGAAAAAATTAGACATTTTTTATCGTAAAAAAGATTAATAAGAACCTATAGGGTAGAATGGTAGAGCGACGAGGCAGGGCAGGTGAGGATTAAGGTCTATTCAGGTGGTTCCAATGAAATGTTCATCAGGTCGTGATTTGAAATATGTATAGGCCAGGCGCCGAACCGAAACGGCCCTACGCGAAATCCGACAAATTCTGCAGTTGAGTGAAAAATATACCGGTATGAAAAATTGGTGCAGATATACCTATTGATCATTTGTCCCAAACAGAACTGCTGGGAGAGTGCTGGAAATGTTATATAAAAATTGTTAAACTTTTGGAAATCACGTTTTTTCATATGAAATCGCTGACGTAGCGAAACCTAGGCCAGACAGAACAAAATTGCACATGACTGGTTTTGTTGAGCACAAAATTCACTCCAAAGTCCGGAACCACCATATGATTACTAGACTGGGCCAAAAAAATCGAGTATTTTTACAGAAAAGGTCTGATTCAAATTTTTTGTCAGATGAACCGTTTCCTTAAAAATATCAATCAGACCTTTTTTGTAGAGCATTCAATTTCCTTCAAGAAATGTATCTAAGTCAATTTCGTTTCTCCCGATGGTTTGGGAGTTATGAGACAAGAACCCGTTCAGTAAAGAAAAATAAAAAATCACGATGATAGACCTCTTAATATTAATATCATGGGCACAAATTTTCTCAATAATTTTTTTTTGTCATCCCAAATAATATTTCCGATATACTTGAAAAAAAAAAATTGTCGCTTTTTTTGGTCCCGTCTAATGCTTACACCAGGTGGGGCGTGGGAGTTGCCCATACGTAGGGATCAAAGCGGTGCGATTTTGAGTGTCACGCGCGATTGGTGGACGGGACGCGTTTACCTACAAATTGGAAGAAAAAAATATGTTGGTGACGTGAGAAATTCTAAAAAAAATCATGCATCATGTACACAGTGTGAAAAAATTTTTACAGCGAAAGTGAACGAATTCGCAAATGTTTTCGATTTTCTATGTCTACATGTAGCAAATTTTCATTTTCATCTTTTCACTAACTTTAAGGCCTTCCCCAATGTGTCCTATTAATCGGAGAATTTTCTGCTTTTTTGCCACTTGTATTTTTTTTGTCATCTAAACGAAAGTGTATCATTTTTTGATTGTCGCAAAAATTCTTTGGGTAAAAAGTTGGAAAAACCGAAAAAAGTGACCTATTTGTTGCAATTATGGAAAACCAAAAAAAACAAGAGTGTGACTGTACTCATGTACACATGTAAGAAGTTATACTTCTTTGGCGTAACAAAATAAAAATAACTCCAAAAATTTTACCCCGCGTGACAATACTATACATTTGTAGAAGCGACGATAAAATAATGAAGTAAAGATATTAAATACAATTGATTAAGTTTAAATTTTATTCACTGAAGATTGATATCCTTGTGCAATATTTTTTTCTCGCAGTCTATAAGCCTTACAACGTTTCGTTTGTTAGTGCTGAACAATTTATTATAGCTACATTTTCTTTACGATAGTAATAGGCATTACACTTCTCTGCATTAGATTTAGGCATCTCGAAAACTGAAACAGATATTTAAATGTATACTGTTTGAGATGTAATCAAACTAGAATAGCTGCTGTGGAGATATTAGAACAGGTCACAAATATTAATAATGATCAGAGTATTTCAATATAAAAGTATGAATGTATTATAATCAATTTAACATTAACAGAAAATAATATACCTGTGTGTTTGGTCACTCATGGGGTGAGGTGGCAGCACCCTCAAACACTCAACCAACTTGACTCACAAGTTGGATCAAATCACTCAATTGGGCATTTTATCATGTCACGTAGTGTCACGATAAACCAATCAATCACTTTCGGACACTTATGGGCATTTATGGGCATGCGCTTGCGCTGAAGTGCAGCATAAGTGTCGCCGCTCTTTCGTTGGCGTCTTGACCATCATCACCGCGTGCAACTCAACTATCTTTTATCTGACCATCGATTCAAGCGCACGTGTAGTACTCTTCCGTTCGTACGACTCATTCGCCAAATTCATTGTGTTAGATTAGTGTGTCCAACTCTCATCGAATTACTCTAGTGTGTTATGCTCATATTGATCAACTCAGTGTCGTGATAACTCAGTGCCCAACTCAATCGTATGATCAAGGAAATTAATTGATTATTCAATTAATTTCCAGTGTGCATCACCACGTGGCGTCGAAAGCGTGTGATAATTGTGTGACTTGGATGTTCATGGGATGCATTGTATGATTTTGTGAATTCCCATTATACTATTGTTTATTGTTTTACTCAATTCTATTTATACATGTTGATAGCTCAAGTGATTCATTGAAAATACTCTACACGCGTTCGATTCTCAATTACAATTTGGTCGCTCATTCGAGACCACGTGCCATTTATATATTTGCATTTATCATTTGTGTTGAATAACCAATTATTTCCCAGGCAGCTATTGGGTTGGCAACATCCCCAACACTGTGGAAATGTAAAAGATGAGTGGTTCTATAATGGTTGATGAAATATAATGTGTGAAATGCGTGGTGTAATTATGAATGATGGAATATATGATCAGTAGTATGTGTATACCAATTACTACGCCAATATCATGATGAGCAATAGCAATTATATGTTGAGTAGAATTGAGTTGAGGAATATGATGAACGAGAAACTATGATGAGTAGATTACAACGTGTTGGATTGAATTGAAATCATATCACACAATATATATATGATTATCAAGAGGAGTTCAACGGTTTTGGAGGATTGTTTCACGTGGTCTTGTGTGAGCTGATTTAAAGTGTATCTGAGTCATTGACCAAGCAATGCTTAATATTCTAATACGAGTCAATGCTTTGCAAATCAAGAATCAAGCTATCAAAATATTTGTATGAGATGAATCTCGCGCAAGAATTCTTATGACTAAGTACAATGGTTTTGTTTCACACGATGCATACAACACACACAGAGTACAATTATATTACCACAATGGCTGACGCGACATGGTGATTCACACCGCAAATTAATTACTCACAATCGATTTGCTTCAACATACAAGGCTTATATCTAAATGGGTTTGAATGTCTTTGAGTAATTGCATTGGCATCAATTACAAATTATACTGAATTTAGGAAGAATGACTTGGATTTCCACACATCGAATTGCACTACGTAAGCGTCGATGGTGATCACGATGCGGACGGAAATGTAGCAACACTTATGTAGCCCCGATGTAGTTGTATGATTGACCGCGCACTTACAGTATGCGCAAGCGCATGACCAGAAAAGCTCATTAGTGCCCAAAATTGATTAATTGGATAGCCAAGCTACTGCTTGACCATATTGAATGATGGATTGATGAGTGATTGAGTGACAGGAAATTGACTATAAGAAAGCTGCAAGAGATTATAGTTTAATAAATGAGTATTATGGTAGAAAAAAAAAATTATATCTTTTTTTTTGGTCTAATTGATTATTTAAATTTATTTTGATTTTATTTTAGTGACTCGGTGAATTTTTGACAAATTTTTACGTTAATATATAATGTTAAGTGTTCATATTTTTTCGGCATATCTCGGACTTTCCAGATATTGGGAGACCCCATACAAATTGGCCCATAAAATTTTTAATTGTATTTTTCTGTCATTTATTTCCAGTTTTTCGGTAGTTTTATTATTTGTCATCATATTGTAGTCATAGGGCTTACAAAACGAGCAAATTCAACTGATACTTATTTACTCTAAACAAAATTTACTAAAGAAAAGATTTGTAGCTATTTTTCGATATTTCTATTATTTCTCGAGTTATTTCGATTATGAACATCAAGGTTGTATTCTCTGACATGAAACGGCTAATAACAATAAGCCGCGCGGACGTCATTACTGACACATAAAATTCAGAGTCGTCATCTGATAGAGAATAAAATCTATATCAACAATACCAAATAATTCCATTTAATTGTTATTGACGGTACTAACTACTGAGTTCACAACTCCAATGGATAAAACAGGTGGAAATGCGTAAGAATCAATAATTTTTTTTATTAAGTTATAAAATTTATAGTTTTTAAATGAGCAATTTTTAACTTAAAAAATATTTTCCTTGGGGGAATGTCAATAGGTTCTGAATTAAATGAAATACAGGGGATTTAATGGTGTAATAACAATTCCTGGAAAATTATTTATTGAAAATTATCTATAAAAAATTCCATCAGCAAATGGAAAGAAGAATTTTTTTTTCCGCTAATCATGTAATTTCTCGATCGTGATTGAATAATAAAGTTGCACAAGGTGATTTTTCCCATTTTTCAACTCTTAATTGCAATACATAAGTAACTTTTTTCGGGTTTTTCAACTTTTGACCCAAATAGTTTGAGCGACTGTAGGAAAACAATACACCTGCATTTAGAGGACAAAAAAAAAAACCTAATTTGGAAAAATGAAAAAATTCTCCGATTGATAGAACTCATTGTAGAGGACATCAAAGTTTGTGAAAAAATGCTAAACGAATTTATGCCCTATAAAACAAGTTACGTGTGATTTTGTCCTATCTGGCTTAGTTTTCGCTAAACAAAAGGGGTTTTGTATGAAAAACGGGATTTTCAAAAGTTTGACAATTTTCATAAAATATTCCTATCAATCTCTCAGAAGTTCTGTATGGGACAAATTACCAAGAGGTATATCTGCACCTATTTTTCATACTGGGATCTTTTTTACTAAACTCTCGTATCTTTCAGGTTTGATTTCGGAGTGCGCCTGGTCTAGTAGTTGTTATGGAGGATATTCTATTCCATCCTTTGATACTCTCCGATCGAATAGAGAACTTATTTGTTATAGCTTCCCTCCGACATAGAGCCAAACACCACGAATACTAGCAAAGAAAAAAATACTATTTTTTTCCAGTGACGTTATTCCTGTGGTTTCTCGATCTCAAGATCTCAATAGAACAAAATCCTCAATCACTTAATCGTGTTGATAGCAATCTTCTGAATGCTTAACTTTCACAATCATTGCATTGAACAAGAATGATCGGAAATCCATAATTTCATTCATAATACTTTATACCGACATACATCAGCTCACGATTCACGAAGTTATGTATCAAGTTCGGGCGTTTCTATGTAATTCGATTGTATGCTATGCCCGCATGGATAAGAAAAATACATCAACAGAATGTTGGGTCTACAATGGTAATTTTGCCGGTGTTGATCCGTGGCGACGATCTTATGCCATGTACTGAAGCTGACTCGATGTGTATGAAGCAGTGAAGAGAGGTACACACTGCAATGAAAAAAAAATTATTGTGGAACGCGGCAATAGATCTCGCGGTGCCGTTGATGTGTCACTGCGCTTTTGCAGCCGTTCTTCTGTCTGCTCCCACCGCTCTCAATACCCGTCCTTCATGAGTCCATCATTAGACGCTCGCAAGATTTTTATCTGAGCGGTCAGTCGAGCCAGCTTCCATATCAAAACATCAGACGACGACAGCAGTCATTGAATTTCCAATGGTGAAGCAACCTCGAAAAGAGCGTGTAGCCTCAAGTATAGGACACCGATAATCTACCGTGCGGTGCCGATCAATCAGCAACGTGATCGACTAGTAGCACGTTGTTGGTTCGATCAGCACGTTCGAAAGCGATTTTTCAGTTGCCGATAGAAGCGTGGGATGAAAGGCATTGTAAATCATAGTTCAACGGTCGCGGTCGACATTATTAGCAGTTATCGTCCATCAGAATCAATTGTTATGCGGGGAACTGGCAGCACAGATCCATCATGTATTGCCGGTAAATTGTGGTCGTTTTTACTATGCTAGCTGGGGTCAATAGAGACGGCATGGAAATGAAGTATTTTTCTGATCACTCGTGATAGAAATATAAAATGATTTCGGTACAATTTTTTTCATGAATTATGGTGGAATTTCGTTCGAACAGCATGGTGAAAATTCCCAACACTGGATAAGTTTCACCATTTAGCATGGTGAATGGAGTGGGAAAACATAAACTGGTGTGGTAGATTTTCACTCTTTCTCAGTGGAACTGAGCGTTTCACCTAATGAAATACATAAGTGATTCTTGATAACTACATATATTATTCTCTTGCAATATACCTATAGATTGATTCTAAGATCTCATGGATCGGCGTTACTTATAACGTAAGAGCATATACATGTTCAAGCAAGTACTGTCGCGATATTGAGAAATCATGCTGATTTGTAAAGCACACATATACGCATCATATGAAAAACTGTATAAATAATGCAAGACATTCAAGACCGATGCTTGAACGTCTAATGACAAACATGATCACCGAATCAGATGCTTAGTGCGGACCACTGCTATCAGAGGTTCAATGCACGTAACGTTAAAAGCTATCCTGTTTTGATCGGAATTTGATGATTGCGAGTGAACTTGTTGTTACCGAGAGGTATTTGTGTCTTTTCCGCTCACAAGTGTCTACGTCAGGGATGCTCAAATGGCGCTCTTGATGTTTCCAGTGTGCTCTTTGATTCCATCGAGGGTCCTGACCGTATACGGCCAATAGTTCCATACGCCAAATACATGTGCTAACCAATAAGTAATCCTTATTCACATCTGCTCTCAACTAGATTATAACTTCATTGCATGAAATCCAACGAAAAGACGGCCGTGGTGGCAAAACTTTTGCCTTTGAATAAAACGATCAACGTTCGATTCTCATAAGAATTTTTTTCTTCAAGTGAATCTTCTTTGGGCTCGATAGGAAAATATATTCGTTCGCGTTCCGCGTGACACTTTCCTTGTGTGTGTATATATGTTAAGTAGTATACCAAAGTCAGAAAATGTACAGTTGAGTTGTGATACTACGGAACCACGTATAATACATAGTTCATGTGCACTCCTATGTGCATGTATGAACATATCATAGAAAAGACAGCTACGCTTTAGAAGATTGCGACAAGCATGCGCCAGTGGTGATTATCTGGAACAGATCACTAATATTCATCATGATTATGTTACAAAAAAATTTGTACTCGCAATATTATTTATTATGTTTCCAAGCACAGGGTATGTATGGAGTGCTATATCCACATTTAGTTCTGTTCATGGCAACATGAATGTTCACAATAATACATACGTATAATTACATGAAATTTCGTGAAAATATAATATGTGATGTGAATCTACTAATTTATTCACTAATCATGAAAAGCATTATGAATTCTTCACTTTTAATACCAACATACTTTTGTTTACCACATTATTGGAATTAAGATATGCATACCAATCACCCAATTGAATTTCCAAATTAACCGTTACCAAACGAAGGAACGGAGTCTTACCATAATAAAATTATATTGTAACCCTGTACTCTATTATAGTGGACGAAACCGAACTGATAAAACATAGTAAGAAAGATTCCAACCACTTGGTAATGGAATTATGGTGTAGAGTTTGCAATATTTATGAATGTATACTACTTTTTTAACGTTGCAACTAGTAATACCAATACGGCCGCCTTGTGTATACAAAAAAAAAACACAAAGAGGGAGGGGTTCGCACGTAAGCCACTCTCTTCTTCAATTTGTCCGGTCGCCGCAGTTGCTACGCCAATAGGCCACTTTGAATTATGTACGGTATCAGTCTAAAAACAAACAGCGGTCAAACTTGCAGTCAAAGAGATGTCAATATTGTCTGTAAAAAAAAAGCGAAATTCTCTAACTGTGTACTTACTTTGCCTCGTCCGCCTGTATATTACTATTAGTGGGTTTCCTGCGACGCAATGTGAATATCTATTATACCATTGAATGAAAATTATTATGTTGACAATTTAATTTAATTAATATATGTTATAGGTAATCATCGAATTGAACTGAATTGAGAATCACATCCATATCCACGTATCTCCTTGATGCCATGGACGTTAATAAGTGTCAGGAAAATCGATTTTTCCGTGGAATTGATAGTTACAAAGATGGGTAATTATGAATTTTGATGGAAAGAAACTACTGCAGCGAACAACGTCAGAAAAGATAACGATTCCGTTTTAATACCGACAGACAGAGTCGGCAATAAACAAGATTACGCACAGAGACCTACTACGCCCACGGGTCAACTACCCCGTATTACAGAAATAGAACATGACAAAGATCCTTTTGGAAGTGCAGACTTGAATTATGAAAACCGATTCTGGTGTAGCATCATCCGGGTTGAACATATCTCACGACAGATATGGGTATTTAAAATTTTAATTAATCTCACCAAGAATAGAGAAGACCAATCCACTGATCCACGAGCGACATTACAAAACGTCATTGTGGGACTACGAGAGGCGAAAAAAACACGAGGTTGATGACATAAGGTAAGACGTTCAACTCGTTAGGACTAATGTAGGAACCGATTCGAATAATATGGAGCGGATGATGGCAATAATGATGGAACTATCCAACAGGATATCGGAACTCGTGTTGGAGAATAAATATATGAGCGGTGAGGGAGTTAATCAGTCGCTGATAGACGTAGCTGGTGCCACCTATCCTTTGGCGAATCACATGCCTTTTTCCAGTTCGCGCGTGGGTGCTGAAAAGTTTAACGCAAACTGACGTGCTTCGTTACCACTTCCGCCATCGTGTATGAAAATTAATGGAGACCCTAATCAACTAACTTGAGTAGGGAACTATCACTCACCAAAAACGGTACTCGGAGAACTCCCGTGTCCGAAAGACAAAGAAATACGGCTGACTGTCAAGATCATTGACCCAGAACATCCAAATGACTCTGACGTCGAAGCAATGCGACCGAACGATTGTAAAACGGGCAATATACCACACCATTATCCGATGTCGGGATCTCGTCTGAACTCAGATACACCGATACTTAATCCAACGAGTTCTGATAACCGTCAAGTTGCTCAGGAAACTGAAGAGATTGGAGACAATGAAGAGGATGAGAGAGCCCTGAACGATACTGGTCTCCCAGCTATCATCGACACACTGCCAGACATGTTTCTGGACGTGATTATGCGCACCGTAAAAGAGCAGGTGGGAGTCGACCGTACGAATTTCCAACCACTTCCGCCGATCCGTTTAGCTAATGTCTCGATTGGAGCATGCGCAAACATCGGTCAATATTATTTCTGGCTATTAGTAGAGATAGGAAGCTTCTGGCGCACACAGCCGCTAGCTCACAATGATTCCTGACTTTCCGACTGTTGGAGGCAGTAAGTCTCATTACCGACATATGGGGTTGGTTGTACTGTGTCGATCAATGGTTTTGATTATCGTACAATAGTATGATGATTTTACTGATAATTGTACTATCGTACAACTTTCATTGATTGCGCTCACAATGAGCAGCACTGTCCGATGGCTTCCAATTATATGGCCATGGGTCGGTACGTAGAATATATATTCATTTTATTATTATACTATAGAATGGGCTTGCATGGATGTCAGTACACATATGATCGGAATGTAGTGTTATACTATTATATGATGCAACCCCCCCACTATATATTTCTAATTCAATAGCATTTAATGTTGTTTTTACCCCACCACAGCATATCATCCAATTAATACAACTGAGTCACGATAATGATCATTATCAATTCATCTTTTCGATAAACTACGCAGTAGATGTTCGCGCAAAGGAAGAGATGGAGTGGGGGTCACAGTGTGAGAAGCCGCTATTTTTCCTGGAAGCTAATCTGGAAAAACCGTTACAACTTTTTCGTTCAACTATTTCCATCTTCATCGGTGCCCCCACCCCTCCGCACTCCTTATTCTTTCTGGAAATTTCTATTTATTCATGTTTTAACATAGTACAAAACCATTGAAACTTCAATATGATTTCGGTGATATCACCTACCGACCCCACAATACACTATCATGAACACCGCATTTTGGTTTCGTGCACGGAAAGAATATTTCGTTGAAATCGACCGTGCAAGGAACCGTAATCGCGAGACGAAATTTTTTGAAGATTCTAATTGGAAAAATGGTATGTCTTCCGTTGAAACTTTATCTTACTGCACAATAAAATTCCTGAGATCTCAAATAAAGGTGAAAAGTATCTGAAATATTTCGTCATCCATGTGAAAAAGTGTGTGTGAGTCGAAAAAAGTTATACGTGAGTGTAGAAAAAGTGTATGTGAGTCCAGAATAAATGTATGTGAGTTGAAAAAACATAGTACAGAGTGTGTATATTTTTACCACACAGGACCCTAATTATGTCGCCCGTGGTCGACCGCTCTCGGGTATTTTCGTTGAGTGCGCAGTAGTTTCCGGGATTAGGTCGAAGGGGCAAAAGAAAGGAGGCCCCCGTGCAGTGTTAAACAAAACGTAAGTATAAAACTTTTTTAATACTACATTTTTGGAACGTAGGACAGGCAATAAAATGTATATGGATGTTTGATGTATGTAAATGCATGTCTGAAAACGGTCCGGGATTTCTATAGTAGTTTAATGATATGCGAATTCTAACCTAAACTTCCGGCTTTGTCTTTGTTTGTACGGTGTTACCCTTGTTAATAACTCGCCTGTTTCTTTCGACAATTAATGTCATTGCTATATGTAAAGGTTTTCATGGATAACTCGTAGCTATAAACCATTATTTTGTCATCGATTCGATTTTCGCCAACATTCCAGACTATTTTCATTAAAATTATATAGCGATCCGAGATAAATTTTGACTGGAAGATTACGAGTCTCCATCGATGTTAAGATCGCAACAACAATCATGAAAATTTTATCTACAACTGAGACTACGAGACTCGTGTATCAATTTGTTACCCTTTCCATTTATTTTGCAGTGAACATGGGTGACGTCGAGCCGCGGGTAAGAAGCGAGATGATCAGATGCCTCCATTTGATATGAAAATGAAATCTCGAAATTTACTTATTCTCAAAATCCATCACCGAGTCAAGTAGCTTTCATTAACTGTTCAATTCAGTTGATTAATGAAGTCGGTATTTCTGTTTTATCTATCGTATTTTTCTGATCAATATTCATTCACAGTTTTCATTCATTCTTCATATGCATGATTTTAAATGTCAATGGATGAATGCAATGAAACTTGAAAATATGTTAATTAGAAATTATACAAATTTCAGAGAGGACAAGGAATTTATGCTGAGCATGGCGAGAATGTAAATATTGTCCATGCATGTCAGGAAATCTGTTTTTCTAATATATTGTGACGGTCTTAATTATAACAATTTAATTATGACAATTGGTCTCGATTTATTCAATAAGATCACACAATTAATCAATTTGGTTCAGTGAATTATAATTATTCGCTATTGGAATTTCGCTGGTTGCGCTAATCAGCAGCAATGTTCATTTTCTTCAATATTCAACAATTCGCGATAATATGATGGGCTAGTCCGGCGTTCGATAAAAGATACAATAATTAACATTTGTTTTCGATAATCCGCGATAAGAGCTATTTGACAATATGAATCATATAATTAATACGGCGATCGATCAATGAAATATAATGAATTCAATACAAATTATACGCGTGAAAAGGAAAATAATAGAAAGGAAATAATTCGGCACAATAGGGCTGATGTGTGGGGGGGGGGGGGGGGGGGGGGGGTACGCAGCACGCGGTCGGACAATAGAAATACTATTGTCCGCGCGGTATAAGAATGCGTGTTTCGGTACGCGTGCACTTGTTGCATTTACAGGTATGCTAAGAAGATTCGAGAATTTACTACGGCGGAATACGCCGAAAAACGTGGGTAGGGATTGGATCTACACTGTTCGGAATAATTCAAACAATACGAAATATGATTTGCCGTTGTTGCTGCCGCACTGCTTGTTCGGTAAAAATATGACGAATGCAATAGATATAATAATTTACTACGCCGGAAAATGTGTGACCACGCGTCCGCATGTATATGTGAAAAGATAGGCTATCACAGCGAATAGGGTGACACTTATCACACACCCTAATAACGCACAATATTACTCGCGACTAATTAAACTCGGTTTCCAAATCACAATCCGTTCAATATAGCCGTTTTTCCACAATTCGATTCACTCACTACAGTAGCTTTATTCAGTTCCGTTTTCTCAATATTCACTTTTTTCACACACATGCGTCCGTTCGGTAATGAGGCCACTGGCGAAGTGCCGGAAAATGGCTGCTTTTCCCTCTTCGCTCTTTTGCTGTCACCCCTCGTCTATGTCATCTCCATCTCTTCCGGGTTCATCGGCCGATAGCGCCGCCGGTGTCATCAATGATTATTGATTATCATTATCGACCGTTTCCCGTATGGTAATCTCGCTCGATTACCGGCGAGTCGTTACGGCGCTGACCACTGGGTGACGGTTGAGGTTACGTCGCCCATGGTCGCGATACAATTCGGCAGTGTTTTGCACGAGGCTTCGGTACATTCGGAACAGTCATTCATTCCTCAAGTTCTTCAGTCATAACTTGGTATTTGTTCATCCATTATTGTTCGGTAGTTACATGCCGTATTCCATTTCGTTCTTTTCTATCAATCATCTGTTCGGGAAGCGTCGTTGTTATTGTTTTCGGTACGTGGAGTGTAGGTCAATAGGCGAGGGTGACTTCGGGATCTTCTTGTCAATTCGGTCCTTGTGTGCCAGGTAGGCCATCATTTGCATTTTTACATTCTCTCATTCGTTCATGCATTCGTCGTTCATTCTCCTTATTTCTATTTGCAAGCGGCAGCAGCTATCAATATTTAAATAATAGACAATAAGGGGGTATATTTATGCCCTGTTTTGGGCTGAGCCAAACGATTGCTCGTGGCGATCATGACGTGGGTCGCCACCACGTCACAATATATATGTATAATTCACTTTAATTATTATAGTACATTTTTCAATTGCTATCGAGAAGTACAGACGAAAAAACTGTTCTTCAAGCATATCAATGCGATGGCTTGAACAAAAAAACGAGGAATTTATTGTCTCGATTGATTATAAAAGAAGAAAAAGACCAATGTTTTGAACGTGTGGTTATCGGCGGTAATCCCGAACGCTTGGACCAATTTTTGTAAGTCCCATGAAGAATATGATTGTAATTTAAATAATTAAAATCAAGCGATACTCGAATTGTTTTGAAAATAAAAATTAATTTTTTCAAATTATAAAAACAGAATCAAACGTCAACGATGCGAGAAATTGGCATCTTGGATCGCGCAATTATTTGCTAGTGAGAATCCTCTGACGTACTACTCACTATACCGATCTGTTAATCGAACACGTATAAACCCTTCCGGCATATTGTCCGAACATTACAATTATTCGAAAGCGAAGCTACGGAAGACCGGAAGTTTGATGCCAACAAATAGTCAACCAAGAAGAGACAGTATACGAACCAAGCGGTAAATAGAGCATACATTATTTTGATCAATTTGTATACAGGCGTGAGGGCTACAATCGACAATCTTGATTATTTTTCAGCATCCGATAATGATAGAATAGCTTGGTTGAAAACCAACGTAAGTCCGGAGGATACCGTTCGAGAACATTGGAACGCTACGTATGAAACTCGACGCAAGTTCCTGAGACAAAATCGATATCCGCGACTATTATTCCATGTTTCCTTGTTTGAAAGTTTCTCAAAGAACTAGTTTGGTAAGATTTCTGAAAAGCAACACAAAATTACATCACCGTACACATATTCAACTAACACATTATTTTTATAATTGCTGGACGATTTCACAAAAATCTATCCACATAGAATCGATTTATTCATCGATCGATGGGGAGTGATTCGCGGTCACTTAATTACCCGATTGCAAGAATGCAGCGCCATCCGCGACATCCCGGATAAAGCACTCGTTCACCTGCTATCGATATTGCTGATTCGTATGTATAAAGTTCAAATTTATTCTATAATTGTACAATTAATCATTTGTAATAATTTACGATTCTAATTTTCAGACAATCAAGATACCATAATCTTGTATTTACTTCCCTATCTCGTTGATGGATCAAGAAAACGCAAGAGTAATTCAGAAAATACTCCGAATAATAATTCGACGAGATTCTCTATCCAGGAACGGCGAGATTCTTTTATCTTGCATGTGCAGGTACATTGAAATTTTTCAAATACTCAACCAAGATTCATTGAAATTATTTCTTCATATTCTTCATACGAATGATATCTTCACATTTGGTTTAGACTCTCGCAGATATTACGGGAGGACTTGCAAGAGGATTTAAGTACAGCCGGGCTTCCTTTCTAACAGATTTCCATTTTCGTCGGACCGTTGGCAGCAGTGGAGTGTGTACGGGTCACAGCCAATGATGTGCTGTATTGTAAGTAAAACACAGTGGCTCGTTCTATAGACTGATTTATTGACACAATATAAGACAAACAGATGGCGCTAGTAGTAGCCAACAGATACAATGTTAATATTATTTTGTTACAATATTAACACCTTCGCTTAACAAAATCATGTATACATAATTACATATTATTAACAGGCAATACACCAAGCATTTTAGTGAAATATTTATGCTTTACAGAACCCAAGCTCTTTGTAAAGATATCAGCTGGCATATTGTTTGTTTCCAAATAATCTACTTTTATAAACATGTTTGCCACTGCCTCCCTAACAAAATGATATCTTATATCTATGTGTTTAGACCTTCTATGGTACACTGGATTCAAAATTAACTTTTGTGCACTTTGACTATCATTATACAAAGTAATAATTTCTGAATCGCCTAAAATTTCAAACAAAAAAATCTTTAAATAAATACAATGTTGATATTATTTTGTTACAATATTAACATGTATAAGGTAGACTCATCACAACACGCGATAGAACTCTGTTTCCGCATTTTCACAACATTGAATTGTGCGCATCCTCAACGAGCGGAGACCTTATGGTCCTTTTTGGAACTCAGTTGTTTCAACTTCGAATCGAAAAATGCGATTCGTAACCGATCAGTAAATGCGCTGATAGGAGAGGCCCAAAAACTATTCACCGCTGCCAGGATATAGTTATAAGATAATCAAAATAATCGTCTGTTCTGAGTGCACAGAGAATTTCGACGAAACAAAAGCGTTTTTAAGCCACATAAGGGCGGCACATCTTTTTTTATCGGTACATCAATGTGGAGAGTTCATGTTCAAGAATGTATGCATCGTATGGTAGTCTTCGAAAACATATGAAATTAAAGCACACGGATGGTCTCGATGAAAATATGTGCAGTATAAAAGTTGAACATTCAGAAACTATAGAGTCTGACGCGGTAACTAACGTTCTGTTACCTAGCACTTCACACAATGAAAACGATTTAACTACTATTTGGATTGTCCACCTGAAATTCAAAATGATCGTGACATTCTTGAACGTGAAAGAAATGATTCGTCTTATACAAATACAAGCGAAACCACTGGGAAATTTGTTAAGTTTGCTGCAAAATTATATCACTATGCCGACGTTTCGCGGATTAGAGCTACGGACATTATCACTGATACTTACGACTTGATGAAAAGTGTCATTGATAAGATAAGATCCGACATTGAAAATGTGTTAGATTCTTCGGATGATAAAAAAAGCATAAAAGAAAATATCGACAAATTTTTGATAATGATCAATTTGAAATGAATGATGTCAATTCCGAATGGCTCTGTTCCAAGAAATTCAAGCAACTTGGTACATATATACCACCCCAAGAATATGCTCTTGGTGAACGACAGGAATTCATCCGTAAAAAAAATAGTTGTCGTGCATACGTTATTACCGGTGAAAGCGCAATTCATTCCCATTCGATCAGTGTTAAAAAAATTCTTTGAAATACCCAGTTTACAGTGAAACCATGCATTACATTGATTCTCTTCAGCAAGGAAAAGATATAATTTCTAACTTCATTCAAGCAGATCTTTGGAAACAACTCAGTGCTAAATTTGACAGAAAAACGGTCATGTCTCTATTTCTTTATTTCGACGACTATGAGAATAATAACCCTCTCGGGAGTCACACAGATGTTTCAAAGTGTAGTGCAGTTTATCTGTCCATTCCTTATTTACCGCCAGATATAGCGTCAAAAATAAGCAATATATTTTGTTTCATTCTGTTTAATACCCTGGATCGGAAAGTTTTTGGTAACGCGATAATCTCCTCAAAAGCCATTGATGAATGGAAATTTCTCGAGAAAAACGGAATTGAAATCAATGTTCAAGGGCAACAAAAACGATTTATTTCAAATTGTCATTAATTTTAGGAGACAACCTTGGATCACATTTGCTTCTTGGTTTTGTTGAAAGTTTCAATAGTTCAACATTTCGTCGCTTTTGTCAGAAAAAAAAAACGGATATTCAGTCAGCATTGGTGGAGGATGAAAATTTAATCCGAACCAAAAGTAATTACGAAACTGACGTATCAATGAATAATTCAAAAATGACCGGAATAGTTGAATCATGTATATTTCACGATATACCATACTTTCATGCAACACAAAATTTAACCGTCGATGTAATGCATGATGTTTTAGAAGGTATATGTCAATACGATTTGGGTCTTCTATTACATACTTTCATCAAATCGCAAAACAAAAATAAATTTTTTACACTCCTAGAATTGAATACTTTAATCCAAGGTTTCGATTATGGTGACAACAAAAACAAGCCACCTGAAATTTTAAACACGCATATCAATAATAAACATCTATATATGTCAGCTTCCGAGATGTGTCTAGTACGCCATTTACCGCTTATTATCGCTCATTTAATTTCACTTCATCATGACCATTGGGAGATACTGTTACAATTGCAAGAATTAGTTGAACTACTCGCAAGCTCAAGTCTTGACGCTAATACTAATCATATTCTCCAGGTTAGGGTAACTGAATATTTGCAAGCTTTAACCACTATATTCCCCAATAGTTTGAAACCAAAACACCATTTCCTCACTGATTATACTAGAGTATTTTCAACAGCTGGCCCATTATGAAATATATGTTCAATGCGTTATGAACAAGAAATCGCGAAGCAAAAATAACGTCATACGCTTCTATCAATCGCATTAGCGTATGCCACTCGATTGCAGTAAATCACCAATTGCGACTGAATCATCGATTAATATCACGAGAAGAATCTCCTCCTCTGATCTCTAATTCAAGAACATCGAAAATATCACTAAGTCATTTGATAGGAATAGATTCATATAGACACTTGTTGCCACCTAGTTTAAGAAACGAATGCAATATTTCCTTGTTACAGAGTGTTAACTTCGAAGGAAATACAATTAAAAACGGTAGTATAATTATGATACCTTCAGAGGATGGTCCTAAATTTTATAAAGTAAGAGTCATCATAGTTGATAAGTATGAAACATTCACAATCGTTGCGAAATTATTTAAGGATTTAATTTATGAGGAACACAGGCGATCTTACGAAATAATGACGGATCTGTTTTCATGTGGAAATAATTCATAAGAATGATATGTACGGTTGTACAACAACACATTCAGTGCATCTAAGTGATGGCTGTGATCTTATTGTAAGAAATTGGTATTTGTAGTGAATCAAGAAAAATGTATCGAAACATATTTTGTCTATTATTTTTTATTTAAAATTTTCAATAACCACATATTTCATTAATTAATTGCATTGCACAAATAATAAGCAGGTGAAAATATATTCTTTGTATAACAGGAATAGTCATGTTTGGTATTGAATTATTTGCTGTTGAAATAAGAAATTTTAATTCTCTGCGTGGAATTTTTATCATTCGCTCAGTAAAAATGGTGTTTCTGATTCGAGAAGTGCATGGTAAATTTCGTCAGTAAGTTCTTAAATTTCAATTCGGCCATAATACAAATTCCTGCATTACCGGTAAATTATTACCACCTGTCAGAACGTCCCAGAGATAACACACTGCATGGTAAATTTTCTGGCGAATTTCAGGTTAATTTTTAATGGAAAATTTTCTTCGTGTATCCACCACACACTCTACATTATGAAGATATAAAATGGATTGAAATGGCAATTGTTACGCTATTCAAATTCTTGATGTCATTTTATTTAAACAAAATGCTATCTCCATTGTACACAATCTGTAACACAATATGTTTAATGAGTAAAATCATTTGATTATGGCCGTACAACAATTGAAGCAATTTATAATTGATAGCGTAGAAATGAAGGTAGAATAAAATGTTACACTTTCATATATTTATGTTGTTGTTTAATGTTGGTTATGTGACGGAAGGCACTCCGGGCGATTTCTTAATTCCATACGCGCCTATGCGTTCCATTCAGTTGCGCGCTGCCCAATCACGCCACGCGCCAGGATATGGTAGAATTCATTGATCGCAGGGCCCTAGTCACTTTGATCCTAGAGTCGACAGTGCCACCTTCATCGCAGTTGTGCTCTAGGCACAAAAATCGATTTATATTTCATTTATCACGTTGAGCCCATCACAGTGTCAGTTCATCCCCCACTAATTAGTGGTCTCAAGTACGTTGTTATTTGTGCTACCTGTGGTGATTTTCGTGCAAACTTAATTATTTGAAGGACTCTAGTGGATTCTCGCGCGGACCACTTCATTCATATATTGTTATATTCATTCGCTCATTAACTCATATAACTATTACAGCATTCGTCACATCAAGAAACACGTTGGCCTTCCGCACCAAGTACGCGCGCGCAGGGTCGGGACCGCATATAATATACAGCTAACACTCCGATCTTTGATTAGGCATTACAAATATCTCGTAAACTGCTCCAGTTCTTGTAAGGCCTGATTCAACAAAATCTGGCACAGGTCTGACGATCCTGCATTACCCGAGTTAAGGGCTGCAACTCTGATAAGGTCAGAGGTGGTTTAGAAGTGGTTGGCCACTTAAAATCCATCGAAGGAGTGACAGCGGGCAGGACTTCGTCCTGTACAGTTGCACTAAAGTCACCCCTAAGTTAGGTTGCTACTGGACGAATCTGGGGACCTCCTGACTTCAAACCGCAGTAAGGCATTCGAATCAGTGTTATTTATGACACTGAAAGAGGTCAGTGTGGAGACTGAACCATAGAAAGAGGTGCCACGGGTCTGTATGTTCCAAGCCGCCATGAACATTAAAAAATGTTCTTGGTAAAAAGTCCAGAAAGGCTTTGGATTTGTGGTGGCAGAGATTCCCTCATCTGGATTCCGGCGGTGTACGAACGGCACCTACATTCTTCGAGTCTGGTATAAAGCAATGCAAACATATCTCTTCCGAAACGGGAGAGTTGCACTGCTTGATTATAATTTTTCTGTGCATACTCTTCGTCTGGAAAGTGTCAAGATAGGACAAAACTGCTTTGAGTATGCTCTAATGGGAGAGGTATCAATTGTTCAGGGGAGAATGCCACATGGTCGAAACTGCTTCAGTTGCGAGGACACTATTAGTTCTTTCATGATATCGTTCGCCTAACGGAAGAATACAGAGCCCGGGAAGGATTCAAGTTCTATTGCCAGGCTATATTCCTAAATCGTCCATCAAAACGATGATATTATTGTTGATGTTAATTGTTAGAATATGTTTATTTATATCAAAATAATACTAGTTTACTTCATATTAACGCCATCTAGCGATTAAAATATGTACTAGGATGATAGTGTACCATAGCTAAATAAAAGCAATATAATAATCTGTTCTTAACCAGCAACTCATTCGTTTTATTAGGTTATGGGCCCAGTGCAAAAGTTTATTAAATAATTTTACAGTTAATTCATATCGTGTCTCAGAAAATAAGTTATAATATCGTCAGGCAGTTATTTAGTAAATGTGCCGAAGTTAAAGGGACGCGAGAACTATGACGACTGGGCGTTCGCAGCAAGAAATTTTCTCATCTTGGAAGGCATAGACATCGACGCCATTCCTATCGATTTAAGTGATGCTGAAGACAGAAAAGCGAAAGCAAAACTCATCATGACGATTGATCCCAAGTTATATGTGCACATCAAAAATGAAACTAAAGTCAAGGACTTGTGGCAGAAACTCCAGAAGTTATTTGACGACAGCGGATTCACAAGAAAAATCAGTCTACTTCGAACACTAATATCTATTCGACTTGATAATTGTGAATCCATGACAAGTTATGTGAGTCAGATAGTGGAAACTGCACAAAGACTAAAAGGTACAGGGTGTGAAATTAACGAGGAATGGATCGGATCATTGCTGTTGGCGGGGCTGCTAGAAAAGTTTACCCCAATGATTATGGCAATAGAACTTTCCGGCATTGCCATAAATTCTGATGTCATTAAAACAAAATTGCTTGATATGAGTTCTAAGATCGGTGACCATGACTCGGAAGTTGCATTGTGGTCGAAGCAAAAAAGTAAGGTTGGTCAGAATTTCAAAACAAAAGGCGCGAAACAAACATCAAATTATACGTCAAATGTAAAGAAGGTTATAAAATGCTATAAATACAAGAAAATTGGCCTCTTCAAGAACCAGTGTCCCGAACTGAAAGAAAAGTAAATCAACGCATTTAGTGCTGCATTTTTCAATAGTGAATTCAATAAAGAAGACTGATACATCGACTCAGGGGCTAGTGCTCATATGACGTCAAGCAGAGAAAACTTATTGCAAGTGAGAAAAGTACACGATATGAAGGAAATTATTGTTGCAAATAATATGACTGTGCCAGTTGTGTGTGCCGGAGATATACAGATTACTACGCTTGTGAATAATTCTCAGTTTGACATTAAAGTAAACAACATTTTATACACACCTAATCTAACCACAAACTTGCTATTAGTAAGCCAGTTGATAGCAAGAGGAAACAAAGTTATTTTCAAAAGTGATGTGTGTTATATACATAATCACCAGAATGAGCTTATTGGAATAGCTAATTTACAGAATGGTGTGTATAAGTTGAAT
The DNA here is from genome assembly GCA_958496275.1 of Zele albiditarsus. NCBI lineage: Eukaryota > Metazoa > Arthropoda > Insecta > Hymenoptera > Braconidae > Zele > Zele albiditarsus. The sequence continues at coordinate 172,852 of OY292415.1, forward strand.
ACAATGAAGTCAAAGAAAGTGTTGGCGGCAGCAGTTCAAACTACAGATGCAAAACATAGGCATAGAAGATTAGGACACATTAATAGTAATGATTTGCAGAAGATGAAAAATGGTGCTGTAGATGGAATATCGTTTGATATGAAGGCTGATATTCGAAAATCCAAATAAACAAAACTGTCAACTATGTTGTGAAAGTAAACAGAGTCGTTTACCGTTCCAATTACGAAACCATAGAAGTACAGAAGTGCTAAATTTAGTTCACTCAAATCTGTGTGGGCCTATGGAGGTTCGATCGATTGGACAGGCAAGATATTTTCTATTGTTTGTTGATGATGCTAGCAAGATGGCATTGGTTTATTTTATAAAGGAGAAGAATCAGACTCTACAGTATTTCAAGGAATTTCAAAGAACGGTTGAGAATCAAAAAGGAACAAAGATAAAAACATTGAGAACCGACAATAGAGGGGAGTTTTATTCAGATATGATGGAAAATTATCTGAAAGATAGTGGAATTGTCCATCAGAAAACGAACCCATACACTCCGGAGCAGGATGGTCTCAGCGAGCGTTTCAACAAGACTATAGTTGAACGTGCAAGATGTTTATTGTTCAAGGCCAAACTGGATAAAAGTTTTTGGGCAGAAGCAGTTAACACGGCAGTATACTTGAAAAATAGATCGCCGGCTTCAGGTTTGGACAAAAAGACACCGATTGAAGTATGGACAGGACAAAAGCCTGATCTCAGTCATGTCAGAATATTTGGGAGCCCAGTAATGATGCATGTTCCTAAAAATAAAAGATTGAAATGGGACAAGAAAGCAGTTCAATTCATATTAGTGGGATACCCAGAGAACGTGAAAGGTTACAGATTGTATAACCCAGAAACTAAAAAAATGTATACTACCAGAGATGTCATTGCAATGGAGCAAGATACTACTCAGATAGAAATAAACGAAGGACAGATAGAAAAATAGCAATCAGTACATGAGGAAAGTTCTGCGGAAGAAAGTGAAATAACATTGACAAATCAGGATGATCCTACGATTGGTGGAAAAGCGTACCAGAAAACCTCCTGAAAGGTATGGTTTCACAAATCTTCGTGTTTCAGATGAACCAGAGTCTTGGACTGAAGACATAACTTATGATGAAGCTACCAATGGTCCAGAGCAAGACAAGTGGCAGCAGGCTATGTCCGATGAACTTCAAGCATTTGACGACAACCAAGTGTGGGAGATTGTTAGCCAAGAGGAGACAGATAGAGTAGTACAGTGCAAATGGGTGTTCACGAAAAAGCCAGAAAGCAATAACAGTGAGACTTACTCACGAGTTCTCAGGTACTCTGCACTTAGACTGCTGTTTGCATTAAGTGTAAAATTTCATTTTGAAATCACTCATCTTGATGTAGTTACAGCATTTTTCAATGGATTTTTAACAGAAAATGAGTACATGCAGGCACCCCCTATTTCAAATTGTCCAAGTAATTGTGTTCTTAAACTCAAAAAAGCAGTTTATGGTTTGAAGCATTCTGCTAGGGCATGGAATGCCAGAATAAATGATTGTTTGATAGATATGGATTATGTAAAGTCAGTTTCAGAACCATGTTTGTATAGTAAAAAATGTCAAAATGAGCAGACTATCATTGCAATATTTGTTGATGATTTTTTCATTTTTTCTAATAGTAAGACTATGACTAATGATTTGAAGAAAAAACTTATGTCAAAATTTAAAATTGAAGACTGAGGTCAAATAAAAAGGTGTTTAGGCATGCGAGTGAAATATGATAATAATTGTATCTCTATTAATCAGGAACAATTTGTAAAACACATTCTTAAAAAGTTTTATATGAATGATTGCAATACTAAAGATACTCCAATGGAATGTAATTTGAAATTAGATAAGGCAGAATGTGTTGACAAACAGTTTCCCTATCAACAGCTTATAGGAAATCTTATATATTTGTCAGTATTAACACGTCCAGATATATCATATAGTGTGAGCTATCTTAGCCAATTTAATAATTGTTCTAGTTCAGTTCATTGGCATCATGTGAAAAGAATTTTAAAATATTTGCAAAAAACTAAGTCTTATGGTTTGAAGTTTAATAAAGACACTTGTAATTTAGAGGTTTTGTAGATGCTGATTGGGCTTCAAATACTATAGATAGGAAATCCTACACAGGGTTTTACTTTAAATTGTCAGGCTGTGTAGTATCCTATGAATGCAGGAAGCAACAAACAGTAGCGTTCTCAAGTACTGAAGCCGAATACATGGCCATTGCTGAGGCATGCAAAGAGGCAATGTATTTAAAAAGTCTTTTATCAGATATTGTTGATTGTAACTATACTGTAGTAATTCACAACGATAACCAGGGAGCTCAAAAGTTGACGGAAAATTTTTATTTCACAAACGAACTAAGCACATAGATGTGCGCTACCATTTGATACGAGAAGCAGTTTCTAATAAGCTTGTAAAACTTGTTTATCTGTCAACATCTGAGATGCCTGCCGATATATTAACGAAAAGTCTAAGTGATGCCAAACATAACTGTATGAACGGTATGAATAATACTTAGCCTCCGCAAACTAGTTTTCGATGTCCAAGTTTACTACTTGATGAAATGATGGGTTTACGCCGTACGCACCATAGCTTCTGGTAACCAGGTTTACTACCTGATCAAATGAATGTACAATACATGAATTTTTATTCAAGATAACTAGAAGGACATTCACGAATATATTACCATGCTATCAATTACTTTGTGAATGAGTAAATTATCACTCAACTACGGACACGTGTAATTACCGACTAATTATTGTGCGGCAGCATGGTGAGTTGTTTGTAGATCGCGGTGGAATGATATAAGGACATTTTCACGCATTGGTAGGCAGATACACAGCAGTTACTTTGTTGTGCACTCAGTTATTGCCTAATGTTGATACCGCATAGATAAGGTTCATCGATGCATGCAGTCACGGTGTTGGTGTAAAAAAAACATTGTTGGTGTGGCATTGTGGTCACTATATTACATGGCGCACCCGAAAATAAGATGAAAAGTTTTGGTATATCCTATCACCTGGCAAAGTTGGATTTGCGAAAAGTACATTCATTAACCATGAATCATAATCATTTTCAACAACTGTACAAGATGTTATTCTACTCAGAATAGTGATAATTCAAAAAGTCTTCGACTATCCTCCATAGTAAAAATATATGAATGAAATATAAAAAAAATATATTCATTATATATTAAGCAAAATGAGAACGACTAGATGAGTCCCAGGTTGGCTCCAAGCTTCCTGAAAATCCAACGCTGCAATAATAAGGGATTACAAAAGATACCAGATTAATGTTTTCACATAAAATCCGGGTTCCGGAGCGATTTCGAAGACGAAAAAATACAAGCTATATAGTACCAGAACTTTTCTAACCTATTTCTGGTCTGAGGATTGCTTTTGGTTATTTTATGGGAGCAAAGAACAAGCCAGGTGGAATGAGGACATTTCAAACCTGTTTGTGCTCCAAGGGTCGATCCTTGCAATAATTCCTGAGTTGCTAGGATATTCCTAACCTATTTCTGTTGCTCGAGTTAGTTTTCTTATATACATGTTAGGTTTTTCAGCATTTCTGGAATAAAATGGAATACTTGGTCATACAAGGAGAACTATATATATTTTTATCGTAGACTTGTAATGTTTTATTGATATTTATTTCTAAAATCGATAACGATTCAATACATATTTCTTGTGACGCTATAATTTTAATTAATTATTACAACTATTAATTAATTATTTATTTTAATAATCAACCAAATGGATATAATAATCCGTAATACAAAAAGAAAGGAAAGAGTATCTAACCAATGAACACAATTGAAATTATTATTCGGAAAGTAAAAGATTCCGTAATATGAAAGAACAAATTAATTAAACACTTTAAATATCAAACAAAATATTAATAAATTTTCGGAACGTATTTGCTTCTATATTCGCTGAAGAAAAAAATGATAATTCAAATAATAATGCGGTCAACAATGATGCGAGAATACGTATGATCGATTTTGACCCTTAAGGCGGCGTCAATTCCTATCTCTCTCGCACCTTCGCAATATCTTCCGCAACAATGGAGACTTATTCCACGATTAATTCTTTAATGTATTTTACAAAATGACTGTGTGTCCCTTTTTATATTAACTTAACAACGTTTTATCTTCCGGATAAAACGTGCGCGGAATGGACAGGTCTACAACGAACAATATTTTCTATAATTTAAACACTACCGAACAAATACTCGTTATCACTACTTTGACAAAGTATGGCTACTTTTCCAATTTACCATTGGCAATGAAAGAAAAAACCTATGATTTAACACTTACGGACAAGTGAAGATCTTTTCACACACAAACTGAATTTATTATAATTTACTTTGACTCAATATAAACAACCGGAAACAAACAATTCACAGTTTAAAAAGGACTTTCCGCACATTCACTCACAACGTGGTTATTCACATTAATTTAATATCATACAACGCACACACATACTATTAATAACCAGCTCGTCGAGCGATCCTGGTGGAAGTGAGGCCTCAGCGCCTTTGCTTCTGTATATTAATATCCTTTGTGAATAAATTAGGCCAATCCTAGACATCTTCCTGGTCTAGGATCTAATCACATCCCTATGCAAAGTCTCGATGTTTGACAACCCCAATCATCGCTATCTTCATCGATTAATCGATTTTCCAATTGGTGATTGGGTTACCGGAGTCGAGAGACGCTGCACCAAGGAGACTAGAGAGAAGGAGTCGACACTCCCTACTCAAATAGCAGAGATGAGTCTACTCATCTCTGCAAATAGTTCTTTCAAACGGTCGCAGAGATATAGTGCACAGGTCCACCGCAGGCGTCACTAGTGTTCTTGAGAACCCACAATATATAGTAATACAAGACTGCATTCACTTTCTACATGCACAACGATGCATATATATCAGGGGTGTTTGAATTAACGAAAGTCGGAGTACACTGGGTGAGCAAGCATTTTTTTCGGTTCCGAGAGTTTTATGACATTCGGGGATTATAAGGGTCAGTACGTAGGTATCCCACAAATAGGTATATGTAATGGACAAATAACTTCAATACACCAATGTGCTCAGAACTTAAATATAAATTTTATGAGCTTATGTCCAAGGCACTACGTAGCTGTGATGACACAGTGTCCGCTTCACAATACGACGACTCAGGTTCGAATCCCCGGACGATTAAAATATTTTTTTTTTCGCGAAATTTTCTGCATGAAATGAATAAAATATTAACATATCTGATGATTGAATATCGATATTTACAAACGCAGGAATATCTTTCGTATGTTCTTTTATTGAATTCTACCAAACAATGTCTTCGTTACATATAATTAATGCAATCACAGAGTACACGAATATTTATTCACAAATGAAACATTTCACATCAAAATTGTAAGCGATAATTAGTTCAACGTTTGACAAATTGTATTCGATTGGTCACTCAATATGCTAGGCGGAAGTACATATCGAGAGCCATTCGTATGATTTCCCTGTTTAATATTCCATTTGTGAACGAGTATCATAAGACACATACTTTTAAACATGGAGGAACAAAAATTCTCAAAATCTATTATTGAGTATTTATGGAGGTCATCTATTAATTCAGTTGTGCTCGTGCATAGTTCTTACTAGCGAATTAAAAAATCAAGTCAAAAATGATGTATATTTGATTTTGAATGAATTTTTTAAGTTGTATACGTTTGCCATGAGATGAATTCAACTAGCATTTGATATGGCCTATTTTATCGATATATTATTATTTGTTGTACTTTAACGCTTGTAAATCATCGAAAAAAATGATGAGGGGTTTTTTAAACATACATTTATTGATGTCCTCAAGTATTTTCGATTCGTGGAGTACAGTTTCGTTAAACGATAAATTCATGCATACGAGAATACAAAATATCCCATATCTTACAATTGAAGAAAAAAAAAACATTCTTACGGGAATCGAACGCTGATCGTTTGATTGGCACGCAAAAGTTCTGACACTACGGCTGTGTAGTCCAATAGATTTTATTGCATTGAAGTTATATTTAAGTTGTAAGCAGATTTGTAAGTGGGGCCGACTTATTGGATAGCATTCGTATTTGGTGTGTAGTATACCTGGATTAACCCAGGTAAATGGTCAACTTAATGGCAGTGAATACATCATATTTCCTTGAAGCTCAGAAGAGCGCAAAGAGCGCAGTTTTTCCATTCCTGATGTAGAGCCTATATTCCTGCATTCGCCCGGTTACTTGCATGTACATGTTTTTATTATTATTATTGTTGTACAGAAACAGAGTAACGCACGTCCGAATAATAAAAACATTAACGAGAGACTTATAAGAATTGAAAAATAAAAAAAAATAAAAAAAATGTAAGCATCGCGGATCGAACTCAATTCCTGCATAATACGAGTCGGACGCCTTATCCACTTGGCCATGAAAATACTAAAATGTATGGATAATTGTTTAATATTTAAAGAATTGCTGCGCTTGAGGTTTAATTATAGGCTTGCCGGTTTGTTCGATTGGTTTATCGCTTTATTCGCGTTTCATTATAATTAGCTATAATTTTAAACATAACAGGAAAATCATAAGTTTCGATGATAAAATAGCTCGTGTTGAACTTATTGTATAATTATTATATCTGATGTGCTTATTATATAATAACCCCATGTGAATAAAACAACACGAGTTGTTTCATTAATATGTGCTTTATTCAATATTATTTATGTTTTATTTATTATATGCAGTTTTGTATTACTATATATCATGGGTTCTCAGGAACACTAGCGAGGTCTGTGGTGAAACTGAGTACTACACTTCTGCGACCACTTGAAAGAACTTTGTGCATACAGGCTAGGATAGGGAGTTTGGACTCCTTTACTCTAGTCTCCATGCGCTGCACGCTGCCTGTTGCCGAGCCGCCATATTATCCGCATGTTACGACGCATTTCCTACGTCTGCGCATCTCCTCGCGCACATGCCGGAAAATAGTACCCATGAGTTCTGACAGATGGCGACTTTGGTATCGTTATCCGTTAATACCATACCAACCAAAAAGTCTATTTGAATTGTTAGACAACATTGGCGGTCCATTATTAATATAATTATCCACGGCATCCGGACGTCAATTAATTATAACCATAACTCCATAGCGACGAGGGCAATCCGGAGCTGCCAAAGTAAATCTGCATAGGAGCCTAATCATTCACTATTGATTTTCTGTCGTATTCCATACTGACAGTTTCAGGTGAACTTTATTATTCTAATTACATTCATTCACTCTCTCATTCACTCATATCATATGATATTGTTCGCAGGTCCGGAGAATACAACAAGCCAAAGAAAGAACTAATCGGGGAAAAGATCATACATCGTCATTATTTTATTGTAATGAGTGGCAACGGCCACCTCATCACATTCTCTAAGATAAACATATTCACTAATTAACTCTTGTGATTATCAATAATATTGCGTAGATTATCGAATTAACCAGTCAGCACGACTCGGATGTTCGCAGGCAGCCAAGTATTTCAATGTTTTATTATTCAGCATAGTTACTTTTTTCTGTATGACTTCTATCCTAATTGTCGTGGTTCGTTCTTATAAATTTTTCAGTAATATCAAGTGATTAAATTTTTTTTCCACCGCAAGATGCGCGCTAAATAGTTTAAATAGTTTGTCTATCGCGAACTCGTCCACAATTCCAGTTTTTTGTGTCATAGTTGCAAAAATTTCTATTTCAAACAGCAAAATTCTCAGCACAGTCGTAAACTAGTACATTGCATCCAATCTACATCAATATTATCAATTATATCGAAGCCAGGAATGTCACATATAATCAACCTTTCTTTGATACCCATGTCTTTTTTTCAGCATGTGTTGAAGTATTTTTGTGATTACGTAAACCGTTACCGTAAAATTCTTCTCTTTGCCAACTGAATAGACTCTTCATGTCCTTGACCCTTCTCAATAGTTTCCCCTTTACATGCTTCAACAAAAGGCGTCAGGTATTCAAGAAAATAGAATATTGCTTTTGCTTTTAGTGAACTATAAGCTATGTAGCATTATGTGCTTACGTCGATTATAAGGACTTAACTCGTTCAAAGTACATAGTAACGGATGAATTGAATGATTAGAACTCTCAAAAATCGGAACACCACCTAGACTGAACTTTATGATGACCTTGTTTTGTATATTTTGTTCATATGGCGTCCGGTCTACATATCCCGAGACAAAATATCCTCTACTAAAATATCCCGGACAAAATATTTCAGAACAACATATCTAGGGACAGAATATAATTTTTTTTAACATCCTGGGACGCAATATCTTCAAAAATATAATATTAAAAGGATGTATTCTAAGTAAAGTAATCGTTACGAAGCAAATATATAGATAAAATAATATAAGGATTTGTACGAACGAATATGAAAACGTGTCAAAATAAATTGTATATCTGTAACGACACCTATATGAGTTTACGAAAATATAAATATTACATGCCCATGAATGTGTTTAGGTTTTCATTTTTGTGTATATAGAGAAATGTAGAGTTGTCTCACTAATTTCGTCTTCAGTATTGTATAGGATGGCAATGTGATAAGTACAGTTCCATCCTATGAATTTTGTCTCCTATATTGTAGCAGATTGGAATGAGATAACTGATTTCGTGCTAAATAATCAAATTAGTGTCTAGTTGAATTTGAAAATTTGTTCAACATGCCGTTGAGCATTTTGGTCACGCAAAAAGGGAAGCCCATGTTGGTTTCCCACGGTTTTACTTATACTGTTAAATATGAAAATAAAACTCGAGTGATATGGCGATGGTCCGTAAATCAAACATTCTCTTGCTCGTGGTCGAGCATATACCACGACAACAAAACGGACTGGTATGTATAATCATAATAATGTAAACAAAAGTGTGATAATAAAAGGATGATTAAAAATAGAATCATTACTATTATCGCCATCATCATCATTTCGTGAGAGTTCTCACAAGTGAAGGAGAACATAATCATCCTACGAATGCATCGATACTTGCTGCAAAAAAAGCTATTGCAAAAATGAAAAAACAAGTTCTACGAACAACACCGTCTGGTACTGTTGTGTCTAAAACTATGGATGAAATTGTCTCAAATGCTGCTCCCGAATTGCCGCGTATATCTACGATGAGGCGTAACGTTAATCGAGTTCGACGTGGAGCAAATGAAACAGTGCCTGCCACAACAAACCTTGAGGACCTTGTCATTCCGAACCAATCCACAAAAACATCCAGCGGTGAAGATTTTCTCTATCGTGATTTTTCGAAACGAAGATATTTAATATTCACAACAAGGGTTAATTTGAAGTTTTTCAGTGAATGCGAAGTCTGGTTTGCTGATGGTACGTTTCGCTCGGTACTCCGATTATTTCAACAGCTGTACACGATCCATGGAGTCCGTGATAAAAAGATATATCCGTTAATATATGTTCTGGGGAGCGATAAATCGAGAAAAACTTATCGATCGATTTTACAGCATTTGTGTGATAATAAGGAGAATCTTGCCCCCCGTCGAATGATAATTGATTATGAACAAGCATTCATCACAGCATTTAGAGCTGTGTTTTCTGACACTGTCATAAAAGGTTGTCATTTTTATTTTGGGCAATGCGTGTATCGTCACGTCCAATTCAATGGATTGCAGTCCAAATACGGGAAAGATGTTGAATTTACATTAGCTGTCAAAATGCTTCTATCAATTGCGTTCATTCCAGTGGATGACGTTGTATCCGATTTTTAACGATTGATCGAATCTGAATATTATGTAGAAAACTGGGAACATCTGAAAATACTAGTTCAATATTTTAAGACCACTTGGATCAGTGGGTCGAGTGGTCGAGGTAGGCCTTGCCAACCTTTGTTTCCACATGAAATGTGGAATTGTTATGATGCCGTTGTTGAAAATGCTCCCCGCACAAATAATGCCGTGGAAGGATGGCATCGCGGTTTCAATGGAAAAGTTAGCTGTGCTCATGCAAACATGACTACATTGTTAGAAGTGCTGAGATCCGAACAGAAAAAAACAGAAATCTTGATTGAACAAGAAATTGCAGGTCGAGAAGTTCATAAAGTTAAGCGCTGAAAGTATTTAAATTATGATATGCGCCTTAAGAATATTGTGATCAAATACAAGGATATGAATGTTTTGGATTATCTTCGTGGTGTCTCTCACAATGTTTTGTAAATTCGGCGCTGCATCTCCATTGCATTGTAGTGATAATTGAAATTAAATATTTTGTGATTTGAATATAATTCGATAGTGTCATCTAAGTTTTTTTACTAATTCTCCCGCCACCGCCACGCACGCCCGCCACCACCCCACATAAATGTGAAATATTCAAACCCCTCTTTGAACTGGAGCCGTGAATAATAACATTTCATCCCAGGGATGAAAAGCGATATTTTAACAGGGATATTATGTATATAGAATTATTTGATCCCAGGAAATTGTGTCTACAGGATATTTTGACCCAAGGATATTTCGTCCCGGCATATTTCGACCCGGATATTTTTTCTCGGGATGTATTATCATGCAACCGTTTATATAATTTACCGTCATTTATATATATCTGTGATTGCATATGACGTGGGACCTTTTGAAATAATTGAATTGATTGTTCGTCTGACGGAAGATGGATAGATATTCCCTTCCTCTGTGTTTTCTTTTACATTAAAATCGATATTACAATATTCATAACGTAATTCGTCATTTTTCTTTGGTTGTGTGGGTGGTGCGGCCCAACATGATGATGATATTTTTGACAGAAATGATGAATAACCATACTGTTAAAGTATTGATACAATATTTTTTTTAAATAATATTTAGAGCAATGACTTGAAGATAAGTCATTCAGCACATCTGATATCATAAAAACTATCTCACTATCTCTATAGTTCAAGCTTCGTTTCGATTTCGTTGCTATTACTTACAATGCTCTGATCAATACTTCTGTCGAAAGTTGTCTATTATCAATCATGATATTATTCTCATCACTCTAGTGGAAATTTTTTCTTTCTCTTCGATATTTTCTTGATTTCGACTATAATCATCATCGTCATCAGTAACAGCAACAAGATCATCTACAACAACAACAGGATTATTATCAACAAAAGCAATAAAATCACTAAGATCGAAAATATCAATTTTATCATAACTTTCGTCTTGCCCAAGCATAACTAGCTCTTCTAATTCATCTTTACCGTAATTATGGCTATCGTCACTTGGTTCCTGTCTTTCGTCGATTTCGTCGCCATTAATATTCATTATGATACCAGTATCAGTTAAAAAGATATTATCCTCGATCATTTCAATCTCCTAAAAATAGAAATCAGCATAACAATCGCACACATTTTCTTGACATAAACTTCGCATCAATTATTTGTTAATGTAACACACTATAAAATCAGAGTCGATTAAAGATCTGGATCATATAATTCCACATATTAATGTATGTGTCATGGGGATGATTCATTTGAGATTATCAGTATTTTACACGCCTCGGATTCAGAAGCAATAGGTAATAGTCTATTATCACAATAGAAAAAAACATGGGTTTTCGTCAGCTTAAATCGTCTCCATTAATTTTATACAGTTATTACTTAGTTGAAAAAATTCACTTATATTAAGGGTTGACTCCATTAAACGATCCCGACATAATTTAAAGTTATTTTATTCAAGTTATTATAAAAAAAAAGTCAATTGGAAATTTTTTTCATGAACGTCAATGTGTCTTTATGTCTTGATGTGTGTACGTATACACGATTGTTTTCAAAAGACTCGATAAAAGCAGCTGATTTTTTGTATTATGCCGAGAATTCAGTAGAATAGAATCCTTCTCAATTTTACTATTATAGTTATTATGGTTTTCTATAATTAATATTAGAAGTGTTGACTGTCAGCATTATTTTGTCATGAAAAATGAAAATTGTAAGTCAATTTTAATCGATAAAATATATATAAAAAAAATAAAACAAAGCACATGCGCAATGAAATATTCATATCCAATAAGGTATATCCAGACATTCTACAAGTGCTGTCACTAGCGGATTGTTTTTCATTCGCATAAAAACTTGATATTTTAAATAAAAGTATTATCATTGAATTTCTTTTTAATTATTAAACTTATTGATTGTCATTTCAAATTCAGATTTATACTTCAAATAATATAGGCGTTCTACGCGTGCACTTTCAGATTTTCCGAAGTCTTTTTTGTATCCGTACTCTGTAATCATATTGTACATGTTCTACTATATTACATAATGTCTTTTAGTCATATCGATTTTGACTAAAAGACATTGATCATAGAAGAAAAATAAAGCATCGAATTTTGCGCGTTTTTCAATCAATTTGCTAATGAACAAACTGAGTACTTTGAATAAATTCGAAATATATATTTCAATTATTTTTTCATTATTTGATCTCCTAAGTTCATTTTTCAAACGCTGACCTGGTGAATGGCACAAAGTCATCAATAGAAATATAATACTGCTCTATTTTCAATTAATTACGAATAACAATAATTGCACAAACAGAATTTTTTGTTAAAAATTGCCCTACAATTGTGAGTAATCTTGGGCCATTTGAAATTTTTGTGATAAGTTGTAATGTTTTAATTCTATTTTTGATCTCTCTTGTTGAAAAAATACTCTACCAGGGCGTAATTTCTTATGAAGTGAAAAATTGATAAAATTATGTCCTATAATACTTGGTGAGCAATTGATATTAAGTCAAGTATTATCAATATTTAATAGAAATCTATTAATTTCTACTCGACATACGTTACTTGTTACCCTCCAATATACCATCTTTTAAAAAAATATCAATTATAAAAAATTACTCCCAATTTGAATAAGATGGCATATTTATTAAAAGAACTTTTACTCACGTCGAAGGGTAATAATTCGATGATCAACTATGTTTATCTTATATACATATGAACTTATCATCATTAGTGTATTCATGAGAGCCCGATCCATTTGAATCAAACGACGGGTAAAATAAATAATTTTATTTTAATGTAAGTAATAAGTAAAATAAAACCAAACCGACTAATTTCGTAACGTAAAAAAAAAATTATACCAGTCTTTTTAGAATATACAACTCAAGCATTAACACTGTTTGTTTCGTTGACCCGCCAAACAGCATCTGAAACCAAGAAACAATATACTGCTGGTTAGAGGACAAAAACCCTTATGAGATCAGGAAGAAAAAAAATTCCGCGATCTGCACAAAAAATTGGGAGCCATTGGAAGTTGATAAAAAAAAATCATTGTGGTCTGTTCTCTTAGACCCCGAAAATCTAAAAATTTTTCTGAACGATTCTGATCATCTATGATTTATTTGGTTTATTCTGAATAACTTCAAGATATGTTTGTACTTTTGTCAATCGAAAATGTGCTGCCTAGCGCTTGCCGTGACCGGGCAAATTGTACTATTTTGGTGCGCATTTTCAATCGCCTCCCACGCTTCACCTATGAGATTCAAACTAGGTCGTCGTGGAGTCCTAATATGTGAAACCTTGTGCTCTATAATAAAGGGGTCTTGTAATTTCAGCAGATTTTCATTTTTCATCGATACGCAGACGGCGTGACGAAAATAACGAAATTTCAAAATTGAAACAATTAATATAAATTGTTTAAACAATTTGCAAGATCTACATTTTAGAAAGAAATACTCAGTATCGCCCCCTTTTTAAGAATTTCCCATCTTGCCATTTTTATCGTACCTTTTTAATTAATGTTGCACTTAGCATAACCCGAGTGGTAACGGCACTGGCTTACTACAATCAAAAACCTATAACAAAAAAAAAAACTACTAATTCTAGTTTGAACTCGTTGAATGCTTAGAGCCAAAGATATCATTATATGTGCGAAGACTATTTTGATAAGATGAAAATGAAAATAAAAAATTTATATTTCGGGTGAAATTTCTTATATCACGCGATTATCAAAAATAATACGCACATTCATAATATTTGTGTACACATGAATGTCAACCGTTTGTTCAGAGTTGGGTACATCTCAGAGTTTGAAATTTTTCTCATTCTTCTCTCTACAAGAGAGAAAAAGTGTGCGTGCATATATAACGAAAACTCACACTAGTGCACGACGCATCTTTGTCTACGCAAAAGAATATAAGAGGCTAGTCGAGTTTCAGTGACAGTGTGAGACACAAGTGCAACACATCTGGTGAAAGTGAATCTGTTAAATCCGTTAGTATATTTTAACGGGAAATAATTCAAATAGGAACAATTATTATGACTCGAAGCGAGGAAGAGCCGGTCCCAAACTTTTACAAAGTAGATGATATTGTAATTGTACTGCGTACTACCCGATGAGCATACAAGTAGTTACTCCTTATATGGCGACGTGTATTCGTGGCAGATTTTGAGCATGTACGATTTCTCGAATTTTGTTATCACGAATCTCGTGCGCGCAGCCACCGGTGCTAAATATATTATAAAATTTTTTGTTAGTTTGTCATTGTGCAATAAAAAAAAAGTTCTGTAATCATGTGTCATTTTATTCATTCCCTATCGCAGTAAATAAGTACATTATTTATTATTATTATTATATATATATATATTATTTATATTATTCCTATATATATATATAGAAAAAATTCGTAAACGCACTGAAAATATTTCTACAAGTGCCAGCCAGAATTTTACCGTGCTAGCACGGTAAAAATTCACTCTAAGCATGATTTTTTTTCTCTAGTCAACGCAAACAATATTTATCTTGTATGTCAAAGAATAAGTTTGGAACCTTTTTATAATTTTTCTAACGCTGGCAGTTCTCATCACGTTTAATAGAAAGCACGGTAATTTTTTCCAGAAATCCCTATAAAGATTATAAGTTTTTTCTCTCCGTGCATTGGCGTCAGAATGGTGTTATATTGCGGAAACCCATAGAAAATATCCGAAGTTAAATCTTTGATTAAACTTTCATTATTACTAAATGTATGTACACAGAGTTAAGTTATATTACTCTCACAATCAATTCCGTAATGTATTTTCGGTTATTACAAAGTTTTGTGACAATAACAGAAACGCGTAGATCATTGATGAACCGCTTGTATTGCAAAAACTAACAAAAATACTCGAAGATTGATTCTATTATTTAACTAGTTTTACCACATATAAAAGAAGAGAAGAACGAGAAGAAAATATTATTCATATTATTCAACATATTCTTGAATCCATTTTTATCATTGAGAGTTCTTTGAAAGCTTTGTATTTGAGATAATGACACCTCTAGAAAAAAGAATGGCGAGATTAATAGAACTGTAACTGATTCATCAACTAATTCAGAGATACTACTGACTGATGAGGAAGACTCTCAAAAATGGCAGCACCCAGGAGAACAAATTATTTTGCAATGAGAATCAACAGGCACACCGAAAACATCAGCATTAATTTAGATGGATAGACATTTCCATTGAGTCTAATAAATATCACGATATTTTGGCCAACGTGTGTCAATGTCTCGATTGATCGATTTTTTCCACACTGCAAAAACAAAATGATAATATATTCGGTTAGAGTTTATGATACTTTTTCAATGTGTTCGTTACAGCGAAATCTCAGTAACAAAACCTCGAAGTATATGATTCTATACTCTGGCTCGGAATGACCGCAAGAATGGAAACTAAGTCAAATAATTCTCCAATGCATCACGAATAACAGTAGCATTCAAATTATCGTTTTTCCCAGTCCCAAGTAGTTTCCGTTGTGGATCTACACGATTTGCCTCCTCAACAATTTACGCCCATCCTTAGGATATTGGCTCATCTTGCGCTTCCACAATATTATGTAGGACACAAAAGCACTTATCGTTTATGGTGCAAATGAATGATGCAATTCAATATGTTTGAGAACAAAACCCCACCGTGCTTCAAGACTACCAAATACTATTTCCACCGCCACTCGTGTCTCACTCAAATATTTATTGAGAGTCTTCTTTGGGTGTTAATGGACACACACGGGTGTAACCTTTTATTAACCACAGCAATAGTGGATATGCTGAATCACCAACTATCAAAAATAGACCAGCAATCTTATTCATCAATTGGGTCCCCTGTAAAATTTTGATCAATAATTTCGGCCCTAAATCGTGATGAACGACCTATTCCAATGTTTTACGTATGAAGGACTTGTGGTACTATATTTGCGTGCAATTGAAATGAACTCGGCTGTCGAAATACTGCTGCACCATGACTTGAACCTGGTGCTTTGAAATTCATATTTCTGAACCTAGATGAAACAGCGATTTGAAAACATTTCACGTCTTTCGGAAACGATCCAATCATATGAATATTGTGATATATTGTAAACATATGTGTATTCACGAACCGCTAGCGTCTTCAGAACTAATGAAGACCCAGTCTTTCCGATTGATATAATCCCAGTATCCAATGGATGGAGGGGTAAGTGGTATATGAGAACCATCAATGCACCCAATAATTTGTGAAATATGTGACTTTACTTCAGAAGCTCCAGCGATTTCATTACATTCTTCTTCCATAGGTATACGAATCCATTGAAGTAATAAAGTTGTATTAATTACATCAACAACACGATGGACGCGTCGCCACACCCATGTCTTATAGACCCCAAATAGATTCTCAACCACTCGGTATTCACAACTTGTAAAATAAAATAATACAATTGCAACTCGTTACTCAGTATTCATCGGCACCATTCGTCGTAAAGAAGTGAAGAGAAATGGGAGCTCAACCCTTAATGAATCACAAATATGATTGAAAGTTTCTTGTGTCATCGGAATACTCCTGTAATACAATACGCTCACAAATATCTTGTGATCGAGTTTTAATCCAGATCCTTTTAGGTTGAAGATGCATTTCGGCAATAACTTGAGACACGGGAAAAGTGTGCGGCATGATATTACAAAAATAAGTCCAACCAAAGTTTTATCGAATTCTTTGATTCAATATTCCGAACATCGCAGAGTGCAGGGTAATTATGAATGACAGTAAGATAAACAGTATTATGGTGTCCCTCATGAGCACTGAATCTATATTTTGCTGATTAATATTAATAAACTAACTTGAAAAATATT
The DNA here is from genome assembly GCA_958496275.1 of Zele albiditarsus. NCBI lineage: Eukaryota > Metazoa > Arthropoda > Insecta > Hymenoptera > Braconidae > Zele > Zele albiditarsus. The sequence continues at coordinate 190,038 of OY292415.1, forward strand.
CAGTTTTAAATAGAGTTAAGACATCCAACCATCTTCAATGAGCCCTGACATATATTTATCTACACTAAACATACCAATCATCACCAGTATCGATACACATGAAAATATTCCATGAAGCTAAAATAACCAGACGAAAATTGAACCAATGCATTTTCAGAAGTTGTTTATATCATTGTGAACTACCTTTTTGGATGCGTGAGTATCTGCAATACTGACTATATCTGCAGCACCATTCTCGACTCCGCTCGTACTGATCTCAATTCGATCGAAATTAGGTCGATGATATCAATGCTCACCTGCGAAGATTGAAATTTATTTACAACATATTTTCGGTTAAATGATTTTTTTTTTAATTAAACGGTATAACACAGAATTAGATGGCACAAAACATTTTTGTTTTATCATAATTTAAAGAATGCTTATAGACTAAAAATAAAACACGGACCAACACGTTGCACTATTTCGATTATTGTACCGAAGTTTCAAGAAATTTTTCCTGTTCTGTATTTTTATTTTTCATCCGTCAGCATTTTTCAAATTATCACAAAATGAAATATGGTCTGTGCCATCCAATCCTGTTAAAAGGCTTAATTGAAAAAATCAATTTGTGAGATGATGTGTTGTGACTCAATCTTAACTTTTGCAGGTGAGCATTGACCTTATCGGTGAATATATGGAGAAATTTTGAGAATAATCGAAGCATTTCCGTTTACTATGCCGAAACTCTTGAATCATCATAATATGTGTATTTTCACGAAAATAAAACATTTATAATTCAGTGCCTTATATAAATAATAAATATTCACCTCATTTCGTTAAGATTTCTCTAACGTCTTTTACTCCTTGCTGGAATCATACCAGAACAATTGTATAAATTATAAAGTTTGTGTTCAACTGCGTTGTTTAATGAACCCATATTGTTGGATATCAATTAATATTGGAATAATAGTCTATATTGAAATGGGGCGACCAGGAAGTAACGTAATTATAACAACAGATGAATGGGACACTGCTAGAGCCAAAACACCTACACTGCTATGGCCAATCCATTTCTAATGGCAGTCCCGATATCCGAACCCTATTAAAAAATAATTTCAAAGGTGAAAAATGTGGAATAAAAAAAAAGCAACACCCGAAAAGAATCAAGCGCTGAATCCAGACCTGGTGAGAGGAATTGAATAAAAAATTTATAGCCATGTTGTTAAATATTATGTTGCTTAATAAGCGGATAAAAATGTGTGGTAAAAAAGTATACTATAATATTTTAGATACAGTGCGAGAGATATTTCCAGGAAAATGCAATGACTCCATATGATATATAACAATGAATAATAAACCAAACGCATTAAGAAAAACGAATGAGCAACAGACTGATAATAATCGTGGTCATTATGGATTTAGCTCTGACGGAAGTGGTGATAATTAGCACGAAGCATCTTACGAAAAATGACGGCACCTTGCGGGAATACATTAGAGTTGTTAGAAAGTTAACAGTACTTACTTTGTAATTTGTTGGTAAATAATCATTACATGACAGTTCGAAATATCACCTGGTAGTTTCTTTCTTCAACTCTAAAGTATAAGTTAAAGATAACTCGTATTGTTTCATCTATGTAATTGTCAGAAGAATTCAACGTGAATGTGCGGAAAAATCGACCCTGGCAGCAGGAATAGATTAGGAATGTATCTGGTACGCAGAAACTTTTTACCTTTCTCCGAAGTCGCTCTGAAACCCAGGTTGGTGCTATGTGAAAAAATCAATTCGGTATCTTTTGGCATGTTGGTATCAAAGGTGAAGAATCATTTTCTTTTATCATTGATGATAAAATTGATATAGATACACATTGTATATTATATTTCCGAAGAATTCTATAACGTTATACGTATTATTATGAATTTTTGTTTTACCACGAGAAGTACTAGCTATGAATTGTTTCATCGCATGAAGCACTTCGTACATTCCATGTGCTTAGAAACATTATAGATCATATTGCGATTCCAAATCTTTGTATACCATATCCATAGTAGATATTATCGCAACTGCTTCAGATAATCACCCCGTCTTTAAGAATTCCTTATTTCCATATTTTTCCCGTACTTTTTCAACTAATGTTACACTTAGCATGGGCGTGAGCCATTCAGATTTATGTTCAATAAAAATTACCACACATCTCGATTTGTGCGAGTGCCCTTCAAAGAATTAAATGGGGCCCGTATTTGTTTCTCAGTAATGCAAACCTCACATGCTCGCAATTTTACCGTATTGCAGAAATTGAGTCCGTGAACAACGTGATTTCTCGCCATGTTTATCAAGTATCCTTTGTTCAGATGTCCAAATTTGAAATGCCACACTGAGAAAAAAATTTTCTTTTAACAATCAAACGTATTCTGTTAAAATGATATTTGTTTAGGATAACTTAACATTGTTACCGCAAATAATTCTAAATTACGACAACATAATTCATATCATTACCATGAATGAATGATTTAATCGACTTTATTCAGCCCAGGTAAATATCACTTTTGTTGAGATGATGAAACAAATATTGTTACGTCAAGAAAATATTTATTTGATAATGTACAAAAATATTTATTGGTGCCAACTTGCTTAAATATAGTTACAATGGAATATTGCATCAATTTGAATAAAATGTTATCTAGACGCAAAAAAATATGTCTATTTGGGATAAGTAAGTACTTATTCAATTTGATGGAATATATATTTGAACACAATTTATCCAAATAACGAACTACATAGACTTGTAGTGAGATCTACTCGACACAAACAGCCCGGGTGCGTCACCGCGTTGTGCAAGTTTGAACGTTTTCCTTTTGTTCCACGGTACGTCTCACATCTTTCAACATCAACCGTGTACCAAAGCCTATCAGTCAATACTGTGGTTCACCACCTTCCAGAAGTATTGCATTGTGTAGCGTCCATTTATTAATACGAGAGCTAATTACTGTGTTAGTTGTTATTTCGTGATCACCATGGATGATTTTGTGAAAAAGTTGTTGACTGACTCGGGATTAACTGATTACATCGATGTCTTCAAAAGTAAGTGAAGTTAATTTGTTACATAGATCCATAATCTGTTATGAACGATGTAGTTCCAATTGATGGGTTCCTTAGACATTTATATATTCATTGAATTATCATGGTTTTTATGCTTATTATCAAGTTAATTTATTTGCATTTGTTTATATTACTCATTACAGCAAATAAAATTGACGTTAAGGTACTAACTTTGATGACGAGAGAATCTGTGGATTGTTTGATTACGTTAATCGGTGATCAATTAATTTTCATGGCTAGATTGAATGCATACAAAGATGAAAAAAATAATATCCATCAGGTAGTAAATTATTATTTGTTTTTTAATTACGTCCAGTCTCGTTAATTATGCATGTAACTCACATGTTAGAATTCAAATAACTTACTCAGGCCCCTTGAAAATTTCGTTCAAGGACGCAAGCACATTCTATTCAGATATTTTCATAAATACTTATGATAACCTGTTTGTTCTTAACTTATGAATTGATATTTAACTGCAGTCCTTGCATCATTTATCATGAAGAAAAATTAAATTACTTTTTCCTAATTTTTGTTTCAATTATTATTTTACAGACTGCAATTCAAGCTAAATCTAAGGAATCCGTCGTATCAGTCACTGACCATACTGGCCATTATAAACTCAATGAACAAATAATTAATGATGATAGTTCATTGTCTGTTGAACGAATATTATTGGATACAGAAGAGGGACGAATGATTTTAGAAAATCAATCCAAAGAAAAAAAACTGGAAGATAAGCAAAGAGATTTCGTTGTGCGCATTATCATCGCGACGATTTGTAATGCTTTTCCAGGTAAAAAGTATATTTTTCTTATATTAAATTATTGAAAAAAGATGTGAATGTAAATTCAAACATAATGAGGATTGTTGATCAATTCTCATGGTGTTTTAATTTAGAGTTACATACTTTCTTAACGATTGCAAATGACAATATCAGTTACAACTTGATAAGATCTAATCAATCGTGATCAATCATTAAGTTTTGGTTAACATGTGTACAAGTTTCCTATAGTTTGATAATAATTTTCTTACATACAATCTAGGTTTACGAAAGACTTTTGGATGGGTGTTGGGAAGCAAGTCGTGACATTATTTCCAGCTGAGGATCTTGATTATTATTGGGTTTCACCGATTCCTAAAGCAAATTCTACAGATAATGAGTCTCATCCAGCTAAAGGGAAGTTACTAAATCGATATAGAAATGAGAAATCTAATTACACGGAAATTAGTAACAAGGAAACAAATAAATGTATAGGAACTTTCAGTAACAGGAAGAGAAAAAAATCTATCAAGCACATACAAAGTCAATCAGGTATAAGCGTTTCATTATTTGATCCGTTATTCTCCAAATACCAGAAAAATTATACAAAAACTTTCTAAATTCGATTCCAAAAGAAATAAAAATTTAGAAATTATGAGGCATATTCTTTTCAATTACATCTAAGTTTATGTTTTTAATTTTGATATTTTGATTTCTGCTATTTGCGTATTGCATGAATTGTAGAATGTATACATTACATAGATGCGGGTCTTCTGTAGTGTGAAAAGTCACTGGCAAATCTCATTTTCACTTCGACGCCAGGAAATCATTGGACTAGATAGCTATAATATTGTCGACTTTTTCAATGATTGGAAATCATTGAAACATCCGAAAGCTTCTGAATTGATCGACTGTGATTTCGTAACACTCGGATTAACAACAATTTTGTTGGATAATGGGAAATGGAACAGATTTTTAATGCGTTTCAAGATATACATATTATAAAAGATCTGCACGACACGGCTTCATCTCTTTTGCGATTTTTGGAAAAACCGTCTTTAAACGAAGGTATGCATGGCATTATTTCTATGCCGTATGGTCATGAGTTGCATGTATCGATTTTTCTAATTTTTTCTTACTACTAATATCGAAATTATCTTTTTATATAGATTCAAAAATTGCTATCCAATTACTCCTCTTACCGCATTATATCCCTCCATTATTGTGCGGAAAAAAACTTATCGTTGCTTCATCGGTAGTGCGAAAGATAGCTTGATTATAAGAGCCCAGGTATTTATTGATAATTTGTTTATATTACATACTATGAACTATTCACCAAAACCATATGATTCACTGAATAAATGCACACAATGACGGGCCAATACGTAATTATTAATTTCTTCATATTCATTAAAGTAAGAAATCCGTGAAGTATTCCTTATTTGAATAAATATAAAGAAATAGATTGGGTAATTACGTACTAGGTCGTAATAATATACATGTACCACACTTATCAAATCGTGTCACATCATTCACAGTATTTTCATCATATTTTAGTTATCATTTCAGTCTCTTTGTAAACGCTTATGTGATGGAACTTTTCGTTTATAGACTGACAACGATATTGTTCGGGTGAAAGAAGAGAAATTGAGTAAATTTGATAAGCTGAAGCTACCAATTCAACCGTATCTGCTAATAGTCGGTGAAGATTGGTATAACATTAGCGCAACATATGTCTGCATCAACAATGTCATGTATCAAATGCCGTCTTTTCTACCAGGATTAGATACCTGCTTCATCAAGGCGTTTCACGTATTGAATGTGAACTACCCACTTGACAGTGAGTACATTTGTTTAATTATTCAGCATGTACTCAATCAATTTAATACTGTGAGTGATAAAACAATTTCATGTATTGCAATTTCTATCAAATCACTAAATTCTAAATCAATTGCAATTGATCAAATTGATGAGTCAGTTGAGGTAACGCGAAATAATACTAATGGAGATGAAGATGATAACTGACCATGAGTTGTGTTTCATTGAGAGTTTATTATATTCTTGAGAAGATGGTATTAATAAGCAAAAGTAGTTGCGAGTAACACCCATTTGAATATATTCAAAAGTTTTAGTGAGTGGAGCGTGTGATTATCTGATTATCATTTGACTGAGTTTAAATAATTAAAATTAGCATTTCCAATATTTTATATTTTATTTATCTAACAAATGTTGAACATTTCATGGTGATATTAACGTTAAATATTGAATTTGATATAATATGTAATTTAAGCACCAACGTTCCAACCGGAACTTTAACTTTCATTCCAACGTGATTGAATAAAAAACGATCTACATAAATAAGTTTACGTTACCGTAAAAGAAATAGCACCGGTTATTTTCTGAATATTTACCCAGGATACAATAAACCATTCTGTCTAAAAAATGATTTCTTGTCCGTTTTGTAAGATTTTTTTCGATAGATCACAATTCATAAATCATATTAAACAACATCATATATCAATGATAAACTTGGAATGTCAATGTCCATATGAAAACTGTGGTAGTAAATTTTCTTGGGTGTATGGTTATAAAAAACATGCTCTATCATGTCATGAGCAAGAAAATAATTTCGAAAATACAGCCATAGCTGATGTTGATTTACAGTCTTCTGTTGGTAAACTAAATCATACAAAATACTCCGATCCTAGTTCAGACAGAATTAATACCTTTGATGATGTCATTGATATCTCAAACTCGTTCGTAAATTTCTACGAACAAAGTGTTCGTTTGAATGTAACTGACAGATCTTTACTGCCCGAAAATACTAATTCAAATTTTCAATCACCCAATCTAGCTAATTTTGAAACCGAAATTGCTAATCGAGCGGCATGTCTTGTAACAGATTTATATAAACATAGTACTTTGCCTCAGTCACTTATTCATGATATCATAAGGTAAATACAACAATTTTATAAGATTGAAAAATAATGGCAATATAGATGATCTATTAAAAATGATTAATATTTAAAAAAATGCTTTTACAGATTTTAAAACAGAACACATGACAGTTAAATACTTGAAAAAAACATCTTATTATGTGGAACCAATTCAAGTAAATCTCGAACCTTATCTTGCACCGCGACGAATGAAAAAAACAATAAAAACAGTACCAAAGTTTAGAAGTATGCAAATTATATCTATGTGCGATACTTTGAAAAGATTTTTAGAACTCCCTGGCGTATTTGTATCTATTTTGGAGCACATAAAAAATGTAAAAAATAATTCAGTATTGATAACTTCAATTACCCAAGGCTCAGTATGGAAAGAAAATGAGAGAAACTTCGGGGATAAATTCGTTTTGCCGCTTTTGGTATATTGTGATGAGCTTGGAATAAATAATCCTCTAGGAACGCGCGCTGGTCTCAAAAAGTTAGGCGCAATTTATTATACCATTCCATGTACACCAAATAATTTTTCAAGTAAACTCGAAAATATTTTTTTATTTCATTTGTATTATAACCATGATTATTCGATTTTAGGCAATAGCGTCACATTTTATGAAATGATTAATCAAATTAAAAGTCTTTTCAATGATGGCATTGACATCCAAGTATGTGATAAATCGGAGAGAGTATATTTTCAACTGTCGTTCATGATGGGAGATAATTTAGGAGTGCATAATATTTTGGGTTTTCAACGTTCTTTTGATGCACATTATTCGTGTCAAATTTGTATTGCATCTAAAGAAGAAAGGAAAAATCTTTTAGTCGAAGATACGAAACTTTTACGTTCTACAATTGCATATAATGGGCATTCATCGGAGTTATCATTTGGTATTCGTCAAAGCTGTGTTTTCAATGACATTCCTAATTATCATGTCATTCGGAATCTTTGTTGATCCCATGCATGATCTTTTTGAAGGTGTTTTCCGTCATAGAATGGTCATAATTTTACATGCTTTAATTATAAAAAATTAATATTTAACAATTACCACCTTTAATTCTCGATTACAATACCTCAATCATAGTTGTGATGGTCATACTTTGCTTCCAACATTAAGTATAGATGTCTTAAAATGTCACGAATTAAAACTTTCGGCTTCGGAAATGGCTTATTTAATGCGTTATCTTGGTTTGATAATCGGTGATTTAATTCCTGAGGATAACGAATATTATCAACTCTATTTGGTACTGAATGAAATTAAAAATGTGATTTTAGCACCTGCTTATAACAATGAAATGCCTCATCATTTGAAAGAACTTGTTCTTCAATATCGCTAGTCACTGCATAAATTAGGTATATCTATAATAGTTAAAGATCACCTACTCACTCATTATCCTGGTTTACTGCTTAAAATAGGTCCGTTGAAAAATGTTTCATGGATGCGATTTGAAGCTAAACATCCAGAAATGAAAAGAATAATTAAGAATGTTACATCAAGACTTAATCCTGCTCGAACGATTGCTCAGAGAAATCAAATTCAATTGTGTAAAAGATTCATCTGTCAGGGAGGTTTTACTCATTGTCTCAGTACTGGACGAAAAAATCTTATATCCATTAAAAATTTGAAAGAATACAATGAATTTCAAAATATACTCCCTATGAATATTATACATAAACAGGTATGGATTGTATCTTGTTTAAAAATTAATAGTATCTATTATAGCGAAGGGACGATGATTTGTTTGGATGGAGAAAATTTATCACCAAGTTATGGAAAAATTCATTATATAATTGTTGATGACAGTGAAGTATTTTTCCTATATTTATATTTAATGACTCTGCGTCAATCGAAACGTCTCCAAGCTTATCAACTTTTTCCCTCAATGAATTGGGGTTTGATAAATCAAAATAGTTTATCTACATATTCACCAAGTAATATTTATGATTCATCAGATGGTAAAAAGTATGTCCCATTTCCATAAATGCTATCGCTTTTTTTGTATCATTAATACTTTTTTTTTTCGACTATTATGGAAACTTATGTTGAACCATTGAACGAAAAAAATTAATGAAACTAATTTGTGTTACGACATTCAACTGGATAATGATTTACGATAAAAGGATAAAAAATAGTATAATAATTTAAGGCATCATAAATGTACTGAATATTTTATTGCAATTAATAAACCCAATTTTACAGGAGATTAATATTGTTTTTTTTTTATTATTCTGTTCCCAATAGAAAACAACTATTGATTTTTCTATCGAATATTTCTGTATGTGAAACGAAGTAATTTGATTGGCATAACTGAAAGAACTATGCAGAAATAATTGATGCATCACATTATCATTATCATATAAATTATAGAGACAATCAATTCGATTTTATAACAGCTATCTAATATTTACTTTTTTTTATAAACAAAAATGTACTAACGAATATGCATTTATTCACGCGAATAAATATTCTCTAGATTTGAATAACTATCTTATGGTTGGTAGTAACAAATTTCATCAACAGGAGCTCATATATTCTATTATTCTTACTATATATACCTTAAGGAAAATATATTTTGTTATAGACCCACATGTTTTATAAAAAAAACATCTGTTTGAAAATATATTTATTCATCTGACTAATAAGTATCCTCTTGTTTTGACAAAATATTTAGTAATCATTAATAACTCATGTCTTTGAGGGTAACTAATATATTTGATCATTATTAATATATAAACTTTAATGGCAATCTATTTTATTTTATATTCGCTCCTCAATGCATAATTATCTTCACGAAACTTTTCATAATCTCTAACAATCAAATTCGTTAACTAACTATGAAATATTTGTTCAAAATAATCATTTATTTTATTGGCAATGGGCAATCAAATCATTTTGTTGTCATAAATAAAATTCATTTGTGAGAAGATATTTTTTTTCTCAGTGCACGTTTCCAGGATATTTCGGTGGCTTGGTCACGGCACTTTTGTTTAAGCCTTCTCACTTTCTGTCTTCCTTGAAAAATATCAGTCCCTCATTCTATCTGCAACTAAAACTTTATTATCATTTTTATCAAGGATTAACGTACTAGTTTTTCGAAATAACACGTCGAGATCATAATCATTGAATTCTGCAACTGATGCTTAATTTGTTCATGAATCAGGTACATGAAGCACTTCATTCAATTCTAGTACACGTTCCGTTTCACTTTCTGATACAGCCATTTTTACTCTGCCAATACCTGGGATATTTGTTTATTTATTGTTAGCGAAGCCCAACGATTTTTCCATTTTTTTTTTAATCATTCAAACTGTTCTAACGTCATATGCGATGTGCATCCACTGTCTAGGCACCAGCCTGCTTTTTTATTTTCACAATCCAAGAGTGCATACTCTTCATTCGGTTGAGTTGCTACCTCAAAGTTCCTATATTCTTTAGTTTGTCTCACTGTTTGTTGATTTGATAAATCACCTCGGCAATATCGACCAATATGTCTATGTTATCGACACCGAAAACACACTAATTTGTCTTCTTCACTTGAGTCATGAAAATTATTATGCGCACCATGAAAACTCTATCCAATGTTTTGTCCAACATGCCCACAACTGTGACGACTGAATTTATTATCCTTGCTTTGTTTATTATATTGTTCTGAAAAATTACTACGTGACCCTGAACTCTTTCCATGCATTGCATTTCGTTCAGACACATCCTCTTTACTTTTTCAATTCAGCCTCTTCTAAAATTTTAGTTTTCAATTCATCAGCTTTCAATAAATCATTTTGTGTTTCAATTGCACATCTGAAATGATCGAAACCCTCTGAGAGACGTTCAATAGCAGAATAGTTAACATATCTTCATTTATATCCAAGTTAATTCCACTTAGTTTGTCAACAGTATAAAAGAATGTGTCAAGGTGTTGGCAGATAATGTCTTCGTCCTTTATTTTAATTGACGTTAATCGTAACAAGACAGCAGCCTCTCGTGTTGGTCTCTTCGAACGATAGTGTTGTTGCAATTTCAACCATCTTTCATTAGATGTAACACAACCTCAGCTGTCTTAAAGCGTGTCTCCCCAAACAGATTTCAATATCAGCTTTTGCCTTCGCATCTTCAATTTTCTAATGTGCTTCAGCTATCTCAGCAGTTGGTTCTTGATTTGTACCATTGTCATAATTCCAGAGATCGTGTTTTACTACTACTGCCTTCATCTGAAGCGTTCATCTGCCATAATTTTCTCCCCTCAAAGGATCAATGTCGGATCTCCCGACATTCTGATACAATTCTACAATTCTTCACTCAATATTGAATTTCTACAATTCAATTCATATGGCGGTCTCCTCAACGTATGTGCTGTCGAGGTTCTACCACACCTTTACTATATTTAGAATTATGTTCCTTGTTCACTTCTCTAAGGAACAAGGCCCATAACCTGTTATTTATTCATAAGAAATAATTATACGCAAGTATTTGGTAATGATAATATAAATTTAATGAACACAATTATTGATGCCAACGGGTTACATATCTTCATGCTACAATCACATGTGCTCGATATATTTGATGGAGTCCATAATGAATCGCACGTGATCACGTCATTCGCAAGAGATGATGTGCAGTTGATTTAACTTTAAATCTCCAACAATTAATTGATATCTATAATAATCGAGTAAGAAATAGAAGAATTCATCAATAAGTTCAAGTTGAATTGGATACCCCAGGTAAAATATGATTTAGATCTATGTCAGCTGTTGTACACACGAAACAATCAGCATCCACTACAGATTTCACTCTCCTTGGAATTTCTCAAAAATTGTGTCCGTCTGTACACCAACATTTTCTTGCACTTGATGTTGTGTTAAATATTTCAATCTTCTGGTTCCTCTTTCAATATTAAAATTAAAAAATTTGATTGATGAAAAAAAATATATTTTGTGAACACGAATATGTGCCAGAACAAAATATATATAGATTTATATGTTCAAATAGATGTCGAAAAGATGGCTTCTACAAGATAGTTAAAGAAAGTATAGTATCGATGATCAAAGAAACGACGTCGTCATGAAATCGATTCGGGTCATAAGTACATAACCAACGTGATTCACCGATAATTTCAGTCGTTTACTGGCTTCAATATGAACTTGCGGGTGAATTTTCTGAAAACATTTGACTGATTTTATTATAATTGAATTGGGCAAAAATATTTTTTCTTCCATCTCTTCCCTGCTTTTCGTATCACAATGTCATTAGTAGAAAACTCAATGATTAGTAAAGTTAATAACAATGAAAGGGAATTATTTTGCATTGTTAGAATCGATTTTATTCTCTATCAGATGAAGATGCTGAATTTTATACGTTATTAATTGAGTGCACGTGGCATACTGTATGCCGTTTTGCATCATAGAATACAACACTGATTTCGAATTAACTTGAGAAATAATGAAAGTATAAAAAAATAGTTGGAGATCTTTTCTTTAGTAAATTTTGTTTAGAGTAAATAAGTATGAGTTCAATTTTTCCGTTTCATGAGTTCTGTGACTGCTATATGTTAATAAATAATAAAACTCTCGAAAATCTGCGAACGAATGAAAAAAATTCAATTGGAAAATTTGTGTGCCAATTTGTATTAGTCCCGATTTCAGGGAAGTCTTGGATGTTACGGGAAAATATGAGCAATATGAAAAAATTGTTTATAGGAATTTGTTGAGTTGAAAAACCAACAACAAATAGTGGGAAGAGACTGAAAATCATTCCAATGGATAGAGTAGATGGAATTACGGTAAGATTCATTTGGTTCCTTTTACTGAGTTATAAAATTTATACTTTTTAAATAAACGATTGAATTTTTAACAACGAATAAATTCTTTCCCAGGAGATTATATGTTCTGAATTTGGTGAAATACAGCAGATATGATGGTACGATAAAAATTTGTGGCAAATTGTTTATTGAAGATTGTTTATAAAAAACTCCATCTACAAATGGAAAGAAAATTTTTTTTTTGCTAGTCGTGTAGTTTCTCTGTCATGACTAAGAAATAAAGTTGCAAAAAAATTATCTTTACAATTTTTCAACTCTTAATTGCAACAAACAGGTTACTTTTTCCGTTTTTTTCAGTTTTTGACCCAAAAAATTGAGCGACAGTAAAAAACCGTATACTCTCTTTTGGAGGACAAAAAAACCTACAAGTTGCGAACAAGGAAAAAATTTCTGCGATTCATAAGATATATTGGGAAGGGGCCCAGAAGTTAGTAAAAAAAGGAAACGGAAGTTTGCTATATATAGACATGGAAAATCGAAAACATTTGCGAATTCGTCTAGATGATATGTGAATTTTTTCCAAATTTTGCCATGTCATTAACACTTTTTTGCATGACAATTGTAAATTAAGCGCGTCCCGAACGCCGCTCACGCGCAGCAATCAAAATCGCTCGTTTTTTAGGCCTGCATTTGGATATCACCTACGTCACACCTATCGGTTTTAGCATAGGGTCGTGGCAGACTTTTTTGGAGGAATTTTTGTGGTCTACAAAATAGTTTATGTGAAATTTTATCGTATCTTAGTTCTCCCTACGTAAAGGGATTTATATGAAAAAAACCTGGTTTTCATACCTGTATATTTTTCACTCTCCTGCAGCATTTTTTGGATATGGCATGAAGCAATTTTCGTTCGGTGCCTGGCCTACCAAATCTAATTGGATCTCAGAAATAATTTTTTTTCTCTTCAGTAACGTCCAGTTATACGAGAAAAAAGATGAATGATAATAATGAGGAGCAATTAATTGAGAAAAAAAAATAATGTCAAATGGAAATGTCAAAAATTTCATCACAATCCAACCAAATGGCATTAAGATTAAGGATTATATTCTATTCATTAGATGAATCATGGATATGAATCAGGGAATCTTGTATTGTTTTTGTTCTTTAAGGCGTAGATTTCGCAATTCACATCAGAGAACATTTTCAGCAAACGAGCACTATTTTCTCATAGCGTAGTTTTTTTCCGGTCAGAAGTGCGAGAATCATCAATAAGTATGATCGAAAAGTTGTCATGGTTGCATGCGCGAATGGGTGGCATATAGTGGGGATAATTGTATCGAGCCCTAATCCGAAGGGAACTATTTGGCCAGTTCGACTGTAGATATCAACATAACAATACTGGAATTTTGAGATGATATGGCGCGAAAAATAATAAATTAAAAATTTTACAATCCACGATATTCTAACTGGTATCATTACACTTCTATCAACATAAACAAAATATATAGGCTATCATGTATATCTTCATCCTGTTTTTACTTTTCATTTTGAACATTATTAATTTAATTATTAAAATTTTCCATTTTTTGATAAACAATAGATGAAGATTATTCAATGTTGTAATTTGATTGAAAATGCAAAAATTTAGTATTTTTAATTTTCAGTTTTTAGAGAAGCGGACAATTAAGATTATTTAATTCGTAATCTTTGGAAAAATGAATCACTGCAATGATTCTCTATTAATCATTCATGTATAAATTTTGAATTATGTCGAAAATGCATTTTTTGCAACCCTGTAGGAATGACATTCACCAAAGCCAGACTACCCATTTGCAGATAATAATGAGTACAGTCATCGATTCAATTATGATCTGGAAAAAAAAAATAATTTTTGTAATGGATAACTTTCGTTTTTGATATTCTTCGGCTGAGTGTAAACGCGAGGTAACCGGTTGAACAACTTTGACAAATTATAACAACAACACACATTAAATTTTTATCAAATATACAATTGCAATCGTATACAAATTCTATGAAATATATTCACTAACAGTGTTTGAGGAACAAAAATTATGAATTGTTACCTTGTCGTAACCCACAGGGCTTTTTTTCTAATTTCATATAGTCAAATGCTGTAGCATGCCATCTTGTCTTTCCTTTATTTGATGAGTTCGTTGATTACAGTCAGATTGGAATTTTATGATGAAACATTAGATATTGTATATCCGGCCTATTCTATCATTGACACACGTCAATAACATAATTTCCATCAAAAATCGTATCTACAACTTGAGTAACGTGATCGCATAAATCGACATTTGATTCAAAACTTTAACAATGTACTTCAACGTGCCTCAATTGTTTGATGCGACATAGCGATATAGTAGGGAGTCTATTCCACATCAGCATCATTGGTATTATTCAGAATAGGAAATAACTTCTAATAACCGCCTTACTGAGATCGTTCGTGATTTCTAATAAATTGTCCGCAATATACTTCGGTGTTAAGTATTTTTTCGTGAAAAAGTTCTTGAAAATCCAGGAGTTAAAAAATTTGTACTGATAAAATGAATGATTTCTATGAAATCAATTATTACAATCAGATATTTTTATTATTTTCGAATGTATTTACTAATAGTTTTTGAGGTTTGAAATGAATGAACGAAGAAGACATGACATTCAATGTATGTGTATGAAAGATAGGTGTTATCGTAGCTGTGAAATCTATAAATTATTCTAACACGTGAACCACCTTTAAGATGTCTCTCTGCGAATCAAATGTTATAAAAACTGTCGAATGTAATATATTTTAAGACGTATATCTCTGCGGTTACTCGACCAAATGATTTCATTTTGACGGCGACCGAAATGGAATATATGAATTATTTAATAAAAGTCTCGAATTCGGAATAGTTTTGGAGATTTTTCTAACGCTTAGCCTACATGCATTTCCCGAGCGGTAAATTTGAAGCGGGAGAGATTTCACGCGGGCATACTTATCCACAAGCCTACTAATCACACATACACTTTTTTTCTAGCATATAATGATCAATTCAGATTCATCATTATATTTATCACATTGATTCACCATCTCTTTTCGAATTTTGGATGACTTGACTAACTCACGGTAAAATGTACATAGATCAATTAACAATGCATTGATAATACTATACTCAATTACAATAATATGTAATTCACGATGTTGACAAGTCTGATATCGTCGGTCTACATTTGAGCATTTCGTGTCACGGCGTTATGTGGGGAAACGTATGGATAATACAACAACTTACTAAGAATTTCAATCGGTGCAATGGTATAATTTATGATTCTTTCAGATCTAGTTTTTGATATTCAGTGAATCATTGTGTGCGTCGTAAATGATTCTCATGAAAATTTTCTGATACTTTTATGATCTGACTATAACACTGTACTTCATGCAAATACCATTGGACAATCTTTCCCTGATATATGATTGTTGAATGTTCAGTGTTTATTCATTATTATAATTGCTGTCTCTTCACTGTTCATCACTGTACATGAAAATACTACGGTCCACGCTACCATATTTCATGGATGACAAAAATTGTATACATGAACACAAAATGCGATAATTGTTTCCAGGGAACTAAAAACATATAAACATCTTATTCTATTATTTTCCTTTTCCATTCATTTCGCATCAATACAGAAGATGGGAGCATATTCACAGTCACTGTGCAAACTCTAGTCGAGATTGTGATCTGACTGCTCCCGATGGTACAAATAAGATATGGGACGAAAATATCGTGACCGTGACCGAAGAATGTTGAATATCATTTCTTAACTATGAGGAAGCAGATATATTTGAGAATTCATGTGGCATAACCCATACTTCAAATATGTAATCAATCCCATTTTAATTTTTTGAAACAATCATATGTGACATTGTTTTTTTTTTAAGTATTGACATGATGAATAATGACATGTTGAAAAGTTGAATAATATAATTGAAGTATTATGGATGAAAGTGAGAAACATGTATACATGTATATGATGAACAATGATGAATGCATTGCCAATGAATATTATTACTGATGATGATATTTGTGTCGGGATATTTTTGTCATGCCATCTTTTTCTTTGTCGATATTTTTATTTGCGGATATATTTTTCAGGGAAATTATCACCAGAACATTTGTTTGGGATAACGAAGGAAGATTAATTATCGTCTAGGACTTGTTGGGTAACCAGTGACTACTCCTGACGGACGTGGCGATCTTAAAATACGAATATTATTTTGGAAAAATTCCGAGGAAACACATCCCTATTTGCAGATGACGGCATGGTGGCTTTGATATTTGCGCTCAGAATGTTCATGTCGTGATATGGGAATTTAATGATTTGATGGAAGATGAACAGCTGGTATAAAGTAAGTTTGTACGTTTGTCATCCAACGACAGTCAAAACGGCGTAATGGATCCGGATGAGATTGACCATGAATATTGTTCATGGCTCATAGCAATACTCCTTTCTGTCTCTAGAAGATTGTGTAGTCACCGTCAGATAATATTGTATTATGATATCTCAATCGCCGATAAAAATTTGCAATGGAAAAAAATAACGCTTTGATTATGACTGCGTTGTTCGAATGAAGGACGAGATGAAAAAGAAAAACAAGTTCATGTCGCGTGTTCCCGTGTCCAAAGTTCAGAAAATCTTGACCTCCCGACTACAGGAGAAAAATCACATGGAGTCGTGCATAGAAGTCTTCTATAGTCAATACACTGGGTCAGCAAGGAAAGCATGAATATATTTTCGATTGAAATTTGTCGAATGCCGCGTTCCTATTTTATGTGGGCCTACTTACAGGTTTAAATTTGTATGTCGACATTGTGAAATGCATCCATCAATGTTTCATTACTATAAAGGTGTAAAACGTGAACGCTTTTATGATTGTTATTATTATTGATGATATCGTTATTTGGGGATATTTATGTAATGGAATATTCGTGTTAGAGGATATTACGATTGGGGATACAATTTTCGTAATAACTGTGTTTTAGGTAAATTCGAGAGGTTATCATGACCTAGAATCATCAGACATCATCAGACACATCTTATGATCACGTTTGCTATTCATTTTTGTCTGACGACACTACGATGCCCGGGCATAAATTTGGTAGAATTAGTTTCTATCACACCGTGTATACTGCATGTTCATCACTTCGATAATGGGATGGTGGAATACGCGTGAGAAGAGATGTTCATCTACGTTCTCTACTCGTTCAGTTTTGCTATCCCATTCGTTTCAATTTATGGACAGGACTAATTGCGAGCACCAGTGAAAGAGTAACATTCGCTGGACGAGTATGTCTGGTTTATATATAGCTATACAGCTGTTAGTTGCTGCACCATTTCTACCACGTGTTACGGGGACTCGGCAGTGACGTTACTTCGCAGGAGCATCGCTGTCAGGCTACATGGAGACAAACGAGCGACCGGCAATCAACCGCTGTTAGCCCCATCCGACCTTTCGTGGTACTGTCTCTCTGGTCGTTTCTTTTCACCCGCCGCTTCATCATAATTTATTGTGACATTGTCATGTTAATAACTCAATTTATTTCACTGCGTCGGCACAACTATTTTTGCATTTCAACCTACCTTATCTCCTTGTTGCATATCTCTATTGATTTATCATTCTTTAAACCACTGGAACTTTATTGGACATGTATATCTGATCATGTTTCTTATGGTCTCGTGACGATATTGATCATGCAACATCTGGAATGGATGTCAAAGTGGTGAAATTGATTGGACTAATTGCAATAATTATTTCTGGACTTTACGATTCAATCACAATTTTCGTGGTCAAACTATCGAATGTAACTATAATTTTCGTCCGACTCATGAAGTTCCCTTTGTGAAGTTTTGCCATTTAATCACTTTAAAATTTTCAATTAGTATTTCATAGCGACCGACTGCTACTATTTTCGCTAATAAATCCCGCATATATTCACCGACAATCGCATCAATTTCAAATTTTATACTTGGAAATCTCCAATGTATATCATTCAACTGACGAGATGTTGATAAAAAATTATTCAGGCTCTGTAGTAAGTACACGCCAATGAGATGAAAGCAGAGCGGGGCTTCGCCGATCGACATTAATCACCCAGACTGAGGCAAGTAGATAGCCGTCGCCTGCTCGCTTCCCGAAGCACGGCGAAGGGGCGCCTGATAGATGGAGGTGATGAATGGCTCCTTGACGTTGTTACGATCCATCATCTCTCGCTCTCTCTCTATTTCCCGCTCGCAGGCTCTGGTAGAGCCACAACATATCATGAGAATTCTCTCGCTTACCATCGCCAAAGAGTAGATTAGAGAGAGCGTCTCAACGAGAGAATAGAGTGGGAGATATAAGGTTACATGTTCGCTAATTCATCATCTCAACCAGCGAGACTGGCATTCTCAGTATGTACATGTACCTCAGTTTATTCTCCTAAATATTTCAAATGTCACTCTTGTCATCAACTTTCTCTCCCCCTCGGACTTTCTGTCTTTGATTAATTCATTCGTCTACTATGTGTCAAGCAGCACGACCCACGAAATGGCGTCCTACAGAGTGCGAGAGTTGCAACCGCTAAGATACGTGACATGAATAAAAACATTCGTATATAAGGCAAGTGTCACTCAAAACCGATATTTTCTCATTCGCATATCTCACGCACTGAACATAGAGGCCGCGTCCACAATTGAATTAGTATTTTTCCATTTTTCCCGAGCAGATTCATTGCATCTCAATTAAGTCAAGAAGGAATCATGAACGAATTTGAGATTAATAATAGGGGTCCATCACATCGTCCGCAATGTGTACTTGTAAAATAAAAAACAGATTTGAAGAGCCAAGAAAAAGTAATGAGATAAAATAACCGACCAGGCAAAGGGCACATAGAACTCTCGTTCTATTATAAACGATCCATCGGTTGAATGGCTTTCATCGAGACGGCTTTTTATGCATGCGTGAGGTATCCTTATTATTGATGTGCTACATATTGTTCACGCTGACTAGCAAGAATCATCAAGATGGTTGATTGACGTTGCTCAGGGGCGCGCCACTCATCATGTACTTGACACATCACTCACCAGAGTTGACATACGAATGGACGCGTACCTCGCTGATGGTTTGCCATCAGGACAATGACGTGACGGGATGGCAAAAATCGATCAATATAACATCATCCATCATATAAATAACATCAACTATATTAACTCTACCCATCTGAGACATGATGAATTCATGGATATGGCATGATATTTCGGAGCTATGAAATGATCACGAATTAATTTTCTATACCTGACGTTATTTCATGTGCTATATTTTTCTCATAAAATTCCGAAATAATACCAAAGAATAAAATTAATATACTTTCGGATATGTGAACACATTTATATAATATATGGATGAGCATATGTTTATAATACATCTTCAGGATATAATAACAATGAGAAATCAAGATTGGAATAATCAGAGTTTATGAGATAATAATAAGCACATATTATGTGATGTAGAGAATGTAAATTAATGAAATGACACGTCCACCCGCTTCCGGGATTCACTTCACTAATTGGTATTCTGTGATGCGCGTAATCGCCCGAAATAACATGGATTCCAATGTGAAGAATGGCAGACGAAAATATGGTTGGCCATTCATTCTCACGTAAAATTACCGAATATTTCACTTTTGCTGAGCCAGCTGAAACGACATCGCCCCACTACCATCGCCGACCCGAATAGAGAGTAACGCTGGTAATACCTTTCTATTCCCCCCCATCACGCTCACGTATATACACTCATACTCGCTACCCTCCTCATTCTTCAACATCCTTATAGCATACGATGCTACGACGACCGTCGGGTCTCGACGCTTAGATTTATGCGCCCCACCTCGAGGTGCTGATATCCAAGAACTCACGATCCGCTATACTCGTAATGAAAGAAATAAATTTACTCTTTGGGTGCCTCGGAGATTGGTATGAACGCTCAAGCACTAACATACTGTTTTCGATGTTCTTTCTTCGACTTGAAAGTGAAAAAAGAGAAAAAAAATTTTGTCAACTGAATTTATTTGCTCGAATAAACCAATAACATCTATCAATCCAACTGGCGCGTACATCAAATGTTACTTGCAAAAAATATATAATCTGAATACGATTCTACAAACATGTTTATTATAGCAGTATGGAAACTCAACAATATTTACAATTGCTATTTACAGAATAAATGATATTTTATACATTATAAGAACGTCGATCGTATATTCAAACAATCGATTAGCACGAATTTGTACGAAAAAAAGTTTGATTTACCCAAAAATAATAATGATCGGACTGTATGAAGTTATTTCTACGGTGACGATAATTTTTTTGTATGAATAATAAATATCACAGTTATACAATGGATATGAAGCACACACCAAAGTCATTAGCTCACGAACAAGTTGGTACGGGCAAGTAATTCATAATTGCATTTGTCGCTGATTATTCCCTGTGATCCCACATTTTTTGTGACGTAGCAATTTCCACACATGATTATGAACGTATCCGTTCTTATCTCGATTGCACTATTTATATTAATTTCCGAGAGCACAATAAAATTGAGGGCATCGACGAACTGATACAATATGAATGTGTATATTCGACAGCCACTTCGGAAAAACTTTATAAAATACCACTGTATTGGACACATACGCAAGCGCGTGCAATATAATTTCCAAATTCATATCAAGCGGACACAATTGTTATGAGAAGATAAACCTTAATATACCTATATGTATTCTTGTAGCCACAAAATTTCCAAATGGTTTATGACTCAGAGAATAGTTACACACCAGCTAAGCAAGAGCACGACTTCACCACTGCCCATATGCATTTTTGTTTAAATATATATTATTTATTTTATAGATCCTTGTGTTGCGTTTTTGATTTCATCCATGAATAGCTATATAAGCATTAAATGAAAAAAAAATTCACTATACGAGTAGCACCACTTGCGCCACGTTATTCACAATAGCCACAATCCAATTTTCTTAGCAACTATTCAATGTATCATGTCTTGGGAACATCCGATCCAAGAAGGGGCGATGCATTTCATGGATGTACAGCTGCACCAATGCGTTGGCCGTATATTGCATATGGTGAATAGTATGGGCCAAGAGTGTTGAAAGCACTATAGGGCGATGCACCCAGAGCAGCTGGTAAGGGCCCGGTTAGTGGTTTGCCGTAGGGATGATATCTCGCACTCAGTGGGCTGAGTGGTGGCGCGGGGTAATTACCTCCAGTTACGGTTCGATGGAGTGTTGCCGTCGGCGAGAGAAGGGGATGATGTGAATGATGCCCTCCTAGAAGTGTTGCCGAAGCTGTTGTATTATGATCACTACCTGCCATACTTGAATGACTTCTCAGATGTTGCATTAATTCTTCGGATGAGGTAAAACGTTTACCGCAATAAGTTTCACCAGCTATCCAATTACAAACATACGGTATACTACCCGTTAAAGATGATGGGTATGATAACGAAGGTGGTGGCATTGGGGTTAAAGATGATAAGGCCATTGCTAGCCCATACTTTTGATGCTCACATTGAGTGCATCCACTCGGACAAGCCCCGCCACTAATCATCATTTGAGCATTATGGATGCTATACTGACATCCCGTACAATATGGATCTTTACAGATTGGTACGAGAGCTTCACCTCCAACGGGTGTTTTAACACGGGTATAACTCAAATACGGTGTGTTAGCTGGGGTAGATGCTGCCGTCGGATAGCCAAGCAGCGCAGCTGCAGCTGCCGCATGATGGTGAGAAAATGGCAAACCACCCGCGAATGGGGGTCGGAACGCTGGATTTTCCGTCATTCCCGGCGGGCAGCACAATGGATTACCATTGAAATTACCAAGCGCACTGGCATGTTTATATCCACCAACAGTTGTATCCTTAGCCAATCCAGCGCCCGATAGCACTTCCATACCCGTTCGGATAATTGGACTAGCTACATTAATTCGTGGCGAATCGCTCTTTTTTCCTCGCTCTTGATGTGGAGTTTTTCGTTCAAAAGTCGGTGATGATGTATTACTCGATGACATCATTGTCGTTGACATAATATTTGTGCCGTGGTCTGAGGGTGAGACAGATTTGCGGCACATAGGCGTACGTGTCCCTGGTATTCTTCTATCTAAATTATTGTTTTCACCAACACTCACACTATCTAAACCACTCACACTGTGAACACTAGCTTTAGAAGGAGGTCTACTATCGTCACTGGATTTTCGCGTCAAAACGTTAGTCTCATATGGTTTGAAAGCTAGAGGTTTTGATTCCGACGGGCTGCAACGAATCCTCTCGATTTTGGCCGCCGGCGGAGAACGCGCATTTGTACCGACGATTCCATTTTTCGTAGATTTCTCTAGTGGTGACAGCAATGGCTTAGTTGGCGAGTCAACTCCAATTTGACTACATGTTTGTGCGAGCAGAGCCAATGGACTTTTTTTTGCGTCCAACTAAAAGTCAATGTTCAAAAGATTAATCGAAAAGGTATAAAATGTTTCATAATAGTTTTATGTCGATAAAAGTGAATGTTATATTGTACTGTATATATACATATATATATATATATATTTATACGTATATATATATATTTATATGTATATATATATATTTATATGTATATATATATGATAAATATATGAAACTGACCGTGGTCGGAAGCGGAGACAAATAATCTGGTTGTAAGTACTGAGAATGCCCAGTGGTCAGCATGCCGCCTTCCTCGAGGACAACCATTTAGTTAAACACTATTTCAACACCAGTCACACCACAAACACCTTGAGACATACACAAAAAACTCCATTCACTTAAACTACAATGTTCAATGTACAAAAATTTATGTGTTTTCTCAACTGATAACTATTCTTGGATAAAAATGTATGTATTTTGTTGGAAAACAGGATCAATTATGAACGGCAAATGGAACTCCCTCCTCGAATTCCCATGAAACAGTGAGAGCCGTCGCTGACTGGCCTCCGCGTTACGAGGAAATGGTAGACCGTTGCGCCATCTACTCTCCGTTGCTCCCCCCTACTCTCTCGGTCAACCCACGCGTAGTTCGCTCATGTTCCCTACCACTTTCTATCAGAACTACAAGAGTGGGGCGATCGCAAGGATCGCCCATGCCGGAGCATACCGGAGTGTGGGGGCCGAGGAGGCATTCTAATTCAACACGCCACCCATGATGTTGGCCCGACGATGACAGCTCCCATCCCGACTTTGATATTCCACCGCTTTTACAGCCCTCTTCCACCCCGGCCCCCTTTTTTCAGTCGCTTCCCTTCTCCCATATTCTACCATCTCCTGCCACCCCCCTGCCGTCCCCTTGCTTCGTTCGTGCCATTGCTCCGTCTATGCTGCCGACACTGAGTTGCCGTCTCCCGGGCGTAGAAGCATCAGTGATGCTGTTGCCGCGCCGCAGCAACCCGATACTTTATACCGTGAAACCTGTCTGTCTTCTCACCAGCCGGCTCCGCTTAATAAGCAGCTTTCAAAATAGAAATGTAATGGGCCGTCCGAGGAAAGGAGGAGAGGCAAACGAGTGATTGATTGCTCGTCGCAGGCCTTACTGAACATCCCCACTATTATTGCCAGTAAGGAATGACAGCCACTTAGCCACAGTTTACCCACAATTTCATGAGTGTATTTTAATTATCATCGACAAAATCTCTCCTGGAAAGACAGTGCTACGGCATTAGACCGATTTTACACAGAGAAAAAGTTGCATCATTGAATTATATTATGCACCACAAGTCGCACAATGACTTCAATCTCAATTTCGGATAACCACGAAAGGGACAGCCAATATTATGAGTGGAAAAACACTAATATGACCTTTAATCAGTGAACCATCACATAACTCCAGAGACATACCTTCATTCAAATACCTGAATCAGTTATCACATATGAATACTTATCGCCGTAGGGATATTGGATCGCGTTTATGTAATTTGGCAGGCATGGCAGAATTTCGAAAAAGCTGCCATAGATTCTTCTGAAGAATGGCTTGAGAATATTATAAAGATGATCAGGCAATCACAACCTGACTATAACCTTGGCTGGAAACATTAGTTTGACCAATATGATTTATTGACAGTTCATTATCTCGAACACTATGAACGATAAATTATGTGGTCGATGCGCCGAGAAATTTTTGATCAAAACATGAGGAGGAGAAACAATTTTTTCAGCCACTAAGTAAACTATCAATAAAATATGAATTTTGTTTGTATAAGAAACATATGTCGCTGCCCGACAACAACTAAATGCAGCATAATACGCTTGCAATGACTACGCTCAGGAGAATTCAACATTTGTACACAAAAGTCGATGACAGGTGAGTGGCTAGTATTACAAGGGTAAATGAAATCCATTCCCTCCTCTTCATTCCGATCTAAAATTTTCGTGCTCACAGCGTCATTTTCGGAATATACCAAAACTCTATGTAAGAACTTTTTTTTAATATTATTAATTTTATCAGATGACGTAAAGTTCCCATAAATAACAAAGAGATGACTGATTAAGATTTTTTATTGGGTGCTTGAAATAAAATACATATATTTGCGAAAAAGTATTATGAGAAATCAAGATAACGCCGTGATTTTAAGTTTGCTATTGCTGCAATATCGGACAAAGACGTATATTCTGACGAAAAGTATTGCCGAGAAAATTTAAGAACTAGACAGAGATATGCGTTTTCTATTCGTAAAGGAGACAAATGACCTGCAGAAGCGCGTTAATCTTGTAAGAGACCGGTTTGCGCTCAACATCGACTTCTGTTTTGTGGTGATTGTGTTGACGGTGCAGATGTCGATCAAAATTTTTTTCTTCTCATTTTCCATTTTTCAGGTATCATTTCTTCTTTTTCCAACATTGATTTGGGAACAAATATATTTTTTTCGAATACATAAGCCCATTTCCATCGAAAAATTTAAATGGAATTATCTTACCAAAATTTGCCTCTTCATATGGCAAAATAAATAATTTTATATCCGGCGACCATTATCAAACGATTTTCTTACGTAAAGTGTCATGTCTTGAATGTATCCAATCAGCATTTCAGATATTTACATCAGCAATTTGAAAAGTGATCATTTTTTTTTTTTGTGAGACGAGTTATTTTTTTGATTCTCTTTGAGTTTCCACCTTTTTTGTCATGTTAAAATTTTTTGTTAAAAAAATAACCGGTATAATATTTTAATGGACTGTTTGGAAACTGTCGGGTAATTTTTGCAGATTGAAATAACAAGGAGTTTACACGAGGAATACATTTCAGTGGTTACGGTATGGGACGTCCCAGTATGTCAGTTATGTCATGCTGGAAGAGTGTGCCATCGAAAGTTTAACCTCATCATCTGGTCATAAACAGGCCAAGAATTTTGAATCTGAGCTCATTAAATTTCAATGAATATGGAATATATTGATAAATCATTTATCTTGTATCATTATTTCATGAATATGACTCAATGATAATAGATTCAAAGTTAGTTGGTGAATTGACATAGCTAGAAATTCCTTATCAAGAGACGCGGCAGCATCGCGAGCCAAGTATAAGCCCAACAACGTCATTCACAGAACTCGGGGTTCACCGCTACCTTTAAAGGACAAATGAGCGTACTCCTCACCACTAATAATTGAATTGATTAAATCTATAAATACAGCGAATTCACCCAAAGTATCCGAAAAAATATTTTATTTACTGTGATATGGATTTACGATGAATAGGCGACTCCCTTCGCGATGATTTTGAGTACGTCAGATTTCTCAGCTAATATTTATAATGATTAAGGCCTTATATAGGCCATTTCAGTGATTTTCGGAGGTAGTTTAGAGGGCGGTGGAAAAAAATGATGCATATATTGCAAATTTTTTGGGATTTAATATTTATTCAATCTCTTAGCTGCATAACAATGAAAAAATTAATTAGGGAAATATTAAGAAATGGATTTATTAACCAGTAAGTAAACGGATTCCTCTACGCACGCATTGATGGTGGAACTCTTCGGTGTCAAACTGTGTCCGAAGAAAATGGACTATTTTCAATTACGTGATAGATTTGCCTTCGGTGTGAACCAACGAAAAGATTGAAAAAAAAAATAATTTCTAAATCACTTATGAAAATGTTAGAGCGGCAATAGTATCGCAGCGCTACTCCGAATAGTACGATGTGAAAACTGTAAAAATGTATGTACAAAAAAATTCTAAATGATTACTTATTTTCACCAGTGCCCGTTAAGAAATAAATCGTCAATATTGAAGATCTCATTATCAATTCGCATTGTCATTGGCGGACTTGAACAGAAAGTTGTAGCATGTGAACGGCAAATAGTATTGAAATATATAAGAAAATTGGAGTTAGTCTTCTCAATCGAATATTAGTAGTTCAATCAAATTTATCCTTGAGCACTAGAAGAGGTATTTCAAAATATGACAAAGGATTCCTGAAAACTATTCCTTCTAGCAAAATATTAATCTCTCATGAACAATATACTGTGACGAGTGCCATATTTTGTTCTGCCGAAGTGAATGATAGTTCAAATTTCAGAAGTATGTTGAGAGTGGATAAAACATCTGAATCGACCATAGTCGTGTCAGAAAGCAACAATGGCCTACAAATGCGGAGGGAGCTTACGTTTTATTTCTGGGAAGAACTGGAAACACAGTGAGGCATTAAATGCGACAAGAAGATATTGTATATATAATATATTGTAGATGCGTGTGAATATGTAATTGATATTAGATACAATATTTGTAGACATGAATAAAATCATTATCTTTTATAATGTACAAGAAATATTTCAATAAAATATGAGATGATTCACGAAGTTGCATCTGTCATGATATAACGCAATGTTATGTGGAGCCAATTTTCCTGAATCAGCGACGTTTCCAAATTTTTTTTTATTCGAATTTTCTCCAAAATCACATTCCTAGCTCATTGAAACAACAGAGAATGAAATTCGATTGTAAATTAACGATCTGAAAAGGCTGCTGCTACTGACATTTAGGCGATTCTAATTGACGTTAGACTATATTTACAAGCGTCGTTGACGAACTCCAGGCAATAATTCGATGGAACAATGAATATATTAATTGATTAACACCTGAGATATAATTTCCAATAATACATAAACTTATATATCGTACGATGGACGGGGGAGCTATAATAGAGTCAATATTGCGTTGTATTTGGAAAGGTAATATACATCAGATGATACAATATACAGAAATTCACAAGTCCAAGCCGCGTATCTGGATAGCTTAGTGGGTTAAAGTGCCTGAACGGAATTCAAGGCGGTTATCGCTGGTCCCAATCCAGCTCGATGCAAATATTTTTCTGTTCATTTATGACATATTCTGCATAACCAATGATAGAATATCCATATATTCGTTCAGGAGTTGACATATTAATCTATAATATCCATCAGGTGCGGCCTCTAGTATTGTCGATTGGAAACCGTAAAATCATTTAGTATGTTGCCAATCACATGGTATGTACAGAATGCTATATGAGATGAAATTATCCGTATGTAGTTCTTTTTGAGGTGAAGTAAGCGTTAATAATAATATATATGAGTGTATGAAATTTCATGAAAATATAATATATAATGTGTAACTATCAATTTATGAACCGATACAGACAAGCACGTTATGAATTTTTCACTTTTAATGCGAATGTAATTGAGGCGACCGTTATCAACTTACCATTCATTAATACACCCATGAGCAGTGAGCAATAGGCAGGTCTGCCAGTAATTAAACTTAATTTTAGTTCCCTGGATTCTACAAACGCCGCATTGTTATTGGCCGCTGTCAGTCAACAGCTAGGAAACGGCCAACCGTTGCACTAATTGCAAAACGACGTAAATTTAAGTATAGTCGAACTGACCCAATCTCGTCTATGATAATCACATGATTCGAATTTGCATGAAACGTTTCAAGAAGTTTAGTTCACATCATATTCATCTGGTGATAGAGACAAATATCCACTCAGTCATACGTAGAAAAAAAATCATATGGGAATAATGATGTGATGAGACTCGCAATCTAATCGGACGCGCCAAGTATGTTCATATTAAAAGTGAAACGTTTATCATTTTGTCTGATCATCGGTGGATGAATCGCTAGTTACACATAACATTGATATTCTGCATGGTCATGATAGAATATCATTGTGTCCGCTTTTGATAATCACCATTTGGCACCACCTTCTATAGTGCCGGTGATTTTTGTTTGATTTCATTAGTTTTAATTTGTTACATGGTATTTCGATTATATTATTATCATTCGTATTTGAAAGATACAATTTTTATCGTAAAGATGTTTCAAAATCACATTGTCGTTCCCCGGAACTCTGATGACCTGTCAATATCCCTGGCTGATTGCACTTCGCTCGGAATCTGCTGCTCCGAATTTCATTTATATGTTTGTTATATTTGTAAGATCCTTTCCCTATTAGAACCGTTCTGATTGTTGTCCGAGCGGTGAGAATGTGCTCTTGTCCAACCGTCTATTCCATGTTTGATCGTTATTTCATTATATAGCACATTGAGGATGATCAAGAAAAATGAAAGCAATTAATTGAATATGAGTAAGTACAAGCAATCGACATCCGCACTATACACACTATATGATTAGCCGAATACAGTGGCAATGCTTTTCATAAGTGATACTTGTTGCAGCGACATTTCATGTGGGTGACCTATTTTATCGCAAAACACAAGCCACGCCAAATATTTGATACGAGAGGTATCGGAAGATCCCCTCAGCGAATCAATATATACTCACACTAATCAGGTATGTCCATACTATTACACAATAATTTTGCTCTTCTTTGGCTGCCCTTTGTTTAATTCTTTGCGTTTTCGAAGCTTTAGATTTAACAATAGATCAGGGAAGCTCGTTGCAGCTGCTGTGGGCGGATCGGCGCGCTAACTCGCATATGCTATAATTCTGTAAATATCTAAAATTTCGGTGTAACATTTTAACAGTATTTCAGTGCAATACGGATTTGCAAAAAGATTTGATATCGATTATTACCGCTAAGAATAGTGTCTTTATATGTAATATTGAACTCAGTCTACTAATCCCACTACGAAATAGGATTGGAATAATATGCAACCACGAAAATTTTTTCGTTCTGCGTCTTGCCATAGACTTTATACATTGGCATTGTATGTCACATTGCAGCCTTAACTACTAACTATCATAATGAAAGGAGTTGACGTTGAACTTCAATTACACAGACATATTATGAAGTTTATGAATGCTTACAGCCATGGTGTGGTTGTAAAACCATTGTTGATCTCGCATTGTGGACACTGTCGCACTTGGCGCGCCCGAAAGTAAGATAAAATACTCAGGCCCGGATTTCTAATCACTTATTAGTGATTAAAAATTATAGTAGAGCCCATAGTCACACTTTATATGGTTAAGTATGTGGTGGATTTGCAATGATATTATAACTGATGGAAGACATGACACTTTCCTTGCCTTTCCGAAACGAGTATTTGTTCTCGAATGCGACAGCGACAAAATTTCGCGTAACTGATTATATTGTACCAAATCGTCACGCAAGTCATAGGATCATACACGATTACTGCACTGTAGAATCAAGCTTTTCAATTCAAGACGTCACCACGTTTTATTCCTTATATTCAACGTTGTGGTCGCTTTTGAAACGTCAATAAGTGTTTTAAAAGTGACTACTCCATCTATAACGAGAAAAAAAGAAAATAAAACGTTTCAACGTTTCAAACCCAAACACTTGATTATGCAGGGATTTGCTGTATGTAAGAGGTTTCTTCTTTAGTATTCACTGTTCATTCTGCGACATGTCAAGCCCATTCAATTCTCAAGACGATTCAATGTCCATACTTGAGGACTTTTTGGCTCATCATTATTTTGTATACAATAACATTGTAACGATCTCCACAAATGATGAGGGTTCATGAATTGGATTTTTGTGAATCTAATTTTGTTACGTAATTGGATGAAATTGCCGAAATTTTTTTTCTAATTTTCGGGCGCGACAAGTACTATAGTGTCCACAAAGCCAGATCAATAATGATTTTACGACAACATCGTGACTGTATGCATCGATAAACTTTGTGGTATATTTTGGTACTTGAAGCTCATCGCCAACTGCTTTCGTCATGGTAGTTAGTAGTCAAGGCTGTAATGTAACACATAATACTAATGTATTAAGACTGTGGAAAGACACGGTGACGAAAAACTTTCGTGATTGCATATTATTCCCATCATATTTCGTAGCACGATTAGTAGATTGAGTTGAACATCACATGCAAAGTGTACGCTTGACACGCCTGAGAAAATTTTGGGAACCATTGACACCATACTTGACGGTAATAATCGATATCAAATCTTTTTGCAAATCAGTATTGCACTAACTTACTGTCAGCGTATACATGGTGCTTTTTTGCAGTGTGGCTGTTTTTTGTTGATCCCAGTTTTTTTTTGTGAATCCATATAAGGTAAAAGTCCGTATTATGAGACGATGTTGCCATTTATGATACACTAGGTGAATACTATTTTATTACAACACAAAGCCACTACACTCTTACAAAAAAGAGTGGATGGATTGTTTTGAAAATATCATTATCTATTCATTAATATTGATGCTAATTCTTCCGAAATTGTTTTGACAAAAAATTATGAAAGTACGTGCTTCGTATCTGCGTTTGAAGACACAGCTCAATAAAGTAAAGAGATGAATGAGATCTGACTTTTCAGATCCGTTCACTCGAACAGTCTCTATTACTTTTGAGGATATATTTTATGTTAATTGAAAGCTATTGAGTAGTAGATTCTATTTCTACACGCATTTTATCATTTTCGTGACCGAATTTTTTTTTATTCGAATGTCTCCTAATACCTACAGTTATGAGCTTGAAAGTACTGCCGTGTGAGATGCCACATTGTGCCATATTGAGTGCATCATGCAATACGAACATGTGATCTTTATCTTGTACCAGTTAAGAAGACGGTGAATACCTATGAGTCTTTAAATCTATATACAGAAATGTTAATTGTTAAAATTGTGCAATTATAGAATAGAAAGTACAATTGATGCACGCCTGCACTTTATCACCTATATAAGTAAGTACAATACATTCAATATAGTTGTATTATAAACCTAACCTAAAAGCATAACATTGGACATTGATCTAGCATGATAATTTTCGAACTTTTTGCACAAAGTATTTTAAGTAAATTTTCAACGTTAATGTCTGAATTAACTCATGAAATATTCTAGAATAGATAACGATGGTACATCGTAATGGGAAAATTAACGAAAAATGCAGATAGAATGAAAAGAAAAAACCACCGCAGAGAACAAGAAGAGAGTCAAAATTGACGAAAAGCAACTGTGCTATGCTTGAATAATAATTCTAAGAGAAAAATTGAAAGAATTAATTATGCTCCGGCAGACAGAAAATGTTTCAAAAGCGTTGAAAAACACAGGAATTTCCTTAAGGAAAGGCGCTACTGCTTACGGTGTACTTGTAGCTACGGTAGGTCGAAAAATAAATCTCCACCCGGAGAAAACAATTAAAAAAACAGGACGAGAGACAGTGTCATCATGGAAAGGAGAGGATGATATTGCGACGTGAGTGTTGGGCGGAACAGATGGGAGCACCTGTTACAAAAACAGACTTATTAAATTGTGTTCAAAAATATGCAAAAACGATGAAGATAAAGACTCCGTCCACAGATGACCGTCTGGGTCGTCACTCGTACGAAGGATTCAGAAAACGTCATCCAGAATTATCTTTCAGAAAGCCACTGCATTCAAGTTCAAGTAGAGCATCTGTAAGTAGAGATTAATGAAAAGACTAGTCCATAGGCACGAAAAAGTATTTGAAAGATATGAAACTGTTCAATATTTCTCCCGCGAGAATTTACAATTGCGATGAAAGCAGTATACTTTTGTGTCCCGATGCTGAAAGAGTATTGTCTGAAAAAGAATCTCGTGCAGTGTACAAAAAAGTTAATGGTGGCAGAGAGAATTTAACTGTATTATTCACTTATGAAGCTGATGGTATGCGTTCTTCACCAATGCTTATGTACTCATTTAAAAAATATGCACCCGCGAAAACCGTGGAGAATCCTCCTACAGGCTGGGGTCTTGGAATATCTGACTATGGAGAGATGGCGGCTGAAACGTTTTATGAATACATGGCTAACGTATTCTATCGATGGCTGATCGGAGAAAATACAGAATTTCCCGTCGTTGTTTACATGGATACCCACTCATCGCAATTCAGTTTGCCACTGATCACTTTTTGCAGAGGGAAAAAAATAGAATTGATCATATTCATATCCATGTCTACTAATATCATGCAGCCTTTTTCTCATCTTCCTTACGTCCCTTTGAAGAACCATGACAAAAAGTGTAGCAAAATGGTAAAATCGACGAAACGTTGCACGTGTAAAGAAAGAAGATTTTTCTTCGGTGTTAAAGTCCGCTCATGACAACATGAACGATGAAATAAGTGTAGTCATGAGTGGTTCCAAAGGATCAGGACTTTATCTATTTGATCCCAAGTAGTTGATTATGATATTTTGAAAAAAATTAAAAATCATAACGAAAACTTGATCAACAGAATAGTAAAAATTCTAATGTCGTCGACATAGTTGAGGAGAAACAGCAATTTTCCCAAAAATTTGAAAAAAGTTTGCCCGTAGACTGGTTAGTGACTTTCAAAAAGCATTAGTAAGTGGATTATAAACTGGTGATTTAGATAAAAAGCATTGTGTGATTACTGGCTTCATATTAACTAAAAAACTACTCGTATTTTCAATAGAATATTATCTAATTTCTACCTTCAATCATTTATTATTGCCTAAACAAAAGATATTTTTACGCCTCATCACAATTGATTTTTACAGTTATATATATTTATAATTCTTAAACTTCAAATGTTGTATCTACAATTTTTTGTTTCCAATATTCACTATCTTGAATCAAATTCGAAGTTAGAATGAACTTTCAATTAAATCTAATATTTTAATCAATACTAATAAAATACTTTTTTACTATTACTTTATTTAAACAACACAGAATATAATTTCAAATCGACGTATTAGAGGGTAGAGGATCAAGTTAAAGCTTTTATTGACCAATGAGCCGCAGAATAGTCACTAATTTGACTATCCATTTTTTGATATAATACATCAATTTAAAATTACATCAATTAGAATCTGAGAAAAAAATCGTGATTTAACCTATATGTGTGCATTTTTATAAATATAGATAGTGCTTTGGAAAATAAATTAGTTAATTCAAACTATTATAACCACAATATTGAAAATGTTTTAC
Organism: Zele albiditarsus; assembly: GCA_958496275.1. Classification (NCBI taxonomy): domain Eukaryota; kingdom Metazoa; phylum Arthropoda; class Insecta; order Hymenoptera; family Braconidae; genus Zele; species Zele albiditarsus. The sequence goes on from OY292415.1 coordinate 223,998, forward strand.
AAAATAATTTTGATAATAATCAGCCCCCTTCATCAACCGAGATTAATTCAAATCCTCATTCTCCTATACAATCTGCCTTTATTGATGTCCAAGAACTTCGTACTAATATACATATTGAACCAGTTCATTTGATGAATAATGGAGAACTGTTTCAATCCGTCATTCTTGAAGATGACAATTCCAATATTATTAGTGATGAATTAGTTGGTTTTATTGACAACGAACAGATTAATGATTCCTTGAACTCTAATCTTGAAGCAGTGTCGACCCAACAACATACATTAATAACTGTTGATCAAGGTATGATCTAATGTTCGTTATGTTGAAAAATTATAAAAAAAAGTTTAACAATGAGTTTTATTTTTAGCTTCCGGTTCACTGAAATGACCTTTGCAAGAAATATTTATCGTATCAGATGAATTTCTACCCTTAGAGAAACAAATCAAAATTGAAAAATCAGGACGGTAAATATTACCTTCTTCGAGAACTTCTGATGCGTGCTGTAATCTTCAATTGGGGAAAGAAAATATGAAGAAAGTAAAAAAATAGAAGTTAAAAAACAAACAAAAATTGCAAAAAAAGAAAAAATTAATGGAACAAATAAGAGAAATTCAGCAGAGAGCAGAAAACGAAAAATAGTCTGAGACGGTAATTTGTGTTATTTATTCGTTTAATTTATGAGATATTTATATTGGATTCTAAGAAATTTATACCTTTTAATAAAAAATACATAGTATAAACCTAGTATTAAAGATTTTTAGACAGTATCATGATTAGAGACATCAACTTTACCTTCTTCAATGGTCTCAATTGATCTATTTTTAACTCAAATCGAATTGTGATGAAAACATTTAAAATAATTTATCCTAAATTACCTGCCAAAAACAAAGAGAATTGTGTTTTCCAGTCAAATATATTCTAAATTAATGGAAATGTCGAATTCAGTTTCAACATGTATCACATAATATGGACTTTTACCTCACAATACATGCAACATTACGATGCCTTCAATTGAATAAAGCCTCCATCCAAAGAGTTTAAGGAATGAAAAGTCATGAATTTAAGGTCGGCTCAGCAGGACACAGTATTTTCTTGACAGAAAACGATCCCTGTCGTGAGGAAGTCAATGTCACATGAGGGACAGGGCTACACCAATCCTCGTACCACGGTCGAATACGTATTTATACGGATTATAAATTCACATATCAGACTGTAGTTTGGTGCGAAAACTTAGAAACATTCCAACGTTGTTTCCCGTACCGGTACATAGTGTCGTCGAAATTTTTGCGCCATACTACGGTTTCCGCCCAAAACTACATTTCACTCTGCCTCGAAAATCCTTCGCATGAATACCAGATGATCATCGTAGTTCCGCGTACTTAAGTGTAAAAAAATTCCTCTACAGATATATATTTTGAAGCACTCCGTAGTTGTACGTGAAATCTATAATTCACGCAGTGTTAATATTAGGCAATATCCGTACGTAAACAAAAGTACGCAACAGAGTTACTGCACTATACACAGTTTTTGGTGTCCAGGTTCGTGACCTGATGAAATGAAGAGTTCACAGCGTTCGCACCATGGTTTCTGGTGTCCAGGTCTACTACTGGATCAAATGAACGATTGACAGCGCCCAAGCCGTAGTTATCAATGACCAGGTTCAGTACCCGATGAAATAAATTAATGTACGTCAATTCATGGTTTTCAATTTAAGATAACAGAAATGACATGCACAAATATATTACCATTCTACGAATCACCCCTGCTTAAACAAAAGGTAAATGATCACTCAACTACATGGACATGTGTAATTTTTGATCAATTATTGTACGCAAGCATGGTGAGTTTTCTGTGGATCGCAACGAAATAATATACAGAGATTATGATGCATCAGTAGTATAAAACCAAGTAGTTACTTTGTTGTACACTCAATTATTGCCTAATGTTGATACCGCGCGGAATATAGATTATGGATTCCATCAACAACTATGTCGGAGTACTCCAAAATGCATATTTTCTGAGGGGTTGCATGAAAAATTAGCATGGCATGCATATAACGTTCTTATAAGCGATGCTTGTGTCGGTGATATTCCATATACGCGACCTATTTATCGGAACACAGAAGCTACGAGAGATATTCGAAAATTAACTTCAACACTGACTTGTAATCGGCTTGATTTTAACCGTAATGTCACTTCCGATATCGATTCTCACGAATGTAATGATGGTAACATGATCATGATTTCATCTTCTGTGATATCGATTTTAAATTATTATCATGGTCGTGTAATGAGTTCCAGCAGACTTCGACCAATCTCAACTCGATGTATGACGGCGTTCATGACGGTTTTGATGATGAGAGTAGCTGGCTGAACGAAGCTTTAGCATACCGACAGTGCACATGTTTTCCGGCGCACATTTTAGTGTGGCTGCCAGTTCACTGCAACATGAAGTTACTAACGCATGTATGTAGAAACCAAATCGGATGAACATAGGGAATTTACTTTTGTACCATAATATATATAAGACTTACAAACCTGAAGAGACCTGAATCATTATGATTATTAGCTGAAAAATCTAAAATACTCAAAATCATCGCCAGGGGTTTGGCTTTTGTTCATTCATAGATATTTTGGATGAATTTGCTGTATTCATAGAGATATTGACGATTCGATCATTAGTGGTGGGGAAGACACTAATTTGTCCTGTAGAGATAGCGGTAGGCCTCGATTTCTGTGAGTGACGTCATATAGGGCTTATACTAGGCACGAGACGCTTCCGCGTCTCGTCATCATCACGATCTTTTTTCATCATGACAGTTAGTGATCAAAGCTATAAACTGACACATAACGCCAATGTATGAAGTCTATGGAGAGACACTGCAACGGAAAATTTTGATGGGTCAGTAGACTGAGTTCAATAACACATGTGAAGTGTTCGCGTGACACGGTGCGAAAATTTTGAGAACTATTGACATTATATTTGGCGGTAATAAACTATCAAACAAAAAATAGCGTCGCTATAAATGGTGACGCCAAGTATGCACCGGTAGTAATTGTCTGAAGAATCTTCATATATCATTTTCGCGCGATCCACAGAGAATTCGCCATGCGTCCGCATAATAATTTGTCGGAAATTAAACGTGCTGATGTAGTCGAGTGGTCATTTCCTCATTTACAAAGTAATTGATAGGATGGTAATATATTCGTGCATGTCATTTGTGTTACCTGTAGTGGAAATTCATGAATTGACGTACATTCCTTCATTTCATCAGATCGTAAACCTGTACACCAACAACTACGGTGCGGACGCGAAGGATTGTTCACAATACTTGCTTTTATATGATACGGAAATAATAAAAACCGACGAATGGGATATTGACAGGCGTATCCCTGCTGATACTGGACTGAATGATCTCCTTTTGGTTGCGATGGAAATAGATTGCGCGAATTATATAATGACAGAACTAATAGTTTCCTTGCAACTCGTGCAGTTTACGAGATGTTTGTAATACCTAACCAAAAATCGAAGGTTAGTTGTATATTATAAGCAGTAGCGATTCGGCGCGCGCGCGTTTGGCGCGAAACATTACCGTGTTTCTTGATAGAATCAACTATTCATTTATTGATGGTTAGTGTTGATATGGATGTTGATGATTATAAGTATGAATTAGGAAGAATATATCAATTTGCATGGATGCGTGACTTATCACAATTAGTTTCAAATCAGATATCGTGAAATAACCAGAGGAAACATTTTTGCGAAAGACGTTTATGTCATTTTCCAACACAGGAGAAATACAATGAGCATATGTTAGATTGTTTCAATATGAATGAAACTAATCAAGTTATGATGCCGACAGAAAAAGAAAAATTCTATTATTCACTCAACATCAATATAAAGAGACTCTACCATTCGTAGTTCATGCAGATTCAAAGTGTATTTTATAGCTGGGGAATAGAAACAGATCACAAACCACATCCCATGTAGCATCGCATACCACTTACTTTGTTCAAATTATTATAAATTATTGCAGTTCGAATTATTGCGTGAAAGCAAGTGTATTGAACGGTTAGTTGATGAATTCGAATCTGTAGCAGAAAAAGTTGATAGAATTTACTTGAACATGGTTCCAATGAAACCACTATCGGATACACAAAACCTGAGTTTAATCATATAATTGATAATAGTAAACATGGTTATCAGATTAGAAATTTTCGAATTTTCTAATTCTAGTCAATATAATAGATGTCACATTACATCCATAAGCACAGTTCATTACTCTACAGCAATAATTCGATGAAACAATGAATATCGTAATTAATCAACACCAGAGAGTAATTTGTCAAAATATTGACAATTTTCAAATATTAATTTATTTGTATGCCGTATGATGGATGGTGTAGATACGATAAAAATTAACTGTGTGTCGTGTGTAGAAATTTAAATATACGTCGGAAATCATAATATACAGAAATTTACCAGTCCAAAGACGAGTACCCGGATAGCTTAGTGGGTGTTTTTGGTTTGAAAAAGTTAGTTTATTTTAGTTTTTGTTACATTATAGTTGTGTTCTCGTATAAACCTCTTACAAAAATACTTTAACTTTATTAATATTTCGTCAGGATGCCGGCCATGCCGGAGCTCGCCCTCAAACTATATTTGCAACTCGTTTCATGGATGTTGCTCTGTGTTCTTTAAGAGTATTAAAGAATAAAGTTAATTTCTTGAATAACGTTAATATAATAATTATTGGCAAACCAGTAGAAAACCAATATTACTCTCTGTTGTTTGTTTGTTTTTAGAAAGGCGGACAGTCAGATCGACAAAATTAATGTTAATTAGATTTATGAATATATACAAAACTTACATATCTAAATTTGCAATATTGTTCAGAATACTGTCAGTTCGAGTTAATCTCGTGAGTGATATTTGCGTAGGTTTGTAACAAATAATTGTATTGAAACAATGGTTGATCTCTCTGCGTTGTAATTATTCTCAATCTGTTTTGCAACGCATTTATATGTTGACCGTTGTCTTGGGGCCATGTATATGATTTTGATAGTCTGTCTTTGTCGTTTAAGTCTTGGTCAGGTATCGCTGTTGAGTATATTCTATTTGGAATTCAGTAGTCCTCTAGATTTAAGCTTATAGCTTTTTTCGATTTGTGTCTGGCTTTGTGGTATAATATTGGTCTATTATATTCGTCCTGTATAATGCCCAGATGATCTAGGTATATAAATAATTTCGGCGGAACGTAGCCCATAGCTGCCATTCTCTTGTTATCAATTAAGTTATCAAATTTCAATTTGTAGAATAACTCGTTGTTGATAGTATATATTTCACAAAGCTATTTTCTAGTCAGCTTGTAATTATTTTATTACTGAGTCTTTTCTTATAGTTAGTTTTTGCTGATCTATATGTTCCTAGGCAGGCTTTCAAGCACTTCTCTAGTTTTCTATATCGTTCCATCATTAATGGTCCAATGTTCCACCATATTAGTGCTGCATATATCATGATCGGTCTTATTAGTAGTTGGTAACAGATAATTTTGGCCCGCTCTTCTAGATTGTTGTAGAAAATTCTGTAGTTTGCCTTAATAGCTTTTGCAGTTTTGTTCATCTGTATTTTGTGGTGCCCATTCATTCGTAATAGATAGTCGAAATTAACCCCAAGATATTTAACATTTTCTTTTCTGGGTACTATTGTTGTTGTGTTTGTAATTGGGTCCTCGATTGTTAATTGTTGAGTTTTGAGGAGTTTCACTTTATTGTATGCTATTTCGTTAACCGTTTTTCTGAAAATAATCAATTCACTTTTGGTAGGGTTTAATTTAAAATTCCAATCGAGATAGTATTTGTTTTTCTGATTTATCGAAGTGCTGAGTTTCTTGTTACTACTTCTGGTGATCTATCAGCAGTATATACCACCATGTCATCTGCATAAGCTATTGAATGTGTGTCATTATCTGTGTTCATATCAAATGAGTTTAATATTTCGCTATTGTATATATTGAATAGAATCGGTGATCTGACTGTGCCTTGTTGTAATCCTTCGGTGATCTGGTAAATGTTGGTGGAGTTATGTTAGCCATCCCATGTGATAAATTGTTCGCCTTGTATCATATTTGCTCGTATCATTATGAGATGGTGTGGGAATTCGAGTTTTTTTAATTTAAATAGCAGTCCGTTGTGCCATACGGAATCGAAAGCTTTTTCCAAATCCGGCAACACCGCTCCTACTATTTTGCCGTTATGTATGTATTTATTGATGTCCGATGAGAATTTATGGAATGCGTGACCTGTCGATTGTTTCTCTTTGAAGCCAAATTGGTTATCCGAGATGATTTTGTTGGTCTTTATATATGTGTTGATGCTGAATTTCAATATTTTTTCGAATATTTTGCTAATATTATTGGGTAGGCCGATCGGTCGATAGTTGGTGTGTTCGCTTGGATCTTTGCTTTGTTTCAGAATTGGGAGAACTTTTGCTTGTTTCCATCGGTGTGGATAGTATGCTTTATTTAAGGAATTATTAAAGATGATGGTGTAATCTGTTATGATATTGTCTGGTAGATTTTTCAGTATCACAGCTGGTATTTTGTCTGGTCCGTATGAAGTTCTGTTTCGTAGTTTTCGGAAATAGGTGGATATTTCATTATACACTAGTGGAAAAAATTAAGGGATCGAAAAAAAAATCTAAATTTTCGGCTATTTTTAAAATGGCTGTATCTTTGATAAAAATGGTCGTATTGGAGTGAAAAAAAGCAATTTGAAGCTTGAAGTTTCTAATTTTTGGATCTTGCAAAAAAAAAAAATTTCCCAGTAACACGTATCGCGCAATCTTGATGAATATCATGAAAAAAAAATGTTCGAAATTTTTTTCGATCTCATTTTTGGTGTACGGACTTGAAAAAAATTCTTCCAATTTAACCATTTCATGTATTAGATAGGTTGTCCATTTAGCTTCGATTTCGTTTTTTTTTTGGTCGCGATACGACCATTTCTCGCTGAGCTATCGGACTTTGAATGAAAATGGATCATTTTCTCTTTGTTAATCGATATCTCAGAAACCAATGGTCGCACAGAAAATCGACGGTGGGTTTCACAAACTTGGATGAATTCTCTGCGAGGTCCTGGTATCATTTTTTGGAAAAAATTTTTTTTTTTATCCTTAACATGACGTTGAAAAATCGTAAAAAATAGGACTTCTAGGGGTATTCTAGAAAATCACATGCCACATTGAAAATATTGGGAAAATGACTGATGTTGAGTGTGCTTTCTATAGGTCATTGTATCCCTGAAAGCCCTACAAAGTTTCAATTCGATCCATCAAGCCGTTTTTTTGTTTCAATCAATTGAATGTTAAAAAAAATTGAAGGATCACGTTTTTTTGCCTTTAAATGCTCATAATCTGTAAAAAAATGGAAAAGCATTTTTTTCTGATTTTTCTTACATCCTTATTGCAGAAAGCGTTTGGAATTATGGAAAAAAAACATTTTTTTTTAACCGATTTTCAGAAATTCCGCAAACCCGCCGCCATAAGCGTTACCCAAAGCGTACCACGTAGAGGTTACACGGTCAGATTTACGCTTCTTTTACACACGTGCGGAAAGCGTTTGAAGTTATGAAAAAAAAAAAAAAAAATTTGTTTGAAAATTTTTTTTCTGCTGAAAAAAAGGTAGTTTTCAGAAAAACTTTTTGTTTTAGTGTTTTGTAAATTGGGAAAAAGCGTTTTTTGAATTCAGAAGTATGGCAGCAATAATCTCTGAAAAGGGTGTAGATCAAGATCAATATTCGGTTAAATTTTTTTTTTTTTTTTTTTCATAATTCCAAACGCTTTCTGCAATAAGGATTTTAAAAAAATCTGGAAAAAAATGCTTTTCCATTTTTTTACAGATTATGAGCATCTAAAGGCAAAAAAACGTGATCCTTTAATTTTTCAAAAAATTCAATCGATTGAAACAAAAAAAACGACTTGATGGATCGAATTGAAACTTCGTAGGGCTTTTAGGGGTACAATGACCTGTAAAAGGCACACTTAACATCAGTCATTTTCCCAATATTCTCAATGTGGCATGTGATTTTCTAGAATACCCCTAAAAGTCCTATTTTTTACGATTTTTCAAAGTCATGTTAAGGATAAAAAAAAATTTTTCTCTAAAAAACCATACCAGGACCTTGTAGAGAATTCATTCAAGTTTGCGCTACCCACCGTCGATTTTCTGTGCGACTATTGGTTTCTGAGATATCGATGAACAAAGAGAAAATAATCCATTTTCATTCAAAGTGTGATAGTTCAGCGAGATATGGTCGTATCGCGACCAAAAAAAAAAACGAAATTGAAGCTAAATGGACAACCTATCTAATCCATGAAGTGGTTAAATTTCGAAAAAATTTTTTCAAGTCCGTACACCAAAAATAAGGTCGAAAAAAATTTCGAACATTTTTTTTTCATGATATTCATCAAGATTGCGCGATACGTGTCACTTGGAAATTTTTTTTTTTTGCAAGATCCAAAAATTAGAAACTTCAAGCTTCAAATTACTTTTATTTCACTCCAATACGACCATTTTTATCAAAGATACAGCCATTTGAACAATCGCCGCAAATTTAGATTTTTTTTTTATCCCTTAATTTTTCCCACTAGTGTATATTTCGGTTGGTTGAGTGATTTGGAATATACATGAACATTCTCGAATCTTAGTTCATTAGGATGAGTGATGAGCGCTAAAAGGGCATTTGTCTTGCCGCAATTTGACGGTCCACAAATGATACCCCTCATGTTGTTTGGCAATAATTCACCATGACGTTTCACCTTATTATGCTGTTGTGGAATTTTTTCATCGAAATTCATGATTGATAATGACATCTTCTGTTTCTCAAATTTGTTCTTGGATGGTTGTTCCTCACACTTCATTTTGACTATGACTAAATATATTTGGAGAGCGACAGTCACTTTTATATCTAAGATAGTGTGTACGAAGTATTTCATCATTTGATAGTTGGCTGTCACAGCATACACACATGTCTCAACAGCGTAATCACAGTGTTCACGGTGCCGGTCACGTCAACAGTATTATCAATAAATTAGAGCTTGGGAACGTGTTCGCGCTAAAGACGCGAGTTTAGGTGAAAAAGCAGTAGCGTGGGGTGTGACTAATATCATGAATACGAAATCCAAGATGGGCGCGGGTATGAACAGAAGACGAATGAACAGAACACCATGAAAAATAAGAAGAAAAAAACAAAGATGTCTAAAACTTCATTCAATCAAATTATGAAAGAAGCTAAAGACTCAATGCATTCTGGACAAGATATCTTCAAAACAGCAATAAACGGTGCACGAGCTGCTGTCAAGAAAGCTGGTGGAAAAAATAATGTACGATTGCCATCACGCACATTACCAGTCCCAACGAAAATTGGTGGAATACTTCCATTTCTCATACCTATTTTCGCCGGTCTGAATGCTGTTGGTAGTTTAGCAGGCGGTGCTGCTGGTATAGTGGAAGCTGTGAATAGTGCAAGTGCAGCAAAACGTCAATTGGAAAAGAATAAACGACACAATGAGAGAATGGAAAACATCACGCTGGGCACGGGATTGTATATGAAGCCATATAAAAACAGGCATCGGTATCTCTATATGAAACCGGCAAAAAACTTATAAGGCTACCACATAGAGCATCGACTGACATGGATATCATAAAATGTGCGAAGATCATGAATGGGACCATTTTCGCGGTGTCTTTATGAGGGATGATTTAACAGAAAATGGTCCACGGAAATATGAATTCGCAATTATTAATCTCGATGATAGAGATGAACCAGGGACTCTCTGGGTTGTATATAGGGAGAAAAATGATCACGTCAATAATAGTCCGATAGTTTCGGTGATTCACAGCATCCTCATGATCTAATGAAATATCTCGATGTTGATAGGGTAGAATATAATCATAAACGATATCAAGACTATAACACAGTGATATGCGGACATTTATGATGAAGTTTTTAATGGAACAACTATAAAGTGAATATAATATGATCATTGAACACAGTCATGTGTGAGTCATTGACGTTAACAGTGTCGGGGAACTCCTCTATACTTGAGGTCCGATACTTCCCACCAATTGTACTGTCACCAAATAAATCATATGTATTGGAACTCATTGAATTGTGGACTTTCAACTCGATTCTCAATATTGACGAGAGCAATAATAAGTGTTACGTCCTGATGGAATGTTTTGATTGATTATTCAAGTTACAACTTGAATCTGGTTGTTGATGAAATTGAAGTGTGTTGATAGAGTAGACGAGAATACTGGAATTCGGTTTGGATAGTTATTCTTGATGTTGTTCGATGATTCCAACGTGGATGTTTTCAGAAATAATTTAATTTAGATTTATGTTCCAAAAATGGTAAGGAATCGTGTGCTTGCCACTGCCATGCACAGGTGAATAATTTGGACGCTGGATGATCTGTTTGGTTTGGTTTAATAGCGTAGATGGTTTATTTCACAACTGACACTTACGCGTTCTATTGTATTATAGATTTTACAAGTTATAGAAATATACACTAGTTATCTGATTTATTGCTTTTAGAGTTTCTGAATGTAACTGAGAGGTTCTGAGTGTTGTGAGTGACTCTGACTTCGTGTTGTGAGTGACTGGTGATTCGTATTGTGAGTGACTGTTCTAACTGTGGGTATTGAGTGTGGTTTATATGTTGTTGTATGCTCTTGTCATCACAGGTGGGCTGTTCCTCATTGGTTGATTTGATGTGGTTTGATTGATTTTGCAATGGGTCGATGCCTTTGCATTCGGGCAGAAAGCCCAACGTTGCATTTTCCGTGCATTGCCCTCAGCAGGGGCTTGCAGTGACAGCTTCTGTCTCGAGGAATGTGCTGAGACTCTAGGCTTCAACAGGTGTCGAGGTGCTGAACGTTCGAGTTCAGAGTCTTATAAACTATTTGCTGATGTTAAAGATTGAATGGGATGTATTAAGTTGAAGATTTGGTTTGCGAAATGTTGCTCAATCCAAGTTTAATGACTTATAAACTAATGATTGTTTATTTGGCATGATCTTGAATCAAAGCGTTAACTAATATTATTTTGATAATTTGAATGGTGTGTGTGTATGTGTGTATGTGTATGAATTTTGGGGTTGAAGATTGGCTATGACGTGACATAAGTTTCACCTATTTGGAGAAGACGATGATAAAATAACAGTCATACCCACTGGGAGCTATGAAATTGAAGATATTGAAAGTTTTCTACAAAAGACATTGTCAAACATTTCTTTGTATTTAAAACCCAATAACAATTAATTGTGATGTGAAATCAAGTATAATGTCCATAAAAATTTCATTCCTGAAAATTCGATTGGAAGATTACTCGGATTCAAGCCGCGTATACTTGATCCAGCCATTGCGCACAAATCAGGCTTACCAGTGACAATACTCAAAGTAAATGCGCTTCGAGTAGAGTGTAATATAACAACGGGAGCATACATAAATGGACAGCGAGTACATACGACTCATGAATTTCTCCACCTCATACCTCTAGGATATAAGCTTATAAGCTCCAATATAATATATCATTTGCAGTTGAGAATAGTTGATCAAGACGGTGATTTAGTTAATTTCCGCGGTGCAGTCATAACAACAATATTACACTTAAAATCAATGAAGTGGTGGGTATAGTGTATGATACGATTGAAATTATTACACAACCATCATGGTCATCACTAATTCATACGGGTGGTGGACTAAAAACAGTGGTCATTTTGATCACTGCAACGTGAGACGTCAAGGTTTTCCTCGATTCACAATCTTACTCATTTGGAAAGATGAATATCGACTATATTCATGATCAATACGCTATATTGTATGATATGTACACGAATTATGGTAAAGATGCTGATCCTTGTTTGACGAGAAGGAAATTTGCGACACATTCATTCACTCATGGTTATTGATTGTTCTAAGCAAAATGAAAATTTGAAATCGGGGCCAGTGGATGTGAGAATTGAATTCGAGTCCACTAATCAGTTCCCTGCGCACACTTCTGCTTATTGGTTGAGATTACATGATCGCAGAGTTGAATACAACCCTATGAGCGGTACTGTACGGAAATTGGTGCGATCATATAAGAAATGCCCCTTCACTTCAACGTTATACCACAAATCCATTTAATATATGCATGGGATTATACATAAAAAAATGCTTGTCATGGACCATGAGAAGAAGCAGCTCGTGATCGTGAACGATTTCAACGTAAGATTAAGCAAATGAATGAAATCATTGGACCTATACTATGCATTAAATATAATCAGTATGTGGAAAGAGGAATAAATTGAATAGTTATTTAGATACAATTTATGAAATTGTAATATTTAATCAACCTCCTCTCTATCTATTATAAATTGTTTAAATTGTTCTGTCATCATAATCATACTGCTTGAGTCATTCACCATATTATGCACCAAATCTTCAACCAGCGTGACATCTTCTTCTTTGACGAAAGAAGCTTCCGGAACTATCGAAGCCAAACATTCTTCAATTTCAGCAGCACTACTTTCAGCTGCAGCTTCAGCTCTGATGTTACGTACAATAGTACGGAATAACTTCTCTTTGAATTTCAGTTCATTGTTAATGTGGAATAGCGTGTTCATCAAATCGTTTGCGCCTTGCGATATATCGTTGACCATCCTTTTTATTACACCAAAACTGTAATTTATGCATTGACACTTTGTACACACTACATGCTCTTCAGCATCAAAAAACTTTGTGACATCCATTATAATTTTCTTCTCATATATGTATATATATGTTCTTCAAAGAAAAATTTATTTCACTAAACTCTCTTTCCGCTATGAAACCAGCATTATTAATGAAGAGCGATCTCTGCAGGAAAGAACTTGCATAGTCAAAGATTACCCCGCCCCCACCCCCACCAAAACATCTCTTGGTTCTTTGACTAAAAAAAAAAAATCTACTGCGTAATAACAGCAGAATGATGTAACAGGAGAAAAGAAAAAGAGGGGTGCAAACATTCAACCATCATTGGATGAATTCGAAAGTAGCAAGAGAAGTAGGGTAGAAACCATTCCCATTGGACAATAGGTAATGACAGAAGTGGGAGAAGAACAATCACATACAATACATACACGAGAGTGAAAAATTGATGTACTATAGTTCAACTAGGTCATAATAGAGCTAACCCTACCCTGACAGTCAATAAGAAATCATCGTACCATACTTCAATAAAGTCTTAAACCTACAACTCAACTATTGGTAAACAATCATCGTAGTTGACTAAAGGTTAAGCTATCTCCCAACTATCGGTAAATTGCCATACTATAGCTCGATAAAACAGATCGTATCCATCCCAACCATCGATAAAGTAGATTAGATCAGAACAATTTACCATTATACGCGGCCGGCAAAACAGAACTAGTATAGAACCGGCATTAAATGACTACTCGCACACACTCATTCATTGCATAATTCAATTCAATTGGATCGTCTCAACTCAACAAGACTATTGTGATCAAAGTGCGTACTAATCTAAATTTAATTAACATTCATATATATAATAACCTGTTTGTTATATTAAATATATAACGTTTATACCTATTTTGCATGTTGCTACTCAATAATTAAATTATAACATACACCCAATCAGTTCCTGAGCATATGCAGAGTTTGATTGTCAAAGTTCAAACATATATATACCAGCTGCCCTACCCGACATCGCCGGGTGACGAATGTTGTAAAATATAAACACATCTTTTATTGGACATATAATATATATAACATTTTGTTCACATGCATACATTCATCTTTTGTAACGCCGAAAAATTTCTTTATATACAACATTCGCGGGTTTCCCTTCACTGGCTAATATTATCAAACTATTAGGTGTGCTGACTCTTGAGCAAGCGACATAAAACTGACCATGAAAGGAAAAATCCTCTTTCAGATCGATTCCCACAACTTTCAATGACTGACGCTGTGATTTGTTGATAGTTACTGCAAAACACACTTTCACAGGGAACTGTAGTTTCTTGAATTTAAATGAGAAATCAGATGGAATAAATGGTATTCGTGGTATGACAACTGACTGTCCCTGAGCACATCCAGTGAATAGTTGCTCCGATCACGTGGCCATAGACTACTCTTACTCTCAATCTTGTCTCATTACAGAGTTAAGGCGGATTGAGATTTCGTAATAGAATAATGGGAGCACCTATTTTCAGCCGGTATTCATGCGATGCTAAGCCATCTGGGTTCATTGCATCGAGTCGTTGAACTGGATAATTAACTGCGTCATCTATGTGCACGACCCAGTCAATAGAGGTATACACCATTTTTATTTCATCAAACATTCGCAACAGGGCATCATTCATATATATTGCCCTGTGATTTCTAGGAGTCAGTATGGCGCGTTCTCGAAACAAATCCATTTTTTTCTCTTCTATATTTATGATGTCGGGATATACACTGGATATTAGTAATCTTATTTTCAAACTCGGGGATGCTTCTGTTCTCTATGTTCGAAAGATCAGAGAATTGTACGGCGTTTGCATCTCCTTTCAAATAAACTCGAATATTTGACGTTAAGTATAATTTTGTAATTTTAGGTCAGCAGTAAGAAGATTTCAAGCACGCTCTTACTTCATCAGCTCGAGTTCCCCGTGGTACCACTGGTAATATGTTCGCCGAGCTAGCAAGACTGTCACGCCTCCCACGTTATCATCATTATCTCGGATGTCCTCCATGGTTCGACTGAGTGCCACAAATCCGCTGTTATGATACCATTGAAATCTCGTCCCATACGATGAGTTTGCAATCTCGTAAAACTTCAGCCATCATACTTTGCTTAGAGATATTGCATATTGGCGTTTCTTCATTTATGAGGTCGACCGGAAGTTTGAAAGTCGAATGAGTTGGTCTGCCTCCTTCTAATAACGTGGCTGCAATACCAGAATACGAGACTACCGAAGCAATACCGCCGTCGCCCCTCATCTTTGCCGATAGCAACTTGATCAAAACTGTTTTTCTAGTGTCACCTGGAGCATCCAAAAGGTATTCGTTACCAATACCGGATGCAATACTATCGAGCACTTGTTGATAGACAACTGATTGATCTTGAGTTAGAGAACCCTCGTTATTAATGACCACATTAGTCCAAAAGGTTGTATCGTAATTGATTTCCATGATATAGTATTTATTTTTCAAGACTATTCCAGACCGATTTGGCTGAGGCGGACCATATTGCGGCTAACCCGGACCTCCTAGAGACAATACTGCTTCCTCAAGCAAAATTAGACAGATTGTTATGTATGTTGTCAATCATGTGCGGGGCATTTCCCGATATCTCTATCCTAACCTGTCGAGATATGTTCTCTGACAGGCTAGAATTACGTTCGGCCACAGATACTGAGCAACAATTGTTGATGGAAGCTGATCTACACATAACACGTTCTACTTGTTTCCAAAAAGCAAAAATATATGGAAGTGAATATCGATGTGAATCCGAAAAGATGACCACACATTGTAATTCGACGATATATTCACCGGCTATTGCTTTCGGCAGCATAATTGCAATTATTTCTGTCCCACATGAAGCTCGCAATGTGCAGGGTATGTTTGTCAAACGATTCAGAATATTGGAATCTGCTTTCAATACACAATATATCCAAAAGGTGGAAATCCGTGATGTAATATTCATTATAGAAGTCGTTCGAACAATGGCACTAGCTTTAACTATCGCAACCCCTGAAGGCATGTATGCCCTGAAACTATCTAACTGCTGGGAGACTGATTGACGATTTACCTTGAACAATGTGTTTTTTTACCCGGCGGAAATCAATGTGTATGTACTTTATTTCTTATTTGAATAAAATATCCCTCACATATTTAGAATACAGAAAAATGTACATTATCATTTAGAACTACTACTGAGTAAATGATTAAATTAGTAATTAAAAATGATGGTAGAAGACACGAGTTTTTTATAAACAAACAAAAATATGTGGTTTATTATCAATTATCACAGCACAAAAATAAAAGCGACTCTGCACTCAAAAAGTAATACTAATCGTAATAGTGGGCTGTATATGTTTGATGAATAAATTGCCGTTCGGTATTTAATTGTAGTGCAATCGTGATGCGTGCAATGTTGAGAGACCAATATGAAATGAGTTGAACAGTAACGATGGTGTTAATTAAATGAGCTACCAATAAAAATTAATAATGTATAATAATTTTGTGCACATGGCGGTGTAGCAATAAACCGTGCACTGAGTTGTACAATTGTTGAACAAAATGCACGAACTGGTGCGTTAATTGAATTGCAAAATGATTGCACCGATATCGTAATGTAAATTGAATTGATAAAGAGCTCAGCGATTTTCAATTATGCCCGGCAAAGTGAACAATGAGTAGAGTAATGCACAATGATGAGTTTCCACGTGGTGAGTTTTTTAATATCACTAATTCATTAAGTTATTATATAAAGTCACAGAAATAATATAATTAATGAGAGGTGTCATAGGACACCCGGTAGGGACGAAGTTCTTTACGCTATATGAAAAATAAAATAAATGAGGGAATGGTAATAAAATTGTAATTAATCATTTTTGGAACGAAGTTCCTTACGTGGCGTTACTCGCTTGGCGGATGAGGGCTAGACCGAAAAAAGTGTAAGAATTTTCCGACACTTTTGCTATAGTACGTTACATCCATGCCTGTGTATAGGACATACATACGCCTAGATACGGGTCTAGTACTGTAGCAGCGTGCGTCAGTAAGGTGGGAGTGAGAAAACGAGAGAGAGAGAGAGCGGCGCGAGGGAGAGAAGTGGCAGGAAGGAAGGAGAGACAGAGAGGGAGAGACATTGAAAGATTCAATTAGTGGGATAATACATGCATAGGTCTGTAGCAGTGCGCCGCGCACTCATAATACTCATTTAGGTTCTCTTCACTATTTTCAGTAAACAAAAGCAGTGCAATTTTTTTATATATATATTAGGGTGGCTGTTATTTGGGCTTTGGCGAAAAAAATTCGATGCCACCCCAAAAACATAATCAAGGTGTATCAAAAAAAATCTGTGTAAAGTTTGGTGGCGCTCGGAAAATTGGAACACGCGCCACCGAGCGATTGAAATTTTAAATGTAAAATACATGTATTTATCCCACGCATCAATGATTTTTTTTCCGAGTGTAATATCAATGAGGAAAATTTGAAACTTGCTACACTTATTGTGTATAGTATAGTGTACAAAACCAAATGTTTTCAATTTTTTTCATTCATAATTTTGTTAATGACAAACTCTGTAGAGATGCCCATATTTCGTTGTTGTAAATATTTGTTTTCTAATAAATTTCAAATAAATTTTAACTTGACTGTGGACTTAATATGTAACGAAAAATTTGATTTGTATCAAACTGTGAATATATGTATATTGTGACGCTGCGCCCTTTCTTTTCGCCTTTCTAGGGGAAAAAGGGGGCGTCAGGCTCCGGGATGCCACTCTAACTATAAAAAAATTAAAGAAAATAAATATCGAGGGTTAGAAACCTCGTTACGGATTGTGAATATCCAACAATAACTAAAATAAGTGATATTTTATGTTTTGACAATTAATTATTGAAGTTAATAATTAATTATTTATTTATATTTGAGTAATAGTAAATTATTTGAACAAAATGTGATATTTTACATACAACAGAAATTATTTGAATAGTATTTAGTTATTCGAACTCAAAAAGTAGACAATCTTTTCGGAATCTAACTGATTCCGTATTTTTATAAAATTAAAAGTATTTATATGAACAATAATTATTATATTCACTTTGGAATATAACACGTGAAATGATTAATTAAACAACAATATTGTTATTCACTTCGGAATAACTCAGAACATAAATAATACAAACAGTAGGTATCAGTAATAATGAATACTATTCTCGACCAAATAGCGAAATTGACCCTTATCGCGGCGTCGTTATCTATCTCGCTCTATCGTAGGTTGCTTCCGCAACAATGGAAACACAATTCTATTGATCGATTCTTTTAACAATTTAATAAATGCAATACGGTCCCTAATTTCCGTATTTTATATGTATTTATTATCGTGTTATTTCGATAATAAGACCTGCGCGGGATGGACAGGTATACAACTAACAACCTTTTTGATTAAATATAATATCGACCGAATAATGCTCTTAATCAATACCTTGAACAAAAATAGCGACAACCGAATTATCATCGGCAAGTAAACTAGTGGTTCAACACTTACGGAATTGTAGATCTTAATCACATACAAACTGAAGTTACTATAATACGTGAATACTAGGTACAATATTAATAACCTGAAACAAACAATTCACATTGAAAATTGACTTCCGCACATTCACACTCAACCGTGATTTATTACAGTACTTTTTATTATAAGCACACACATACAATTCACTCTTGCACGCTCGGCGATCCCGGTGGAAGCGAGTCTATGAGGACTACACTCCCGTATATTAGATCCTTTGTGAGATAATTAGGCCAATTCTAGACATCTTCCCGGTCTAGGATCCAATCATAAGGCTATGTAAATTCTCGATGATTGACAGCCCCAATCGCCGCAATCTTCATCGACTAATCGATCTCCTATTTGCAGTTGATTTACCGGCGTCGAGAGACGCTGCGCACAGCTTGTTTCCGTGCCGCCACTTTATCCGCATGGTCAGACGTATTTCCCACGTCTGCGCATTTCCTCGCGCACATGTGGGAAAATGGTATCAAGCAATTCGGACAGATGGCGACGTATGTACCTTTGCTCGTACAATACCATCAAAAAAGTCCATCAAGTGTTCCACAACATCATTATCAATCCACAATTGAAATGGATTCTCGACGGTATTCCAATAATTATCAGCAGTGCCTGTTGCAATTATATTCATACAATCATTCACTCACTCATATCATGTATAATGTTTGTTTGCAGGTCCGGAAAATATTAATTGAGCATTACGAAATAAATAAATAAAAGAACCAATCAATGAGAGAGATTGAATTAAACGCATATCTTTAATAATCGCAATGAGTGGCATCGGCCACCTCATCACAATATATATATATGTATATAGAGTACTTTTAATTTAAAATTAAATCCAAAAAATTACCAATGACTATATTCACATTTTCATTTTTGTTTCAGCGGTCGAAGTAGGGTTTCTTTGTTCGCATTGGAATAATTCCGCTGATAATCTGCAACAACTTGCAACATAAATTGCTTATGATCCTCGTGAGTCAGTCTGTCGTTATAATCGCAGTCGATATATTCACAGTTTGATACAAATCAAATTTTTCGTTACATGTTAAGTCCACAGTCAAGTTAAAATTTATTTGAAATTTATTTGAAAACAAATATTTGAAAAAACGAAATATGGGCATCTCTACAGAGCTTGTTATTAACAAAATTATGAATGAAAAAAATCATTGATGCGTGGCATAAATACATGTAGTTTACATTTAAAATTTTAATCGCTCGGTGGCGCGTGTTCCAATCTTCCGAGTGCCTCCAAACTTTACACCGATTTTTTTGATACACCTCAATTATGTTTTTTGGGTGGCATGGAATTTTTTTCGCCAAAGCCCAAATAACGGCCACCCTAATATATATATATATAATGCACTGCTTTTGTTTAGTGAAAATATAGCCCAATAGAATGAGCTTAAAAAAGGGGCAAACCCGGAAAAAATTAAAAATAGCAATTTTCCTCCGGAATCCGTTGAGGGGGGCGGGGTCAGTGGCAGTCTAAATTTTGTTTTGCGTGGTATTCGATCTGTTGCGTCATCCGCCATCTTGATTTAAAGGGTCAATTTTTGTTTATTGAATAACTCGTTTAGTTTCAATTTCACACGAAAAATTGTTATAAACAAAAGTTGTTTGAAATTAGATTCCCTACAATTTTACACGAAAAATTGTTACAACCAAAGTTATTTATAATTAAATTTCCTACAATTTTGATTCTTATCAATTCTTCGGTAGGATCGATCGGTCGGAACCGTTCAGAACAAGTCGGCAAAACGTTCCAAACAGACATAATTCGAATTTCAAAAGACTTTAATAGTGTAAACAAAATAAGAGTTCATTTTTTTCATTATAAAAGTTATACGGTTCGAAAAACTGATTATTTACACCCCTCTTCTCCTTTACCGAAAGCGTGCGTTCCGAAAATATGAACCTTACAAAAACACAAAATCGGCATCATAATTTTAGCAAATTTAATTTTCAACCACCCAAATTGTCATCAAATTTTCAACAACAATCAACAAATAAACGAAAAATAATACGAAAAAATCAATAATAAACGCGATAAAAGAACATTTAGGTTCACCCCCACCTCTTTTCGGATATACATCGAAAAATATCGACCCTACCAAAAAATTGATAAGAACCAAAATTGTAGGAAATTAAATTTGAAACAACTTTGGTTGAAACAATTTGTCGTGTAAAATTGAAAATGAACGTGATAATGCAATTTTAACATTTCACCCCCACCGCTTGTCAGGTAAAAATCGAAAAATATCGATCCTACCAAAAAATTGATGGGAACCAAAATTGTAGGAAATTTAATTTGAAACAACTTTGGTTGTAACAACTTTTCGTGTAAGATTGAAAATAAAAGAGTTGTTAATCAAACAAAAATTCACTCTCTTTTGGGGTATAAATCATCGGGTGTACGGTCTAAATATCCCGAGACTGGATATCCTCTACTAAAATATTCCGGACGAAATATCTCGAGACAAAATGTTCTGAGACAAAATATTTCAGAACAAAATATCTAGGGACAAAATATTATTTCTCTTAACATCCTGGGACGCAATATATTTAAAAATATAATATTAAAAGGATGTGTTTTAAACAAAAGTTATTGTTACGGAGCGTTGTACGAACGAATATGAAAACGTGTCACAATAAATCAAAAATAATTCAAAAAAACAAAATAAATTGAGATCAGAACAGAAAATAACGGAGATCCAGATTGAACAAGAAATAGCAGGTAGAGAAGTTCATAAAGTTAAGCGCCGAACGTATTTGAATTATGATATACGCCTTAAGAATATTGTAATGAAATACAAGGATATGAATATTTTGGAATATCTTCATGGTGTCGCTCACAATGTTTTGTAAATTCGGAGCTGCATATTTTGTGATTTGAATATAATTGAAATTAAATGTCTTGTGATTTGAACTGGAGCCGTGAATATTAACATTTCATCCCAGGTATATTGTCATGCAACCATAAATCGGAAAATATCGATCCTAGGAAAAAATTGATAATAACCAAAATTGTAGGAAATTTGATTCTAAACAACTTTTGTAATTACCATTCGTCGTGTAAAATTGAAACTAAACGAGTTATTCAATAATCAAAAATTGACCCTTCAAATCAAGATGGCGGATGACACAACAGATCGAATACCACGCAAAACAAAATTTAGACTGCCAGCGCCCCCCCCCCCCCCCCCCCCCCCCCCCCCAATTCCGAAGGAAAATTGCTATTTTTAATATTTTCCGGGTCAAACCCTAATTCTATTGGGCTAATAGTGAAGAGAACTGGAATGAGTATTATGAGTGCGCGGCGCACTGCCACAGTCCTATGCATGTATTCTCCCACTAACTGAATCTTTCAATGTCTCTCCCTCTCTGTCTCTCCTTCACCCCTCCCACTTCTCTCCCTCTCGTTTTCTCCCACCCACCTCACTGACGCGCGCTGCTACAGTACTAGAGCCATGTATGTCCTATACACAAGCATAGATGTAACATACTATAGCAGAAGTGTAGGGAAAAGAGAAACTATTGCAAAAATGTCGGTCGGAAAATTCTTACACTTTTTTCGGTCTAGCTCTCATCCGCCAAGCGAGTAACGCCACGTAAGGAACTTCGTTCCAATAATAGAGGAGTAGAGCAATTTAAGCACAATAAGCATGGTGCGTGAGCAATGACTCACGCAGTGATATGACTCGCGTAGTGCTTGGTATAGGTGAGTGCGTTCAAAATTGTACTCGCCGGCTGCCCGCACGACTGACCCGAGAGGTGCTGCCGCGGGTGTTGCAATTTATCACTGCCTGCCAGCAAGTATGAATGCCTCAGCTGATCGGGCATTGCTCAAGTTTGAACAACTACAGATGCAGATTACTTACCTAACTCCCAAATCAGATATCGAATGAGACTATCTAGTGATACTCTGTCGCATTGGAACTGTATAGTTTGTATGAGTTCCTCAATGATTTAATATTTAATATTGTAACGTGATGGCTACACACGCTACAATATCCGCGAGCAATCCGTAGGCTCAGCTCAATTGAAGAGCATAGACTCACCCTTTTATTCATAGGTTCACGTCAATTAGCTGCTGCTGCCTGCAACATAATAATTAAGTATGAGTGCATGTATGATCGAATGAAGGAATGAATGTGATGGCCTACCTGGAGAACCCCGCTACGATCGAATCTGCCTTACGAATACCGAATCCACTATTGCCAACTCAATATCCTTACCACTATGAAGCAACCACGAGAATCGCCGCTTCCAGGGACAACACAAAATGAACCCGAATAAATAATGCCACAGTCTGAAGGAATTAAGAATGAAGTGATATTGAACACGGCGCGAACCTGCCGAATAATTCGTACGTTGCCAAATAATCAACAACGTGACGAATAAATACTTCCCTCAGCTAAATGTACCGAAGACACTACCGAATTGAATTGCGACCATGGGCGACGTAACCCCAACTGTCACCCATGGGTCAGCGCGGTGGTTGATCGATCGGTAACTGCTCTCGGGCACCGAGCGAATTATGCTCACGGAAGCGGTCGATAACATGATCGATACGATTTGATAACACCGATGGCGCCAGGCGGTGGTTGACCTAGAAGGATTTTGGAGGCAACGTAGGCGAAGAGTGACAGCAAACGGGTCGAGAGAAGGAAACGGCCATCTCAAAGCACTTCGCCAGTGGCTATTGTGTGAATCGAACAGAAATTGAGTTCAAGATTGTGAACAAAATTGAAACGAACTCGGCTATTTTTAATATTAAATTGAAACGTGCTGTGTTAAACAGATAGTCGGGAGTAATTATGTGGCGAGAATAGGCGGTGTGTGTGAAAAATGCCACATCGTAGCTGCTGTACGTAATTTACCGTTCCTTTTGTGCACGAGGACCGCATGGTCATACATTTTGAAGGCGTTTAGTCAAATCTTTTTGCATTGCATTTGTTGATATTTATACCGAAAGCAGAACAGCAGCAACAACGGTCATTTATTATTATAATTCATTGTTCAATCGGGGCAGTGTATACCCGATCCTTACCCACATAGAAGGCACAGAAAACCTCAATACTACTCTGGATTTTTCCCATTGTAATTTTCGCAGTGCTATAAGTGCACGCGTACCGAAGTACGCATATCTATACCGCGAGCGCAAGAGAGACGCTACTGTTTTGGTCTCGCGCTGACGTCCCCCCGCGTATTACCATTGTTATTGCCGTATTCCATTGTACGGAATATTTATTTCGCCGTATACCGAAAACCTTTGTGATGCATAGAAGAATACTTTATCTGGTTCTATTTAAATTCCACGGTAATATTCATAACGTACGACGCTGTCATGATTGAGTCTACATATTATATAATTCCACAATCACAAATTATCCTTGCAGGTTAATAGGGCAAACGCGTCGGAATAATAACAGAAGAGACTCGGGCAAGTAATATTAATTATCACATCGCAAACAATTATTTTCTGTGGTGTCCAAATTAATACTGCTGAATAAACGAGTTATTGTTAAATTTTATTTTGTGCGACTAGTAACGTTACATTATTTTATTCCCTCCGTGTTTCCCACCCCCCTGTTTTCCTTATTTCAGGTTCAAACAAATAAGGTGGCATTCCATGTGAGAGGAAGGAGCTACCGAGCAGCTGACTGCTGCCATAGAAAAGGCGCACGTCACTACATATGACAACAATGACACATTCAAATAATTACGATTACATAATTCTATTGCAACAATGAGAACTTTCCATCTATTTCATAATCTCAGTTTGATTCCATGCAATTAAATAGTTTTTCGAACCACGTGACGGCGAACAGTGTTGTCCCTCGCGGTTTCAGAAACACGGTATAAATGTGGTATAAATACAGTGTGACTTTGTGAATTTTTTGTACCGCAAAAATACCTTACTTATACTTAGAAACGGAGGTTGGTGCACTAAATAAATACAGCATTTATACCGATAATAACCAGTGGATATACCGTGAGAATACCATATTTTTACCAAAGTGTATGGGATGTTGCCAAACCGATAACTGCCATGGAAAAAATTGGTGATCACACAATAATTGAAATGCGGTTGAGTAATTATCAAAATATAAATATATCGATTGAAGTGAATTGTATGAATGATTAACAAGAATGGTTGAATGAGTGCGCAATGAATGTTGAGTATACAAGGAGTGAATGAATGATCAGTGTGAGATCAGTGAGTGAATGTATGTTGAGTAGACAATATAGAAAAGCAAGTAAATTGAATTCAACAAATAGCCACGCGGTCTCTTTTGAACAACCAAATCGTATATGAGATGTGACCATGTGTTGAGTAATGTCTAAGAATCAAATTGAGCAATCAAAATGTATGAATTAATTGTGTGAATACAATTAGAAAATTTATAATGAGCATACAAGTGAGCTGAATCATACAAGGCACACCATACAAAGCATACAATTCATGCAGTTATCAACCACTGGTTCGACGCCACGTGGCGATGCACACCGGAAATTAATTGAAAATCAATTGATTTCCTTAGTCACACGATTGAGTTGTTCACTGATTAACCACTATAACTGAGTCGATCACTATGAGTGCACACAATACACAATTTAGATGTACTTTGAGAAAATAGAATTTAACTAATGAGCTGGACGAGCGGGCCGAATACAACACGTGCGCTAGATTCAGTGTTCAGAACAGAGCTGGTTGAGATGCACGTGTTGAAGATGATCATGATGCCGATGGAAGAGCGGCGACACATGTCGCACTTCAGCGCAGGCGCAGGATGTGCGCAAGCGCATGCTCATAAGTGTCCATACGTGATTGATTCGGTGGTCATGACAATACGTGACAAAACGGGACAATTGATTGCCCAATTGATTAATGTGTGACATTTGTGAGTCGAATTGGTTGATTGCTTGTGAGGTGCTGCCACCTCACCTCATAGGTGACCAAACACAAAGAAAAGCCATATTACACTATAAATAAAAACCGTTTGTTGATATACCGTAGAAATACCGTTGTTCTATTGAGGAATATCATGATACACTAATTCTTTGATTAGATAAAGTATTCTTTATAATTTTATTTTATTGAAAATTATATGTGTACTAGAATTACCGCACTTTTTTTCAACAGGAACGATATGAATGAACGGTTCTTCGACTTCTTGCGACTTCGTTATCTCGAATATCGACTGTACTTTAATTACTTTTATAATTATTAGGACATAATTTTTATTTAAGAGTTTTTCATAGAGAAGAACACAAAGACATGGAGTAGTTTCAGTATTGAATTTCAGTTTATTATATTATGAGATATCTATAGTAATAAATTGCATCATACCTTTACGAAATACAATATTTATAAAACCATATTAGTCCGTTTCCGAGCAATTACTTAGTTTGATTACAAATATCTCATTTGAATTTGACATAAAGATAGCTGGTCTAATATTTGCTGATTCTGATACAAAATATAAACAATTTGGATTTCCTCCGCGGTGAATGAATTTAGTATTGAAGGCAAATTGGAGATGACGGAATTTTTGTACTATCATTCCACGAATTACCATGTCATCATTGTTAAACTGGACTGTGTTTTGTATACTATCGAATGACTTATTTCCATCGTGAATGATATTATTGCAGAACTTGTGCCGAGTTTTTTTTTCACATTGAAATTTAACGCCATTTATGGAACATTTTTTATACGTAACATAGTTTGTGGGTTCAAACCCAACACTTCTTAAGAGTACGTACTCTTCCGCTGTTGGATATCTTGAGGTTGATTTTGCCTAATTCAATAAATGTTCCACAACACCCGTAGCCGTCATCTGAATGACCGATTTTTATTGTTTGTTAAAAAATTTCTTTACCTCTGACGACAACGGACCATCGTGGAGTGCGGCATATAGAAACTTCTGCATCAAAAATCGTGTTGCAATTAGATTCAATCTGCCATTAGAGCTACTAATACAATCAACGATTTTTTTGTTCCAAGATTCAAAAACATAAGCGGAATGTGCCTACATCGGACTCCAGTTACGCACAGTATCACAAATATGTGTTAGCAAGTGTACATTGGACGACGTGTTTTTTTTTATGGAAATATTTATCAAATAGTTTGACATATTTCACTGACAGCTCGCTGGATTGTCGCAATTGAGATTCTGATATTGAGTCACTATTCAAATAGTAGATTGCCTCAGATAAGAGTGCCAGATGATGGACAAATTTTGCTGGCAAAACTGATTCTAAGCAAACTGGTGCATAGTCCAGCCAATTACGCTACTGAGGCTTTCCACTTCTTGTACAAAGTAATAGATCGAGGTTTACGTGATCTACGGGAAGGTGGTTTTATTGACCATGAACATTTGTCAATCATAGCTATACTATTAGGAGATCCAATGTAATAAGGAGCTTTAGTATTCGTAAGAAGCAGTTTCGTATGTTGCTCTACAACACCTAAGTGTACTGCATGCATCGCTTCTACTACAACTCCTTCACAAATGTCAAAACAAGACAGAGCAACTAGTGCTGAGATGCCTTTTATGCCTTTTTTTATGTTACCAGTTCGATGAGCCTAACGCATGTCATTCTTTAACTGGGTGTCAGATCGTGAAGGCCCATAACTTTGGTCTAGGGGGTATACGAATTTACCAGGACCCAAGCTTTCACCCCTAGCATAACAAAATAAGCATCCACAGTATCTGTTGTACTGGTTCATATTAACAACAGCAGCTCGAGCTGGAGCATCGAAGCATCCGATCATTACAACAACTTTCGATATTGTTTCTGTTGTAAGAGTCGGCTTCCAAGTAACTCCAGTATCGTATAACTCGCATTTCCATGACGAATGGTCGAAAGTAGTTATTTATCAAAGGATAGTTATCTTCAAAAAAAACTGCTACTAATAACATATCTCGTTTACGCATGTGTAGTGGTAACTCATTAATTGCAGCATAAAGCGGTCACAAACTTGTATTGTTAGACTTTTGTGCTTTGGCAGCCATCTGTGTTCACTGTTAAAAATTATGCCAATGTTCCAACACATGTTCTGGGGAAAATAAAAACCGATATTGCTCACCGTCATAAATGTCTTCCATGGCGTCGGCATTTATTTTATCTCGGGAAAATCTATATTGCAAGGCTACTGCAATATTTGGATGTGTCAACAACTGCTATATCTGAGCAGTTATACTGAGCTGAAGGAAACAATTCAAATTTTTTTCGTTTGACTCGAGCCTACATGCACCACATGGGCAGGTGTTCATAACTTTTCCAGTGGCCGGAATTTTATATCCAGATAACCTTTACACAACTTCCAGTAGTAATACTCTTCAATGATAGAACTATTACGACTCAAAACGTCCCACAATCCTGCCTTCGTAGTAGGTAATACACTCGCAGCGTCATGCAATTGTTTAGTCCACCGTAGCACATCTAATGTTGCTTCGTAAGTCATTTTGTGTCGTATCGACATTGCAAGTACGGCAAGTGAATGATCTTTTGATGATATTTGTCGCTTCGGGAGGAGTGGCATGATGCCGCCAGGTAAATGACCGATGTTGAGGAATACGCAATGATTTTTTTCAGCACAATTACTATTATCACGGGTATAATCATCTTCACTACTACTGTCCACTTCTGTTGTGGTTTCAACATTATCCTCCTCTTCATCATCTTCATTATGATCATCCCATCGATCATCATCACTCACTCCACCATCATTATTAACATCACGATTGCTACTTCTTGCATCAATATTTTCGGCAAAGTCCATGTTACCCTCGTCATTATGGAGATGAATGCCAGTTAAATTTGAATTATATTCCATTTCATGAATTTGGTTACTGTCACCACAGCGCGTGTTAGAACAGTTTGAAGAATCAGATTTTAATTTTGTTGATGTTGATGGCTGTACAAAAATTGTTCACTAGATAGCGCACGTTATTAATTTATTTCAGAAATAAAATTAAAAATGAAAGTGATTGACTCAAATAACAAATTAAAATGTGTCATATTTTGTTTTGTTATCTACACTTATTTTTATTTTTGTAAAGATACTCAGTTCATTACCTGAGATTCGAATAAATTAGCAGGAGGTGAGATTGTGCCCGTTGGAAATGTTGCGACAAAATTTCGAAGTCGTTTGAAGTTTCTGTGGCGAATTGCCGTTCTTAATAGACTACACTTTTTATCAAGCTCATCCATTTTTGTTTGAAAATGATTGACTCGGATAAATAAGAACTGAAAGTAAAAGATAAATAAATAAATAAATAAATCAACTAAATCAAATATAAAGTATAAAAATAATATTCTTTTAAAGATGTTCTCGCGCTATAATCATAATGGTATATATAAAGTCAAGGCAAAATCATCAGCACATAGAATTTTTCAAAGATAATTTTTTGAAATTTTGAGTGAATTTTCATGAACATCGTATTATGTGCAAAAAATTTGAAATGGTTTCACCGTCTGGTAATCGAAATATTCAGTGTCCAAAATCTCAACTTTAACATGAAGTCTTATGGGAAGTTACGAAAAAAGATGATTTTTTACAACGAATAACACGATTTCTAGACGGTCAAACTTTCCTAAATTCACTCACAGTTGAGATGATTGTTAAGAAGGTTCATACAAATTTTCAACAATTGACCTTTAAAATCATCTAACGCAAGAGCATCCTTAACCTAAAAATGATAATTGTAATTGAACCACTTACAGCATCCAATCAGCTGTTTGTCTATAATAAATATTGTATTGAAGGGTTATGTACATGGTTCTCCACGTTTACTTTTTAGGTTTTTTGTTCATACAATGGACGAATTTTCACTAATAATAACGTCTCGTGCTGAGTACTTGATTGGTCCCTCAAAATATTTAATTAAAATACACGATAATCAGCGCGTCGCTGCAACACGTGATGACGTGGGTCGTCGTGACTTGATTTTTTGTGATAACAATACCAAAGAGAAATCCGTTGAATTTATCGATTGCGATAGTAAGTCGAATTAGATAATATTCAATATAACATACGAAGTAAAATAATTATTTTTTATAATTAGATAACAAAGAAGTGGTTCGCAAGGAATATCAACTTAACATTAAAAAAAGAATTCGGATCCAAAATCGAAAGAGTTTGGACACTCCAGGTACCAGCCATAAAAATTGCAATGAAAAGACTGAAGCCATCGCCGCTAAAAAAGTCGCTGCGAATGAGAAAGTAAGTACGAACAAATTCGTGACATAACCTATGGTGACATTTGTGACGTAACCTACTATTTGGCAGTAGTAAAAAAATTCTTGTGCTTACCGTTTCGATGCTTCTGACGAAGCATAGCACACTTATGTTTTTCAAGTTTTTAATTTTTAAAAGAACATTTTTTGCTTTGTTTTATATTTATTATTATTATTTTTTTTCATAGAACCGTATGAAAAAAAAACTGGAAAACATCACGTTTAAACGCTGCTGCTGTTTATGCGAATTTCTGTGACGAAGATGAAGTAAATTTTTCAAGATTGTAAAAAAATTGAATTCTAATTAATCATACTGACAATGGACTAATTGGTAAACTCTTTTTTATTATGACAGAATGCATCTGTCATATCGAGATCTCGATTTTCACCTGAACAACGACATAATTCAAAACCACGTTCTCCATCCTGACCATCGTCGTCTGCGTCGTCAAAAAGTGGAAGTCCAAATTCTGATTTCATACGACAAAAAATAATGCATTCTAGAAAGTCATTGAGATCGAATTCATCAAGTCGTGAGAGTTCCTGGAGTCGTTGCGAAGCTCGATCTCGCCGCACATATCCATTTCAACACAAAACAGGGATTCTCCAGCTCAATCTCGATCGCATAGATCTACACTAGTGAGAAAAATTAAGGGATCAAAAAAAAAATCTAAATTTTCGGCGATTTTTCAAATGGCTATATCTTTGATAAAAATGGTCGTATTGGAGTGAAAAAAGAAGCAATTTGAAGCTTGAAGTTTCTAATTTTTGGATCTTGCAAAAAAAAATTTTCCAAGTAACACGTATCGCGCAATCTTGATGAATATCATGAAAAAAAAATGTCCGAAATTTTTTTCGACCTTATTTTTGGTGTACGGACTTGAAAAAATTTTTTCCAATTTAACCACTTTGTGGATTAAATAGGTTGTCCATTTAGCTTCAATTTTGTTTTTTTTTGGTCGCGATACGACCATTTCTTGCTAAGCTATCGGACTTTGAATAAAAATGGATAATTTTCTCTTTGTTCATCGATATCTCAGAAACCAATGGTCGCACAGAAAATCGACGGTGGGTTTCACAAACTTAAATGAATTCTCTATAAGGTCATGGCGTGGTTTTTTAGAGAAAATTTTTTTTTTTATCCCTAACATGACTTTGAAAAATCGTAAAAAATAGGACTTTTAGGGGTATTCTAGAAAATCACATGCCACATTGAGAATATTGGGAAAATGACTGATGTTAAGTGTGCCTTCTACAGGTCATTGTACCCCTAAAACCCCTACAAAGTTTCAATTCGATCCATCAAGCCGTTTTTTTGTTGCAATCGATTGAATTTTTTTTAAAATTAGAGGATCACGTTTTTTTGCGTTTAAGTGCTCATAATCTGTAAAAGAATGGAAAAGCATTTTTTTCCTGATTTTTTTTAAATCCCTATTGCAGGAAGCGTTTGGAATTATGAAAAAAAAAAAAATAATAAATTTTTGAACCGATTTCCAGAAACTCCGCAAAACCGCCGGCATTAGCGTTACCCAAGGTGTACCACGTGGAGGTTGCACGGTCGGATTTACGCTTCTTTTACACACGTGCGGAAAACGTTTGAAGTTATGAAAAAAACCGAAAAAAAATTTTAACCGAATATTGATCTCGATCTACACCCTTTTCAGAGATTATTGCTGCCATACTTCTGAATTCATAAAACGCTTTTTCCCAATTTACAAAACACTAAAACAAACAGTTTTACTAAAAACTACCTTTTTTTCAATAGAAAAAAAATTTTCAAACAATTTTTTTTTTTTTTTTCCATAATTCCAAACGCTTTCTGCAATAAGGATGTAAAAAAAATCAGAAAAAAAATGCTTTTCCATTTTTTTTACAGATTATGAGCATTTAAAGGCAGAAAAACGTGATCCTACAATTCTTTAAAAAATTCAATCGATTGAAACAAAAAAATGGCTTGATGGATCGAATTGAAACTTCGTAGGACTTTTAGGGGTATAATGACCTGTAGAAAGCACACTTAACATCAGTCATTTTCCCAATATTCTCAATGTGGCATGTCATTTTCTAGAATACCCCTAAAAGTCCTATCTTTTACGATTTTTCAAAGTCATGTTGAGGATAAAAAAAATTTTTTCTCTAAAAAACCATGCCAGGACCTTGTAGAGAATTCATTCAAGTTTGTGAAACCCACCGTCGATTTTCTGTGCGGCCATTGGTTTCTGAGATATCGATGAACAAAGAGAAAATGATCCATTTTCATTCAAAGTCCGATAGCTCAGCGAGAAATGGTCGTATCGCGACCGAAAAAAACGAAATTGAAGCTGAATGGACAACCTATCTAATCCATGAAGTGGTTAAATTGGAAAAAAATTTTCGAGTCCGTACACCAAAAATAAGGTCGAAAAAAATTTCGAACATTTTTTTTTCATGATATTCATCAAGATTGCGCGATACGTGTTACTTGGAAATTTTTTTTTTTTCCAAGAAACAAAAATTAGAAACTTCAAGCTTCAAATTGCTTTTTGTCACTACAATACGACCATGTTTGTCAAAGATACAGCCATTTGAAAAATAGCCGAAAATTTTTTTTTTTTTTTCGATCCCTTAATTTTTTCCACTAGTGTAAATACCCGGAAAATATACTAAAGCAAGTGGAAGGTGCTGGATATTTTCCTTTTAACGATCATGAGCAGGTGGTGAAACCAGAAGATGCCCAACCAAACTCTATCATGATATTCGATGATGTAGGATGTGGAACACAAGACAATATCAGAGCTCTTTTCTGTATAGGGCGACATAGAGATGTTGTCGCATTTTACCTTTGTCAAACTTACACACGTATTCCTAAACATTGAGTACATGATAATGCAAATTTGATTTTTCTATTTCGACAAGGTGAAATGAATCTCAAGCATATTTATGATGACCATGTCAATACTGATATGATATATGCACAGGTCCGAGGAATGTGTTTATCATGTTGGAATGATGATAAATATGGTTTCGTTGTAATTGACAAAGACAGTGAAATCAATTTGGGGAGACATCGAAAGGGAGTTGTCTGTGTCATTACTATTAATCAAAAATGAATGAGTGGGTATCCACAGTTCTACTGTAAACTCTAATGCGTCAAGATGGCGAATAAATCGCAGAATGGTGAACAAAATATTTAAGTGAAATAGTGAAAGCGAGTGATGGGATACGACAAAAGCATAAGATGATTGTCAGGTAGAAACACATCAGAACGTGCAATGAATGAAGTTTTTAAACCTATAGTAGCACCTCTCGAGAAATTACTGATATCATCTGAAGAGTTGAAGCAAGAAATAAGAGATGAATAAAAAATGAAGGGGAAAACGCAAGTAATTTTAATGCATTTGATTTGAATAAAACAATCAAGAGTTTCAATCATGATGAAATATAATCTGCATGTTCACCTATAAAACAACGGAGGAATTGTCTGGTTGAATCATACATAAAAACGCATGTGAATCCGAATAAAAAAGATCGATTTGGTGTTCGAATGAAGAATAATCTCTTACTGTTAGGTGATTCGTCTATTGAATTCCCAGATAATTATATATTGGTAGCTAATGAACGTTATCAACAAACTCTAGGATTTATAGAAATCTTATTTAATAGAACACCAAAGGAATCACTGATAAGTAGTGGTGATGAGGATAATTATGACAAAATCCTCAAGTTAACTTATACCCTATACAAAAAATATGAACCTAATGATAGCTTGATGCAAGATAAAAGTTTCAAGTATCAAAATTATGTTGCAAAATACGTATCATCACCGAGAAGTCGGAAAAATAGGGACAGATCAGGAAAAGCTTTTGTTTAATTCTACTGAAAAAATATTCAAGTTATAGACTATGTATACTGGGATGATGTGAATGAAGTGGTTGATCGTCTGCGATTGCTCTTGGCATCTCAAGCCGAAGGCAACCCGACCCATACCAACGAAATAATCTCAACTATGGAAGAACTACGTGAGGCTGAAGTCGTTTATTAATCAGCATCTCCCGGATCATTCATTCTTTCACATATCGACTGTCTGGAAGTAAGAACATGAGTGTAGATATATTTGGACGGAAATTGAGAAAAAATTTTGAGAGCAGTGGTAACAGTCAAAGTCCTCCTGGCTATAGATTCAAAGCCACTGTGGACGGGCACTATTACATAGATCAAAAATGACTGTAATGTTACAACTCTTGTAGACGCTGATGATGCGATACCTCTTAGTGCAATGATGACTATTTTGAATTCTGAACATGAAATTCTTCATCAACATGCTACATCGTTCAGTCAAGTGCTAACAACATTACGTCAGGGAGATAAAGCTCAAGCGAAGAAGTCGCATGAAATCATAAAAAAAAAAACATGAAAATTATCAAAAAGAATTGGCCCAACAATTTCAAATCATTGAACGCGCGGTGGTCCAACTGAAAACAATACGTGACAATAATCAGAATAGAACATATTAAACCGAAGGAAGAAAAAACAAAAAAACAATATGGATAGAAAAGAAGCATTGGTCAATGAATTGCACAAACCCGCTCGTATAAATTATACACGGCGCCACGTGAAGATGCGCGAATTAGATGAAACTTGGCAAGCAGATCTTGTTGATATGATAACCTATGCAACTAAAAATATTGGCTATAAGCACTTGCAATCTGTAATTGATATTTTTTCTAAATTCGATTGGGCTGTACCTGTAAAGTCAAAAGCAAGTAAAGATGTTATCAATGCAATGACAACTATCTTGGATACTGAACGTGTATTTCAAAAATTACATGTTGATCAGGGTAAAAATTCTACAATAAAGAATTCAACGCACTTATGAAACAACACAATATTCAATTATATTCGACATTCAGTAATGTGAAAGCGCCAATATGTGAGCGATTCAATCGTTCATTGAAAAGTAATATCTGGAAAAAATTCAGTCTCCGTGCAAAATACAAATGGATTGATATATTGCCGGACTTGATGACAGAATATAACAATTCCAAACGTCGAACGATCAAAATGAAGCCCAAAGATGTCACATCGGCCAATGAAAAGAATTTACTGCGAACTGTGTATGAGAATCATCAAGGAGAAGTAGTAGCTGAAAGACGGATTTTGGAATTGACGATGAAGTTCGAATGAGCAAATATGAACTGAGAAGGGATACACACCAAATTGGACCACGGAAATATTTACCGTTTATGAAGTAATGAATACTACTCCAGCAATATATAAACTGCAAGATTATCAGGATCATCGGATCGATGGGTGCTTCTATGAAGAAGAGCAGGCGAAAGTAAAATATACTGATATTTATTTAATTGAAAAAATATAACGGAAACGGGGAAATAAATTTTATGTAAAATGGTTGGGTTTTGATAACTCACATAACAGTTGGATATATAAAAAAGATTTGTGAACAAAAAATATAAGTTTTTTGCATTTGATTAC
Organism: Zele albiditarsus; assembly: GCA_958496275.1. Taxonomy (NCBI): domain Eukaryota; kingdom Metazoa; phylum Arthropoda; class Insecta; order Hymenoptera; family Braconidae; genus Zele; species Zele albiditarsus. The sequence goes on from OY292415.1 coordinate 259,049, forward strand.
TATTAAGCAATAATATCGTATGAAATATATAATACTGTCTGGTCACTTATGGTGTGAGGTAGCAGCACCTGACAAGCACTCAACCAATTTGACTCACAAGTGTCGCACATCAATCAATTGGGCAATCAGTAGGGTCACGTAGTGTCTTTACCACCCAATCAATCATTTATGGACACGTATGGACACTTACGAGCATGCGTTCGCGCACATCCTGCGCCTGCGCTTGCGCTGAAGTGCAACATGAGTGTCGCCGCTCTTCCGTCGGCATCATGATCACCAACGACGCGTGCATCTCAATCTTCTTTGTTCTGAACACCGAATCTAACGCACGTGTTGTACTCGACCCGCTCGTTCAGCTCATCCGTTAAATTCTGTTTCTCAACGTATCTCTACATTGTATATTGTGTGTGCTCTTAGTGAACAACTCAGTTGTATTTATCAGTTTCGTGAATAACTCAATCGTGTGACCAAGAAAATTAATTGAATTGCAATTAATTTTCGGTGTGCATCACCACGTGGCGTCGAACCAGTGGTTGATGCTCGTATGAATTGTATGCATTGTACGATTCTGTTTAATTGGATGCTCATTAGTAATATAATGAAAATAATGTAATATAATGCTAATTGTGTTCACTCAATTCTTCCATACAAGCTTTCACTCATGAGAGACCGCGTGGCCACTTGAACTGTTCACCATCATTGCATTGCACTTATCATCTCAACGTACATTCAATCACGCATCTCACATTGTTCATTCATTCATACATTGTATACCCAACATTAATTTGAGAACTCATTTGAATCATTAATGTTCATCCTTTATTCGTTGAGCTAGTAATAATACATTTATATTTTGTTTCGTATTCAACCGCATTTCTATTATTTTTTGATAAACCAATTTTTTCCACGGCAGTTATCGGTTTGGCAACATCCCGAACACATACATACTTTACATTAATATTATACAATTTTTTTACATATATTATTCACATATCATCACAAGACATATTGTAATAACTCCATGGAAGTTGTGATGAAGTGGCCATTTGTCACTCGTAATAATTTAATGTTGAATATAAATAAAATGGTCTCAGGTAATTTCCTCTTGCGGATATCTGAGAAAATATTAATCGTAAAATAAATATATATGAATGAATGAGTGTACATTTTGGATTGAGTAAGTCGACGAGTTCCTAACCTGCACCTGTCAACCTGGATCATTATATGTAGCTACAACTAGTCGATAATTTTGTAGTATAGTCGCTGTTGTCCGGAGTCTGTGTTTTGCCTTGCACTTATTTTGGAATCGACATTTGGATGATAATTGGCTATGGAAATCACCGTTGAGGAGTTGGATTGATGTACCGAAATGGTAATCAATAAGAACTAGTTCGGACTTCAATTTATCGGGACTATACCACCGTTCAATATTATACGGATAACTTAAGTCGCCACTGTCTGGACTCTGTGGCATTATTCTTCGGCACATGCACGGGTTTATGCGCCGAGGATCCAATTGCACCGGTATGTACGGAGAAATTGGCGGCACTGCAACAGGCAGCACCTCTCGACTCCGGCAAAGCGACTCCCAAATGGTATATCGATTAATCGATAAAGACAGCGATGATTGGGCTGTCAATCGTCGAGGAATTTTGCATTAATTATGATTGGGTCCTAGACAAGGAAGATGTGTAGGATTGGACTAGAGCCTTGACAAAGGACTTAATATACGGAAGCGAAGGCCTCTGGCTTCACTTCCACAGGGATAACCAAGCGCTTAGCACGTAAGCTGTATGCAAAGAATAACGTGCTGATTGGAAGTGTTATTGTGTGTGAATGGTTATATCATCAGGGAAAGTCAGTTAATTAATTAAAATTGTTTGTTTCATATATTGTATCAACAATTAGAAAAGTATATTCGGGATTAAAGTCAGTGTGTGTGTGTTTTTGAACTTGACGACTTGTAAGTGTTGAACCCATCGTTTTATGATTAGCATTTTGCGGCCATTTTTGTCCATTATTTCGGTAATAAGTAGTGTCGGTCATTATTTGAGAAATTCGTCTGTTGTATACTTGTCCTTCCCCGCGATAATTTTTATCGAAAATGAAGATTATAATCAATAGTAGAATAAATTAGAGTATTTTGTGAATATTTCATTATATTCATATTATAATTTTTTTCTCATGAAGGAAAATTACTTGAGGCAACGCGTCGCCATTAATGATAACTATGCGGTAGAAAGACAAAGGCATATACGCCGAGCGAAAAAGTAAACGGAATTTGTTTGAATTATTGTTTATATTACTATTTTGTGAAAAGATTAGATGATCAATTTCGGATTAATCATTATTAAAATTGCTTCAAACATATTTTGTGTTTTGTGTAATCAATAATTTTTGTTAACTTCATAATTAATTATTCATATTATGAATAATTACTGTCAATTTGTTTTTTTTTTGAATCGAATAATAATTAATTATCGAATAATAATTATTTAAATAGTAAATCGAAGCGTTTAACTAATGGAAATGGAAAATTTATTAATAAATAATTTAGGACTCTGACCCTCAATTATAGACCCCTGTGTATTATTGGTTATACAGGAAATCAAAAAAGAAAGTATAGTCAAAGTGACATCCCGTAGCCTGTCGGCCCTTTTAGCCCCTAGAAAAGCGAGAATAAAAGGGTGCAGCGTCACAAAGTGTGTCAGTCGTATCATGGGAAAGGACTCCTTTATCATCCATCCAATTTAAAGCAACCTTTTGCTGTGAAATGGTATTAACTTCATGCTTCTTACTCCTGATGGAATATTGATTTACTATGAGGTTATTGTGATCGAAAAGACATTCTTTATAATCATCAAAGGTTATTGTCTTTAACGATGAATTTTTGATATCCTTGGATTTTTTACAATTCTTATCATTTAATGTCTTGAGTGAATATGATTTCGCACGTAAGCCTACAAACTGAGTTGAAATTTTCCCATTACATTCATCTTCCATCGACCCTAAAACTTTCTTGTACATTAGCGGTATATTATGAACATTATCGGGTTGATAGTCGCTTGTATCGAATTTATGAATGTCATCTCGCATACATTGAATCCGGTGAAATTATATAGAAGACTATCAGTGTCAGTATACATTAATCTTGCTTGCTGATTTGGGAATTTATTTTTTATATGATTATAATGAATATCATAGATGATTGTTTTCGATATGTCGAGCATGGGAAATCCAACGTAGATTACTTTATTCAATTGCATTCTGACGCGCTTCATTTCAATAACCACCCGGTCTTTATCAGAGATGATACTGCTATGAAAGTTCGGCTTAGCAACGCGTGATCGTCGCCCCATTCTGATATGATCTTAACATCTTTCTTCTTTCTCACGTTCTCCATTGTCTTACCGGACACAGCATTGTTCATCAACTTGAAAAAATTTTTCTAAAACTCGTTTTTCGATTTTTTACGCGAATCAGCACTTAAGTCAATGTATTTTTTCAACTATGGTGATTGATTGAATTTCAACGCTCTGTGGACTTTTCTTAGCTGTAAACCCAAACTTAAGCATTGCTTTAAATGTTTATTATTTATAACATATTTCTCCTTGGAAAAGAGTGTTGTAGCTGATTTCGAAGTCTTTCCCAATGGTGGTGTAAAATGTTCGGGACATAATGAAAGATCACGATACAATTCATGCAATTCTTCGAGATATTTTAAATCCACCTCGAAAATATCGGCAATTGGTGAATCATCAGAAATTTCACATATCATATCTACATTGATTATGAGGTTTTCCTTCCATGCGAATCCACTGAATGGTGAATATTCACTCATTGTAGCGCTATACAAATTATTTACATCGAAATACATGAGATATAATTCCTCATCGTTTGTTTTTGGGCTCCGGAAGACAACTCCAGCTAAGCTTAACGGGCAATGAGGAAATTCGCATGGACCGGTTGCTGCGATATGACGTTCGTACGGTTTTGGGCAACTACTCCATTGATTGGGATCCAGCCAACGACGAATGGCCTCCTACACCTTCCCTAAGCCTGGTTCTCACGAATAGCCGAACTCACGGCACCGACACAACGAGAAATAACCCCACAGAATGGCCCGGACTGGTTGTTCCACCGAAAGGATCTCATTCACCTACTCCCAACACTATTTCTCGAATACCGAATATATCTAACCACCGCAATCCCGAACACATTGATGACGTTAGGGTCATTGTTGAAAATATCGGTATCGAATTGGAACTAGATATTATCGAAGAGTTGCCTCGAGGACTCGACCCGGAATATTCGCGCATATTGAAAGTCATTAACGAAACTCGAGGATGGCGTGAGCCTATATTACAAACCGGGCAATCAATTGGGCCATATAGAGATCCCTAATCCATGTCTGATTCCATTATTTTGGTTAGAAGCGGGGCAAATTATGTCACTTCCGCTAATTAAGTGCAGCACCGAAGTAACTGGGGGCTAGGTGAAGCGACTAGCGACAAGAAACTTACGTGACTGCACCCCCGGAACTAATAAAAAGGAAAAAGGCTCCCGAAACTTCCCTCATCCCTAGAAGACAAAACAATTTCCAATTACCTGTCCCAAAAGCCCCTCCATCCACAACGACTCAGCAATACCGAACAAATACGGAATACCCACTCCCCCATTCTGCCCCATATCTTCTCCACTCCACATTTTCCTATCCCCTATCCCACATCCCATACTCTTACCTCCCTCCGCAGCAATAACTGAATCCACATGTATCCACTTTCCCGAATACCCAAACGAATTTCTCCCCGAATCTTATTCAACCACCCCAATTTCCGACTCCATCCGCCCAACTCCGATACGATCCCTGCGGATACGAGGAAGACTCCGTAATCCAGCGATCGGGACGCACCATTAATACAATTCATCGGATATTAGATGCACAGCAGTGGACTTGGGCGATCCCTCAATTCTCTATCGAGAAGACAGGCGATGGCCTTCATCTCGGTAGCCCTTACGAAGAAGAGCCGAGTACCCTGGGTGACTACTGAGAGATGAACATTAAACGGTTAGATGCTTGCGGGGTAACGTTTTTAGGCGACCCATGTGAAGCAGAAGGATTTTTGCAAAAACTGGCAAATGCAATCAAATTGCATCGTATGCCAGTACAGACGGTCCTTGCCGTTCTCCCTTCCGTGCTGAAAGATAAGGCAGCCCAATGATTTAATGCCACCGCCCCATCCATCATTAATTATAAAGATTTTCTCATCAAATTCTGAACAGTTTTCTCTCCTCTTTCCCAGCAACAGAGGCTGTGGAACGAAATCAAACTGAGAACGCAAGGCGAAGCTGAACTCATTGCCGAATTCATCCTAAACATGCAAATTCTCTTCTCCCGGCTGATACGCCAACCGAGTTTGGAAGATCAGCTGGAACTGACCTATGGTAACTTACACCCCCGATTTCTCAAAGAGATAGATATCGATTCCATCGGCAGTTACGATGATTTGAGGTCGGAAGGGCGCTTACAAGCAGAAAGCATGTGTTCCTCCCATCGCGCCTGAACAACGCCTATTTCCCTATAACGCATGTTCCCCGAAATATCGAAAAATAAGAACACTTCCCCCGCGTACGGTGAATGCTAACTTCGCCGCCGCTACCGGAACTGAATTGCCCAAGGTAATTCCCGGATTACAACCCCTTATGAGCACCGTACCAGAACCAAGAAATAAATCTACGCAGACCCAACCAAGCTCCACTCAAACGGACATGGTACCACGTAACCTCAACCCTCTTGCCGAACCTCATTATCCCCAACCACAAACCAGAGACACGCAGCAATACACTTGCTACAATTGTGGGGTAAATGATCATTTCGCTGGACAACGTCCACACCTAAGGCGCCCAAGAAATAGCCCTCTGGCAATTCAGGTAACTACGCCGGGGCACAGTTAGTCCACAGCTCGCGCCCCGAGAGGAAAGAGTGGACGAGCCAAAATTACCGAACTCTGATGAACTCAGTACCGCTCCGAATCATGGCAGTTTTGTCTCGAATATGGACTCCACCTTACCGAACCATGAAAATCGCTTTCCGAAGTCCGAAAAAACAGTACCGAACCCCAGAAAACTATACCGATCGAGGGAAAGATTACATCGTACCGAAATAAAATCGTACCGAAACGCAGAAAGTACATACCGCAACATTCCCGCACATTCACGAATAACGAAGGAAATTCCGAATCACATGTCTGTGGGGTGTCATCGAATCAAATGTAGTTTCGAACGCTTACTATTGGCAAATTTTGAACACGCATCCCGAAGAAAATCGGAGCTTTGTCGAAATTAAATTGCTAGAATGGGAATTAAAGGCATTGCTCGATACAGGTGCGACGAGAATGTTCATTGGACCGCGGGTGGCCAAGGCAATGGAAGAATACATTGTCCACACGGGAGGATGGTTAAGAGTAGCCGACGGGAAGAAATCGCAAAATCTTGGATGCGTGGTTTTGAAATTCCATTCCGGAGAAGGCGAGTGTATATTGCCCGCTGGGGCGTCGAATATGCTCACTAGTGATATCGTGCTGGGCATGGATTTCATTGAGGAAGCCGGAATCGACTATTACGAGCAATCCAACTCGTCGATCATCGCGACCCCAGACGGGAACCGATCTATTGTAGACACTCTCCCTACAATTTCAATATTCCCCATCCGTGTAGAGCCGGAAGCTTGTCGACCCGAAGTAGCCGCTACTAATACCGAAACGGTTCGAATACTTTCTCTCCTCCATTCCGAACTCGAAGGAACCCGTATAGCCTTACACAATCTAATTCCTCTCGAACCCAAAATCGTGTGGAACGGATGCATGTGTGATTTTGTGAGGAACAATAATGAAACTAAACGATAACTTAATGAGATAATTGGAACGAACTTGGCTGTTGTTATATTGACAGTGAATCGAGTTACGAATTCAATCTTCAGTTAATCGGAAATTCAGTGGCGAATATAGGCGTTCTGTGTGTAAAAGTGCCCCATCGCAGCATCTGTAAGTAATTTATCGTTTTCTCTTGTGCATGCGGACCGCGTGGTCACACACTGTAGAGCCATTAGTAAAGTTACGTAGACATTGTACTTATCATTCACATTTATACCGAAAGCAGAGTAGCAGCAGCAACGGTTATATATTTTTGTAATTCATTGTTCAATCGGGGCAGTGTATACCAGATCCTTACCCACGTTAGAGGCATAGAAAGCCTCGCTATGTTTCCGAATTTTCCCCATTGTAATTTTTCCCATGCTATAAGTGCACGCGTACCGAAGTACGCATTCCGTTACTGCGAGTGCAGTAGAGACGCTATTGTTTTGGTCCTCGCGCTATTGCCCCCCCCCCCCCCCCCCCGCATATCGTCATTGTTATTGCCAAATTCCTTTCTATATTGTATTCATTTCTTCTTACGCGTCAAAATATCATGAGCGCTTCTAACGCATAATAATAAGTGCTATTAAATAAATACTCTGTTGAATTATCCGTGTTGCGAACTATATAATTTCAATTAAGCTATACAAAATATTAATCCGCAGTAGATATTGATTCTAATTAAATCGTAACCATTATCGTTTGGATTTAATTACTTAATACTTCACTCAATACTTTTCATTTCATTCATCCAAACGTCCTGCGAGAGATATTTGCGAAAGAATTATTACTACAAAACTCCTCGAGTATTAGTCACTTCTTTCATTCCCGTCGTGCCCCCCCCCCCCCCCTGTTTTCCTTATTTCAGGCTCGAACAAATAAGGTAGCATCCCGAGTGGAGAAAGGAGATATCGAACAGCTGACTGCTGCTATAGAAAAAGCGCACGTCACAATGTACAGCGTTGTTGTGATGGTTAGAAGTTCGATGCCATATGACTCTGTGTGTAAGAGTGAGTACAGGCGGGGACCGAGTCTATATGACAGAGCGCGAGCATACATCGGAAGCGTAGGGTCGTACAGTCTCGACGACGCGATGCGTCTGCTAGATTCGTCTCCTAGTTTCAGCTTCATGATTCCCGATTACTGCGTAGTTTGACTGGCCGATTCTTCGCTGTGATGGCTGCTGTGATGCACCGTAGGAAACAGAATTCATCGTTATTGATAATATTAACAACAGCCCTTTTCTGTTGAATGTCTTTGGGTAAAGCTACCCAAACATGTTGATAAACCTCCTCCTTCTAATGGAATATATCTATTCACATTCAACAGCAAATTCTCTACTTCCACTAACGCCCATCCCGAATCCCGCTCTTGAAATTCCTCCACCTTTTTCAGCAATTGTTCATATACATTCTCATCATACCAATCACCAGCATTCGTTGATGGAAGAATTGGTGTATTCCGCGTACTGAAATATTTTGTTTCTTGAACTACAACCTCATCTTTCGTATTCTCGAACTTGCACGCTAAATCAACATTCACTATAATATTGTCATCACTTTGTAATGCTTACTCTATCTTGTTGATAATCATTCGTTATCGTCTACCAAGAACGAACTCTAGTCAATATGACGCAAATTTGATACCAACCCAGTACGGATGCGATTTTCAAACACTGATGATAAATTATTCCATTCAATGTAATCGCCGTCTTGATTAACATGACGGTTGATAATGCCACCTACAATATCTCGATTGGGTTCCGGTTGTCCACGATTTTGTTGTTGTTGTTGTAGCTGGAACTTGCCACTTAGTGTCTGAAGATGGGATGTTGTAGTTAAAAATCACACTTTTTCATTTCTCCGCAATTCTTTATTCTTCAATAATTCATTTAACCACTTGATGTTACTATCGGTTATTCTCTGCCATTTGGTGATATGAGTGTGCATGCTGTATCATCATTCAGTGTAAAACATAACTCATATGCTTCTTCAATTGTTTCAATCATGTCTGCATATAATTTTTGTTCGTCTGCCATTTTTCCACACACTGTTTTTTATGATAGAAAACCCGTTTTTCCTCTTTGAAATTCTAATTAATACTGAGTATATCATGTTCGAGAACACTTTCTCTTCATAAGGATGGAAATTTGAAAGTGGGGATTGAAAATGTAGAAGAAAAAATAAATAATACTGCGGAGGTATCCAATGGGAAGAGAACATATGACTGAACAAAGAAGTTGTAACGGTTATTGGTCACTTTTCTTGGAAGGAGAAAAAAATCTCCAACCAATGACGACTCGTGACATGACTGAACAAAGAAGTTGTAACGGTTTTTAGTTACTATTCCTGACAGGAAAAAAATGATGTTGTTTATCTTTCCAAGAACTCATGGGATTATCAGCATGCTTTATGCATAGATTTTTCTTCCTCCAAGTGAACATTACGTCATTCTGTAAACATCACTATGCAAACAATGAGTCATAGTTTTATTTTTTTAAGTTCTTTGCCTTTTTTAACATGATAGTGGGGGGTATGAACTATAAGAAGCTGAATAAATGTTTTACGCATTCTATCTGTACCATCAGTCAGTGAAACTCTGACTTACGAGCTTATCATATATCAAATCAATTAATAATTGGAAGACCGTTGTTTCTCGCAATTAACATTATCAGCAACATCATCAATCATAAGAGAAATGGATTTCACTAAATTGAATGAGGTCAGCCGTATGGAAAACTTTCTACCAACGAAGCCATGGAGTAAACTGCAAGCTGGATCTTAATACAAAGTGACTGCAATGAAAATTGTAAAAACTAAATATGGAGAGAACATTATTGCGACAATAGGCAATAAATTTGCAGTATTCTTGGATGCGAGAATCGTGGAATTTCTATTGAATAATCAACAGCAGCAGTTCAAACAAATGACTGAAGCTGTCATCAACGAAAAACTTATCTTGCATTACATTGGAAGGAACTATGGATCATGCGAATTTTCATGTGGAGAAAATAAAATATTATTACTAATTCTATGAAAAAAACATTTATCAACATTATTATATTATATTATATAATGTAACATATGCACAGCAAAATTGTGTGTTTTCCGGAATAATTTCAGATATATATTTATCATTTTTTAAATTGAAGGAATGAACTTAATCATCAGTAAAAGATTGATATCAGGAAAAAAAAACTATTCTCAAATGTATGAAAAAAACTATGAGATAGAAACACTTGAATTTTATTTTGCCGTTTTTTCTCCTGTTTCAATTAGAAATTGCCTTAATTGTTCTACAGTAATAATCAAATGAATTGACTCATTAAACATATCGTGTACCAGATTTTGCACAATCCAGACAATATTTTGTTTCAATGGTATGACATCAAGAATCTGCATGGCGTAACAATTTCCATTTTCATCAGCACTATCAGTAATAGCTTCGATATTTTCGTCACGAGCAAGCGCATCGAAGAACCTATTTTTGTCATTCAGTTTACGTTTGTAATGATTTTTGCTAAGGTGACTACTCAAAGTGAAATTGGGTTGAATAATCTCAAAATATTATAACACAATGTTGAATTTATTGTTTGATAAGTGCAATAAATTTCTACTTATAATAACAATTATAAAAATATAAAATACTAAACTAATCGGTTGAGCTCAACAATGATTTAGGTTAATTGATACGATAACGAAATGGACTGTAATATAGTACGATGTTGTGAGCCGTCCATCACTCAATTGCAGTTCACCGTGAAGCGGTGCATCAATGATAATTGAGTTCAGAAAAAAAGAATATAAGAATTAACCTGAATGCAACAATCGATAATGTGATGTGATTACTACAATCAATTGTCAATGCAATAAGTATATACCAGCGGTGTATCTAAATGTATTCAGTTTCACTGTTTAACTGCACTCACTGGGTGCCGATTAAACGTTGTCGAAATTTTCCTATCACTATCTCTCTTGAATGCAACAACGTGTAGATTACTGTCATGAGATGTGATGAGCGCGTCTCAATATCGATGAACAAATGGATGGGCGAATGCAACTGTGAGATAGCGTGGTTCTCATGAGAGTCCACTAATGTTTGAGTACAACAGATATAATATAAATCGAATGAATGCTTCTCAAATAATAATGTGAGAGAAATCACTACTAAATTATGAGTTGAATGCCACAACGTAACGTAAATTTTCACTGGTGATTGTTTCAGTAATTAACGATAACTTAACCGAGTGTCCACGTGTGTATACTATTGCGTTAGACTTGCATAATAATGGCGTCAGATCGCTAGGTCGATGCCGTGGTCGAAGTGACCAGGGCTGCGCGTCAATATTTGGTCCATGTTTCCATTCTGGTTTGAATGTGCACTGCTTGATTGGCGAGTGCAGTAATATGCGGCAAGTTCAGGAGCGTATTGCAACATAGCACTTCCCTTGACTTCAGTGAGTCAGTGCTACCACGCTAACCCATTGAACAACGTTCAATGTAAAAAATTGGTATTAACAACTCGTTTGCATGTTTCAAAATATCATAGTCACTCTTTCAATCACACCAAAACTATCACTTGTGCATTGACACTTTGAACAAACTGCATGCTGTTCTCCATTGTTCTCTATTTCCATGCATTGTTCTCGCAGACGTGGAATTTTCAGTACATTGCCATGAAAATCGATCATATCGTTCGTGAAATTCAATATATCTTTTGAAATTGAACCTTTTATAAGTTTACTATTTACATCGAAAAAATGATGTAATAACGATCACTATTGCCCCACAATTGAATTTATTGGATGATATGTTGTGATGGGGGTAAAATCTACAGAATGCTATGGGATGAAAGCGAGTGGCGGGGATATTCAACAACATTAAAGGCTATTTAATAAGAAATATGTGATGGGGGGATACATCATATAATAGTAGAACATTACAACATCTCGATTATAAGTGTAGTGACATTGTGACGAGGTGGTAAATATCACTCATTATGATTTCGATACACATCCCTGCCATGATGATTACTCGTTTATTTTCGCCTTTCCGTTGCCTATGCTCTATAAAATGATAAGGAACGTCAAGTATAATTTAACGTATAAATATAAGAAATGACTTAGATACGGCACCTCACGAGGAGGACTTCCCTGGACTAACCGCTAACTTTAAACGGGACATCATTCATCAGGATTGGTGATGGTGGATTAGAAAAAACATAAGATCTAATAGCCAATGTTATTAGGCCCAATCAAAACAATGATTATCAGTCACAGCTTGAAGATTATCCGGCGGACTACTTCGATCTATTCCAGACGACTGTTCGGATATCTACAATCACTAATTGCTGTGCGATATCAACAAATTACAAAGTGGATACTGTACCGCTGTATTCCAAATAATTAAGGATAATGGTACTGCGACTGTCATCTAGCGTATTTGCAAGGAATCATTATCTGGTACATGCGCGATTAAATGCGCAGAAGTCTATATTGCGTCGGCACGTGCTGGGAAATTGGCTATGCTGGGATGAGCAGAACTCAGCGCCTCACATCTGTGGCTATAATACTAGCCAATCGAAAATCAATTAATCGATGGAGAAAGCACTGATTGGATTTTATGCAAATAAAGGACTTGATGTATGGATGCGAGGCCATTGTGACTTCACACCGGTCTCAGTAGGATGAAATATGTGCAGTGTGTAGCGTTCATTTGCTTGAGTGAATTGTAGTGTGCAATAACAGTGTAGTGAAATAATCAGGGAAAGTCAGTAAAACACTCAAAATTATTTGTTACAGGTTTGAATAGTATCGGGAGAGTATTGTTAAATAGCGGAATATAGAAACAGTGTGTGTGTGAGAGTTCTTCACAAATTGTAAGTGCTGCACCATTTTTTCTCTATGCGAATAGGCATTGTTAGGAGATCTTTGGGGCGCTTATAAACAATAACAGTGCACGTATGGGAGAGAAACAGACTCTGAACATAGCATTGGTATGACAGAAGAAGAAAGAGGACGCGTTCATTGCCCGTAGCAACCAGTGTGTTGCCGGCACGCGAGATTATTATTATTATCGTCATGCCGCGAACATTCAACTCAAATCCTCAACCGTTATGCTGCGTTGCGGAATATGACCATTTGAACAATTAAGTTAATGTTGAGAAACATTTATATACACTTTTAGCATAACCACTCAGCATGAAAGACTATATTTTTATAATATGATATTTGAATGACATTCGCAATATCGAGCGTTCGAGAATCATTTTTCGACGTCAATAACCTGTAATCAGCAACTCAGCTCTCAGCAATAATTTTGTCAACCAAGAAGTTCCCCACCATCGGACTCTGTCCAATGGCGGGCCATCAAACTTTCAATCAACAAATCAGAATATTAACGAACAATCCAAACCAATCAAAGTCAGCCCGCACGGACTAGGAATGACGAATATATAAACTCTTGAAGATAGTACAATTCTTAGTTCGGACTTTTCTCAGACTTCAATTTCCGGCCAGTCTTAGCGACTTCAAAATTCACACATCTTATTCTCTTAACTTCAATTCAAGAGCCTATTTCGAGTTCCAAATTTATCAGACTTGACTTTAATTCACGACCAGTATCGACGACAGATCATAGATTCATTCTATTAACCATAATACCAACCAATCGCTATCTACTCTAGATCGAAGACGTCATAAGTCCACTAGAGCTATTATATAACCAGTTCAAGTTCTCACCGCTTCGAATATCCAAGTGAAATAATTGAACAATCAAATAAAAATGAATACAGTTAAACTAATGACAAGTCGAGGAAATTAATAAGAAGGAATCGTTATCAATCACAACTTTCATAAACCAATATCTGTGATGTGTTTATTCACTAAATATCATTCAAGAATCCAACCATTCGGTTCACCCTGATCACGAATCCTTCGCTGAACGCTTCAGCTGCGAGTGGCAGTGACGAGCAATTATCCCTTCTACTTGTTCGGACACCAATTCAAAATCTAATTTTTATATTTGACTGTTATATCCACTGGAACGCGAGGATCTTCATCTCCGAGCACAATCTACTTACAAATATCGAATCATTCAACAAATAAATATTCTACGATAATCTCCATTCCTCTCAGTCGGTAGACCTGCCAAACTTCTGCGCTTAGGACGCAATCGGGTTTACGGCCAGGTCGTAACAATACGATACCCATCATTGTTGAGTATTATTTTGTTTGATAATTATGAAAATCATTTTTGTTTAAAACTCGAATTGATCATTCATTTAATTTTGATTTCGGTTCATATTATTGGGTTTCGGCAGTGTTTAAGACAACCAAAATATGTTCTCAACATTGTGATGAGGTGGCCGTTGCCACTCATTGCAATTGAATAATGATATCATTTAATCGTTGCCCCGATTAATCCTTTTCTTTTATTTATCATTTGATATTTTCCGGACCTGCGAACAATATTATATAGTATGAGTAAATGAGAGAGTGAGTGAATGTGATTGAAATAATAAAGATAACCTGAATCTGTCAGTAGGGAAAACGACATAAAATCGATGGTGAATAATTAGGATCCTTTGCAGATTCACTTTGGCAGTTCCGGATCGCCATTGTCGTTATGGAGTTGTTGGTAGAATACATTGAGGTCTGGATGCCGTGGACGGTTATTTTAATGATGGACCGCCAATGTTGTTTGGGAATTCAAATGGACTGTTTTGATGGTATGGTACTGCCAGTGTACGAATCATGATACCAAAGTCGCCATCTGTCCGAATTCATTGGTACTATTTTCCGGCATGTGTGCGAGGAGATGCGCAGACGTGGGAAATGCGTCTTAACATGCGGATAAATTGGCGGCACTGCAACAGGCAGCGTGCAGCGCCTCTCGACTCCGGTAGCCAAATTACCAATAGAAAATCGATTAATCGATGAAGATAGCGATGATTGGGGCTGTCAATCATCGAGAATTTGCATAGGGTTGCGATTCGATCCTGGACCAGGAAGATGTCTAGGATTGGCCTACTCTATTCACAAAGGACATTATATACGGAAGCAAAGGCACCGAGGCCTCACTTCCACCGGGATCGTCTCACGTGCAGGTTATCTGTTGTATGTGTATGCATAGTATGAGATAAAAGTATTGCGTTAAGCCGCGTTTGTGCGTGAATGTGCGGAAAGTCATTGTAAAAATAAAATTGTTTGTTTCAGATCATTTATATATATTGTCAAGTAGTTGTAGTAGTTTCTACGTAAATTCAGTTTGTGTGTGAGATCTACATTTACCCGTAAGTGTTGAACCACATTTTTTCATTGTCAATTATATATTGGAAGATAGCCATTTTGATTTAATTTAGTGATAACGAGTATTTGTTCGACCGTATTTTAAAATCATAGAAAACATTATTCGTTGTATACCTGTCCATCCCGCGCACGTTTTATCCGGAGAATAAAACGTTTGTAAATTAATATAACACGGAAAAAAGGGTGTAACACCCTATCGCGCAGCAACCCCGAATTATTGGGAAGGGTTGATACGTATAGGGGACAAAGGTATCGAGTGTGAGTTTTTTAGGTTTTATTACTGGCCTCGTACCAGTAAGTTAGGCGCCACTTGGATTTTGGTTCTCAAATCCAAGAAAAATAAGCCAGTCTATCGCGAACTCCTAGGACCACAAAGAGCCGCCTAGGTACGCCCAGGGAACCCTTCTGTTTCCCCCGTGTTTCTCCGGTCGGATTTGCCTTACGGAGAAACGCGATAAACCGTGATCTGCGCCAGCTAAGAGATGAACGTCTTATCTCGTGGATCGTAGATCATCGTCATACCCGTTCCCACGCGGTTTGAATTGAAGCGTATATTATTCACGCGATACAATGCTGCTGATCAGTAATGATATTTTTCTTTTGGCACAAATATCGGAAACCGGAATGTTTACTCTTTTTAATTAGGAGGAAGGATTAAACCCCAGTATATTTATTCCGATTGGCAAACATACAAAGCTACCTTGCTACTAGACTCTAAGACAGCATGGTTACCGCATGGGAGCAATTGCGGATGCCTCCCAATGCAGTACCATGTCCTACTCCATGAAGTGGCCCTCGTAGTATTGTCGCGGTGGAATTCATTCCAAAATTCGGCGCCACTCCTCCTTTTATTCACCTATCTGGCCCTATGTGGTGAGGTGGAGAAACACCACATAGCCCTAGGCTTTGCCACAGCTCCTCATGAGCATCGGTGACTATCTCACGGCGTGCGTCCCGAGGGACTCATCCGCAGAAGCCTTTGTTAGTATTTTAGATTCAAAGGTGACACGAATTTATGAGTCGCGAATCCAAAGCAGAAATAGTAATTACTTGTATCGGTTCGCCCTTCGGCAAGCGGTCATTGTTGGATCTGTTATCCGGAGTCAATAATATAGTCGTAATAAAATAAAATAATTGTTTACGTCGAGATATTGATAATTAATTCCCTCGCGAGTCCTATCCTGTGGTGATCAATCGAAGGTTTGGTCTCGGGGCCTGAAGTATCTCGTACAAGTTTTATTTGAATTGTTAAATGGAACATGTTATAATAAACCCTAGCTACCCAATACAAGCTTATGCTGAGCAAAAAGCGTGGAAAGAAATTTACTCGTGGTGTATTAATACTCACGAGTACGAAGAGCAAGAAGTAGAATGCTAAATACTCCATGTCCGGTTGGCTTCCTGGTGTCCTCGAGGTTCCCCCAGGTCCGAAGTCTCCTCGTGGTCCTAGTAGTGCTGAGATGAAGAAGCAAGCCAAGCGAAAGAAAGAAAACAGCTGGGAGTAGGCGGTGCACAGGTGAAAGAAGATAGAAAGCACTCACACAAGCAGTTCAATTAACAGAGCACTAATAAATTTATTTAACAATCGTTCAGTAAGAAAAAGTTTTAACAATTCAAGCTTTGCTATTTTAGATGCTCGCGGAAAATATGCTTAAATATATTTTCCCAAAAGAAGTTAAAAGCGAGTCTAATTTGTTTGGATTTAATAAGTGGATGTTACAGATCCGTATTTTATAGTGTCACGGGAGAAAATTATTCGTTATTACCACATTAATATGATCGAGTAAAGAATTTACAAAGTCCTTCGTAGAATAACTTCACCACTGTGGAATTTTGTTATGCTCGTCGCGGTTTCTAGAGCGGAATAGTGCCTACGGTCAATTTGCCCTTTCGACCGGCGAGTGCAACTAGTGGCGCGAGCAAACTTGATGGTTGTTCAGCGTTGGGCAAATTCGGTCCTCCCGAATTATATTGCGATAACTCCCGTTGAAGTGTGCCGACGAGGTGTCCCGAACTATACGTCCTCGCACTGTAGTTTCCTCGTAGTTGAAATTCGAATCCCGAGTGCCGTGCGGCTCAATACCCCCGAGTCCAAAAACGTCTACTTGGAAAAGTTATTAATTGATGACTCAAGTGCCGTGTCGTTCGAATTTTCCCCCTTATATTGGTTTGTCGTCGACTGCAGCGGCGCAGGGTACCTGCAACAGTAGATGTCACATGGGCGCGTGCCCGGGAATTAATAATCGTTCAAATGTGTTATTAATTTTCCCAAGACAGCCTAGACCAACGAAGAACTCCATTGGGATAACCAAATTGTACCCAATTCTTTATTCTTCTTGGACAGTGGCTTGTCCATACTGTCACAACTCTCTTAACAACCAGAAACAATGAACCACAATAAATATAGGTGCAAGGTCTGAGACGAAATTACAATCCAGAAGAACAATGAACTAAAATATGAAATACCTTTATTCTCTGTCCACAATATTTTACTACGTGTTGGCTTTATAGGTTCTCTGCTGCCTACGCTCGTCCGCTTGTCTATTGTTGTCGTTGATTGTTCATACAGCACACCACGTTATGGGATAATTTTGCAAGGCCAATCGGGTAAACCATCCATATGGCAGAATAAGTATCTCCAACAAAGTATTTCGTTTCTGAGCGCCCAAATGACGAAGTGACTCTCTTTTATTCACAAACAAATCATGCAGCTCAGAGGTAGCTACCCCGTAGTGTATACTGCGGCGTCAGTACAGTAATGTAAATTATTCATCGCATTCAACCGTACGGAACTCGCCAACAATGCGAAGTGTTCCCTTTTGTAGGTTAATTCGCCAAAGATAATGCTTAATACAATTGTTTCCAATCTATTCGTTAGAATTCCAACGCTAAGAATTGCCGATCGGTATACTGTGCTTTCCCACGCAAGAGTCCCTTGTCCTCTTGAGTGCAGTCGAGTTCAAAGACAGAAAATAGTCCCCACTCACGCGGATCGACGCATAATTGATGCGTGTGGACACTCTTTTTGACCAAGTCATTTCATCACCACTCAACGTGGACAATCACATCACAGTAACCAAACGGATGAAGATTGGAGTAGTAAAAGGGAAATGCGAATATTCGCGGGCTGATATGCCGGACATTGTCACAAGGGACATAGTCATTTTGTAATATATATTAAGGAATTAATCGGATAAATCGTCTCCATTGTCGCAGAACATATAACGCAAGTGCGAGAGAGATAGGGATTGACGCTGCCGTAAGGGTCAAAGTTCTCCCATTGTTAATTGCGTTATTATTGGGAATATCATTTTTTCTCTTTAGCGAATACGGAATCAAATATGTTCCGAAAATTTATTATTATTTTGTTTAATATTTGAATTGCTTGAATAATTTATTCTTTCATAGTACGGAATCTATTAAGTTCCGAATAATAATTTCAATTTTGTTTATTGTTCAAATAATCATTTCTCTCTTTTTGTAAACGGAATTAAAATTATATCCCGGATAATTATACCCATTTGATTTATTATATAAACAAATAATTAATTATTGATAATAATAATTAATTAAAGATATATATTGATATCGTTTATTTTCTGTATAGCAATTAAAAGGAATAATTGAGGTCTCTGAACCTCAATTACTTTCCGTTTTTTAGTAGGAATAGTCAGAGTGGCATCCCGAAGCCTGACGGCCCCCTTTTGCCCCTAGAAAAACGAAATAAAGGGTGCAGCGTCACAACATATGTTCTCTTTAGTGGATAATTATTGTTTTTCCTTTAATTACATTCATTATGTCTTTGTTTGGTCAATCTCCTTCCGGATTAGTATTAATTATTTTGTTAACTTCATTTATTATTGTATAGAAACATTACGAGACCCGGGTTGGATTGCAGAGTGTTTTTCCAGGCAATTGATATTTGTTTATTATTATTGGAAATTGAAAACAGAACGAGTTTATTTCATTATAACGAGAATTGGCAACAACTGAGGACTCAGACACTCAGTCATTTTTCTTGTATTATTTATTTGCAGAATAACCAGTGGAATGAATAGTCTGAGTGGCATCTCAAAATCTGACGGCCCTTTTGCCCTTATAACGGCGTAGTTAAAGGGAGCAGCGTCCCAAGTGGCATCTCTTGTGGAGCAGGAGCCTGCAAATACTCAATTCAATTTAACTTCAAGCATGATTTATTATTTAATATTATATCCATATTTTGCGAGAATTTCAATTATTAGAAAATTACACTGGTTGCCGCCGCATTGTCTAGTATTTGAAGCATTCAGTCAGGTTAATAATATGATAATTATGTTACCGTACGATACGACTGTTTTATTATTTTCGACGGATCTTTCATCCCCCCATTATGTCATTATCATTTACCATTAAGGAATTGCGGATTTCAGTTAGACCCAAAAAAGTATTTGGGTTGATACAGATTGCTATTGGTGGAGTCGAACTTGGGTACGATTTATTGGATACTAATTCCAAAATTCATTTTGACTACGAAATAGATTGAAAGTAAGGAATTTTGGATTTTGAACTGGATTCGAAATTGGACATTGTTTAACAATTCAGGGTAAATAGGGAATGTATCTTGAATTTGGATGTTTATTTTTTTCTATTTTATTGAATCTCCAATCGGCTCTTTAGCCATCTAATGATATTGTCTGAGATTTTGTGGTTTGGTTATATTCCGTTAAATAACACCGTATAATTTGGTAGAAGCTCAGCTTCTCTGATCTAGGTTTAATATTTGCCATCTTTTTAGGCGTTTGACATTTTTTGTCCATCCAATAGGTTCTTGGTTAGTTCGTTTGTATGATTTTTAAGTCTTTCCTTGTACTTTTTGCTGTTTTCACTCGGTTCTTCCACAATAGGTTGTGGCAACTCGATCGCGCAATCACCTTAGATTGAGAGGAAGGTCGATTACGTGCCGGGCACAAAAGCAAGCAACTTCCATTTGCCACAATGGAATTTTTGAGCGCCACTTGGTTTTGTTCTTCAGTCCAAGAACTGACCCCTGATTCTGACGGTTGCCTGGAAAGTTAATCAAACTCTACCGCAGGGTGGGTTTCCACTAGGATGCCTCTCAAAACAACCCAAATGTTATGAAATATCCGTGGAATTGATGTTATGGATTATGGTGGTAAATTGGCATTAATATCGTGACAATCATTAATGACCGATTTGTTGTTGTTACCACAATGGACAATACGAGAAGTTTTGCAAACAATTAACGAGCCGGACGAAATAAGAGAAACGTAGCAACCATCGCTGCACCAATTAAGTAACACCTTACCGTATGGATGCCTGCTGGAGTAGCTCTCTCTCATGCACAATAATACCTGTTGCCGGGAGCAATCTCCTCTTTGTTGTCTCTGCTTGCTATATCTGTTCCCTACAGATATCCGCCGTTTCCCTTCACGCTGGACAGGTGTAACACAGAACAAGAATCCAAGGAATTGCGGCCACAATGGAATCTCAATTTTATTCTCAATAAAATATTAATATAAAGACACTCTCTTTATATTATTGTCGTTCGATGCCTTTGAGGTAATAATTATGTTATTTCTCCTTTTCAGCCAATGGTCGAAACCTATGCACTTAGAACTACACAATTCACGTTCTATGATCTTGGCACTACTATTGCACATGTGATTCTCTCATAGTAAAGAATATCGTCTATTACTCAATGTCATTCTCGAATATGTGCCGCCGCTTCGACTACTCAGTTAGTTGTTATCGCTGGTAATCGCTGAGTCATAATCGATGTAATCCTCTTCTCACAGAGGAACATGAAGTTATATATTCGTAACGCCGGAGGTGAAGTTCACTGTCCCAGTGACCGCGTGGTGCGCTAACCAGCGCAGTGGTTGAAATGTGGGACTTCTAGGCCAATCTGTTTTACCTACATGGTTTAATAGAATGTTACCTACCTTACCAACGGTCAATAGTTTATCAATAGTGCGATCTTTGTCGATAAATATTATTGGCAGTCGATATTGTTGACAGTCGATGTTTTACCTATAGTACGACGATTTTTACCGATAAATATTATTATTGGTGGTCGATATTGTTGAAAGTCGATGTTTCACCAATGGTATGAAGATATATATATATCGATCTCAACTATCAATAATCGATATTTGTTGACAGTCAGTGTTTGATCTATAGTACGCGGATGAATTTTATTGGTAGTCGATATCACTTTTACTATATCGCAATTTTCAAGTATAGTATAATGCTTTATGTGCTGCGTGCATGATGTTGTCTATCAACTAAAGGGAGAACACTAAAAAATTACATTATTGTATGATGATATGTATTCCCCCACCTTCAATGTTATGCATCGTTCAATAGTGTTCGACTCTGCCCTACCGCGACTCCCGCCATCCAATGGTGGAATTTTCTCCCTCTCGGTGAACATTATTGCGTCATTCACAACTCACTGTGTAGGAATTTCCTTATCGTGAGAACGTTGTGAAAAAAAAAATTTTTTATGATATTGTTGAAATGTTTTTTATCTATCCCAACCGTCATAAAAAACATCATTCAATTATGCGACTTTTCTCCCCCATTTTTTCTCAGATATTATTTTCTTTCCCGATTTTTTTCTCAGGTATAATTTTCCATCCCCACACAACTGCGCAGTAAATCTTTAAGATAAAGATAAAAATTTTTTTATCTATCCCACCACTGCGATATATCATCCAATGATGTGGCCTTGTTCCCCACAACTGCACGATAAATTTTTCATAAAGAAATATACAGTATGGGAGAATTGGTATAAACATGCGAGCATTTTTTAGTATACCAACCAGTTTACTTCAAAATTTCTGTGAATATAAACGTTTTCAACATTTCGTGATACATATCATGATCTTTCCCGACTCTCTTCTCACAGATGAACAGGAGATGTTAGTCTCATATCCACCACACACTCTCAATTATTTGTATGTGATGAATAAGCACTTTGGTAGTACACCTACAAAAGCTGCATATAACTTTGGCAAAGATATTATATCCTTCCATAACAATGTATTGAGGATTCTACGTATGCGTGAAGAAGACAGCAGAACACCGAATGGGTCGACTGCTTGCGCAAAATGGTTGCTGATATATCCGATAACGTAAATGACTTGATGATGAGTCTATATCATATGAAACGTGAACTTGAAGTGAAAGAAAAAGTGTCTCAAACTAATGTTGCTGATGCTGGACTGGATGAGCTGTTTTCTGTGGACTCCTAAGATGTCTCATTCGTTGATGAAGAAAATGTATCCATTATTCAAGACCATGTGTATACCATGATTAATGAATCCAATAGTATGATTCTAATAACTCAACAATTGAAGCAGTTCATATTTGATAGAAGGGAGAGAAAGCAGAGTCATGTATAATAAGTTAAATAAAAAAATATTACAATTTCATATATGTATCAAATGTTATTTATTATCATACTCCTTCACATACTGGTTATATTTAATACATAACATAGGTTCAATTATTCTACCGATGTGCATAATCCGCCGTTGAAATCGTTCTCGATCTCGAGTTGCTTCTTCCCGAGGACCACGACGTGCACTTCGGTATGCATAATCCCATACGTACATTACATGGATTTGTGGTGTATAGTTGAAGTGAACAGGCATTCTCAACATTCTCATTACACTAATTTTCGAACAGTGCCACTAATGGGGTTGTATTGAATTATACGATCATATAATTTTAAACAATAACCTGAAGTATGAGCGGGGAAGTGATTGGTAGACTCGAACTCAATTCTCACATCTACTGGTCCTGACTTTAGATTTTCATTTTGCTTGGAACAATCAATCACAATGAGTGGGGCATATGATGCAAATTTACTTCTTGTTAAACTAGAATCAGAATCCTTACCATAGTATGAAGTTTGAAAATTTGTGTACATATCATATAACATAACGTATTGATTATGAGCAAAGTTAATATTCAAATTTCCATATGGGTAAGATTGTGAATTAAGGAAGAATTTCACGTCTCTCACATTGCAGTGATCGAAATGACTACTATTTTTAGTTACAACATTTTTCCTCCCAGTTTGAAATACTAGTATAATATATCGTGGTTTCTCCAGTTGTGTAGTAGTCTTGACAACCCAAACATTCTTCGATGATGTTGGAAGTAGTGGGTACTCATATAAATCCCAAGAACGGAAACTGATGGAAATGGATCCTTAGCCAAATAATTGAGTAGTTGAATTTTTTGTGTATCACATACTTTAATATATGGTATCAACCATTAAATTTTTTGAAGGGTGAGTTTAATATTTTCAGCTGTAGTTTGAATGAAGGCCTCGGAATCAGTATTCGTCTTGTGAGAATCACTTCATGTTTTGCATTGACAATAACTTTTCGATAATCCTCCGCAAATCCTAATAATAAATTGTGTGGAATAGTGATATCGAAGTATCATCATCATTAATCAATTGAATATTGTCATCCTGTAACCATCCGGCATTTTCAAACAGATGAGTTCGTTCTGAGCGTAAAGAAGCGTATCCTTCCATAAGTGATGTTATACCAACGTTTTTAGCTCGATCGATTTCAACGGCATTCAATTCATAACGTATTTCCTCAAATAAATGACATATAACCATGTTCACTAGTGATGTGGTAGCGACCGCTGTGTGTGCGTCATTGTTCTTAGTTAATCTCCCATAAATATGTAATGATCTCCTGCTCGGTAATAAACATAAGCCCTGATTTTGTACACCAATACGAATTTCATCATTGTTGTTGAAGGTCGATGATGCGTATGGTTGATGTCCATGTATCTCATGATTTGCAACAGATTCATCGAGACCAATAGCTTGTTGTATAGTCAGAATTTTCGCCATGGTATCAAGCATACAAAGCAAAAGCAATGAAATTTTATGGTTTCCCACGTATTTTCAGGCCTAGACTCTTCAGCAATTGAATGTTCTGATGTGTTAGCTGTCCGCGTGATGTGCGACAACTGATGGGTTTTCGACATACATCCTCGTCTTTATAATCACCACCAGTATGAACTATGGATGACGCTAGTGGTGATACATGTGTAATAGTATCTCTTGTATCATACACCACACCCATCACTTCATTGATTTTAAGTGTAACCTTATTGTTATAACTTCACCGCGAAAATTCACTAAATCACCGTCCTGATCAACTATTCTCAGCTGCAAATGATGTATTGCTTGTACGGTGACTGGCATGTAAATGACTTGTGATGGTATTTCAATGATCTTATATCCAGGTGGGACAACAGGAAAAAATTCATGGATTGTATGTGCACGACGCTCGTTGATGTAAGCACCAGCTGCAATAGTACAATCAACACGTAGGGCATTAACTTTAATTATGGTTACAGGTAAATCTGACTTATGGAGTTGTCCAGCTTTGAGTACACGCCGCTTGAATCCAATTAGTCTTCCAATTGAATTTGTTGCAGTAAAATCTATACCAACATCACATCTGATTTCACAACATAACTCATTGTTATTAGGTTTGAGTGAGAGAGAGATATTGGGTAATGCTCTCTGTAGAAACTGTTCAATATCCTCGATTTCATAGCTCCCAGTAGG
This sequence comes from Zele albiditarsus, assembly GCA_958496275.1. Taxonomy (NCBI): domain Eukaryota; kingdom Metazoa; phylum Arthropoda; class Insecta; order Hymenoptera; family Braconidae; genus Zele; species Zele albiditarsus. The sequence continues at coordinate 283,881 of OY292415.1, forward strand.
TATAATCACCGCTCCAATATCTTTCTGGTTAACTAAGTGAAACATATTATTACTATCATCAATATTAGGAATTGAGTGAACGATAGCAATTCAACGAGTCCTAATACATAATTTTTCTCTTGTGGCAGTTCAATTGGCGGAAAATATTGAGCCTCAAGTATAGAGGACCTCCCCGACACCGTCAATGTTAATGAATCACTCATGACTGATGTCTAATCATCATATCACATGCATTTTATAGCTGCTTCATTAGAAATTTTAAACAAAGATGTCCGCATATCACTTCATCATAGTCTTGATATCGTTTATGATTATATTCCACCCTACCAACATCGAGATATTCCATTAGATCCTTAGGGGGTTGGAAATCACCAAAGCTATCGAAATATCTAACATTATCGTTATTCTTCTCATATGCAACCCAATGTGTTCCAGGCCCATCCCTATCATCAAGATTGATAATTGCCAACTCATATTTTCTCGGACCACTTACTGGTAGATCGTTCCTGATGAAGACACCGCGAAAATGTGGAATTTTCATGATATTCACATATTTTATTATATCAATGTCCGTTAATGCTCGATGTGGTAGGCTTACAAGTTTTTTGCCGGTTTCAAGTAGAGACCTAAACCTTTCTTATACGATTTCAAATACAGGCCTTTACCCAATGTGACCCCTTCCGTTTTCATGTTATGTCGTTTATTCTCCTCTAATTGTCGTTTTGCTGCACTCGCATTATTCACAGCTTTCACTATACCAGCAGCACCACCAGCTAAACTCCCAATAGAGCTGAGACCGGCAATAATGGGTAAAAGGAATGGTAGAACACCACCAATTTTCGATGGAACTGGTAATGTCCGTGATTGAAAACGCACATTATTCTTTCCACCAGCTTCCTTGACAGCAGCACGAGCGCTATTCAACGCAGATTTGGACATATCTCGTCCCGAGTGCATCGAATCTTTCGCTCCTTTCACGATTTGTTTGAGTGATGTTGCAGCCGTCTTCTTCTTCTTTTTCAAAATGCGTCTCCTCTTTATACCCGCACCCAATTTAGATTCCACTCTCATGATATTGGTCACACTCCACGCTACAGCTTTTTCACCGATACTCGCGTCTTTCGCTAGAACACGCCCCCAAGCTCTCTCAGCAAACACTTTATCAGCTTTATTCCTCTCTGAAATGTTATTCGGAGACTTTGCATAAGCGATATCGTGATCTTTGCATGCAGAATCTAGTGGATTAATTCCAGGATCACCATGTGCTCATCTCTTTCATAATTTCGTGCCTGGACCACAATGGAGTTGTGCCTGGAGTTTAATAATGATACTATTGACGAGTCCTGCACCATGAACACTGCGCTTCTTTTGTGACATGTGTACACAATGATGGTCTATCGACAACTAATGAGAGTCATAGGTTGGTATGAGAGGTTTTTTTGTGGACCATCAAATTGTCGGAAGACTAATGCACTTCTTGCACTCATCACACATCCTTATGGTTTAAGATTTGAAAATGTCTATGTTTATTCCAAATCACTTAATCAACCGAAATATAAATACTCGGAGAATATACTTGAGCATGTGGAGGGTATTGGGTACTTCCCGTTCAATGATCATGAGGAGGTGATGAAACCGGAAGATGCTCAACCCAATTCTATTATGATTTTTGATGATGTAGTGTGTGAAAAGCAAGATAACATAAGAGCTTTCTTTCGCATGGGTCGTCATAGAGACGTTGACTCATTTTATCTTCGTCAAACTTATACATGTATTCCTAAACATTTAGTACGTGATAATGCAAATTTGATGGTATTATTTCGTCAAGATGAAATGGATCTCAAGCACATTTATGGTGATCATAATAACACCGACACGCCATATACTCAGTTTAGAGAAATGTGTTTAAAATGTTGGAATAATGGTAAATATGGCTTCGTGGTTATTGATAAGGATATTGAAATTAATTCTGGAAGGTATAGGAGAGGCTTCGATTGATTCACAAGTATAAATCAAGAGTAAATATATGATGTTTCACAGTTGTATCACAAACCTGAACACATCAACATGGCGAATGCAACAGCAAATGAGAAACGGAAAATATTGAGTCAAATAGTGAAAGTTAGCGATGTTATACGACAGAAGCATAGAATGATTAAGTCGGGTAGAGACACAGCAGAACATGCAATGAGTGAGGTCTTCAAACCCATCGTTACACCTCTCGAGAAATTGGTGACAACATCTAAAGAGTTGAAGCATGGAATAAAAGCTGAATTATCGGATATGCGCGCGAAGAAAGAAGCAGATAATCAATCATTCGCAACAGCTTATGCTATAGATGAAGAGGAGGATGGGGAGGAGGACGAGAGTATGACTGATACAACATTCAATGCAAATGATTTGAATGAAACAATTAGAAAATTCAAGCATAACGAAATGTCATCCACAAGTTCACCAATGAAACAACAACAACAGAGAAATAACTTGGTAGCATCATACATAAAAGCGCATGTGAATCTAAATAAAAAAGATAGGTTTGGTGTTCGCATGAAGAATAATATCTTACTGATGGGTGATTCACCCATCGAATTCCCTGGTAATAATATACATGTCACGAGAGAGCGATTTCAACAAACTCCCGGATTACTTGAATTGTTATTCAATAAAACACCAAATGAATCATTCATAAGTAGAAGTGATGAGGAGAATTATGAGAAAATCCTCAAGTCAACTAATACTATATACAAAAAATATGATCTTAATTGTAGCTTGATGCAGGATAAAAGTTTCAAGTATCAAAATTATATTACAAAATACATATCATCACCGAGAGGTGGAAATAGGAGAAGATCAGGGAAGGCATCACCCTACTATAAAATAGTTGAGCAGAAGAAGAATCATGCAATAGATTATGTATATTGGGATGCTGTGAATGAACTAGCTGATCGTCTTCGATTACTCTTATCATCACAAGCAGCGGGCAACTCAAGTCATACAAATGAAATAATCCCTATTATTGAAGAGCTGGAATCATTCATTAATCAGCGTCTCATAGGTCTTTCATTCATTTGTATTTTGTCAGCTCAAGAGTGATAAGATGAGTGTTGATATATTCGGACGAACATTGAGAAAAAGTGTTGATGAAAGCAGTAATAGTCGAGGTCTGCCAGGTCATGGATTCAAAGTCACGGTAGATGGTCACTATGATATAGATAAAAAAAGTCTGTGTGATGTTGCCAGTCCTGAAAATAATGATGATGCTGTACCATTGCGTGTGATGATGACTATTATGAATTCTGAACATGAAAAAATTCATCAAGATCTATTAGCATTTCGTGAATATTTAACATCATCATATCAAGCGGATAAAGCTCACCTTATGCATTTGCGTGAAATCATGTTGCAAAAACATGAAACCATTCAAAAAGAATTGGCAAAGCAGTTTCAGATCATTCAACGTCTGACAATCCAAGTGAAAGCAATACGAGATCATACATGCATATAGTTGAAGATATGGATAGGACGGCGGCATTGGTTAGTAAATTGCATAAGTCCGCTCGTGTAAATTATACACGACGACACGTTCAAATGAGAGGATTGGATGAAACTTGGCAGGCAGATCTCGTGGATATGATAGCTTATGCATCAAAAAATAATGGATATAAATACTTACTCACTGTAATTGACATCTTTTCAAAATTTGCCTGGGCTATACCTATAAAAACGAAGAATGGTAGAGACGTTGCAAATGCTTTGAAGACGATCATGAGAACTGCACGTAATCCAACAAAGCTGCATGTTGATCGAGGCAAAGAATTTCACAATAAAGAGTTCAAAGCACTCATGAAACAGCACAAAATTGAACTGTATTGAACATTCAGTAATTTAAAAGCATCGATATGTGAACGTTTCAATCGCACATTGAAAGTGAGGATGTGGAAACTATTCAATATTCGTGGAACCTACAAGTTGATTGACATATTACCTGATTTAACGGCCAAATATAATGATACGAAGCATCGAACTATTAAAATGAAACCTAACGATGTCAACTCATCAAACGAAAAAATATTACTTCGAACTGTGTACAAGTATCATTGAATAGCTCCGAAGCGAAGAAGGAAGTTTAAAATCAATGATAAAGTACGAATCAGCAAATATAAACATGTATTCGAGAAAGGATATACTGCTAATTGGACCACTGAAATATTCACTATCAATAAACTGAGAATACCGATCCACCTACATACAAACTCATTGATTATAAGGATTCACCGATTGATGAATGCTTATATGAAGAAGAGCTCAACAAAGCGAAATATCCTGATACTTATCTCATAGAAAAAATATTACGTAAACGAGGAAATAAATGCCATGCAAAATGGTTGGGTTTTGACAAATCACATAATAGTTGGATAAATAAAGACGACATGTGAAAACAATAAAAATATAAAAATATAGAATTCCATTTATTTAACAATATTCAAACAAACAAAAAATGTATACATATATATTGTGACGTGGTGGCGACCCACGCCACGACCGCCACGAGCAATCGATTAGCTCAGCCAATAAAGGGCATAGATTCTCCCCATCTTAGAAAATTAACTACATTTATTGATAGCCGCTGCCGCCTGCAAATAGAAGTAAGCAAAATGAACAACGAATGCATGAAGGAATGAGAGAATGTAAGAATGCAAATGATGGCCTATCTGACACCCATGTACCGAATGGAGAACCAGGATGATCCCGAAGCAACCCTCGCCTATGGGGATGCACTCCACGTACCGAAAACGATCATAAATAAAGACGCTTCCCGAACAAACACAACAAACAATGAATAAAGAGTACACGGCGTACAACTGCCAAACTGAGATTGATGAACAAATACCAATCTGCTAATTAAAACTGACACCGTATCGAAGTACCGAACTATCAATGCACCTCGTGCATAACAATACCGAATGATACTAGACCGTGGGCGACATAACCCTAAATGTCACCCAGTGGTCAGCGCGGTAAGGACTCGTCGATAATCGAGCAAGATTACCATACGGGGAAGCGGTCGATAACAGTAATCGATTTTGATGGATGACACCGGCGGCGCTATCGGCCGATGAACCCGGAAAAGAAGACGGACAAGACATAAGCGAGGGGTGACAGCAACCGGGTGAAGGGAAGGAAGCGGCCATCTTTTCGACACTTCGCCAAGGGCTGCATAGATCAATGGACGTATGTGAGCGAATGAGAATAATTAAATTGAGCAACGGAAATCAAATAGTGAGAAATAGAACATTACGACAATACTGCACGGAGAGAAAAGAATGGTAAAAGTTACCCTTCTAGCACAGTAATCTCGTTGTAACTTGCTTGTTTGGCTGATTTTATACATGAATACGTGAAAAAATAACAAAATGTAAATAAAATTTCATTTCCAGTTCAAGAATTTTTACCATACAGAACCGTAATTTTTTGGGTCTGAACGATTTTTATCCAAACATTAGGGAAAAATTGTATGGCGAAGAACAAATAGTACGAGACAGAAAACAAAAAATATGGTAAGACGGATCATTTTTACCATTCTAGTCTAGCGCTTTTTCTCAAAGTCGTTCGGGAGCGTTCGTAAGGACTTCGGTCGGCAGCAGTGGGGGTATGTTCACCACGTGCATGCCGTGGAAACCGTGAAAATAAATAAATAAAATAAACAACAACGCGAACCGTAGTTTTCACGACTTGGACCGCAGTGCTTGACCATCAAGTGATTAAAAGTGTATATAATATTTATGTAATATTTATTGATATATAAAAGTGTTCGATATTTCTATTCCACGATTAAGGAGTCATACGAAGGAAACACAGGAGACCGTGGTAAGTAACCATTACGTCTAAACAACGCGACATAAATATGCTATATTGCAATGTCGAAAACTGCATGCTTATAAGTCATGAACCTGTACGGGAAATTTATTTAAAATACGAAACTTCAAATGGACTTTAAGGTTTTTCTTGTCATTTCTAGGCATGTCTCCGAAATCTATACATCAGACACACAAATATTGTTGTACTTTTGTCTCTCACTCGTCTCTTTATTTCGATTAATTTATAATCACATTAATGCATCCATTACCTAAGCTAACCTCAATTTTTCTTCCCAATCTTTTGTTATTCATGCATCTTTAATATTTATTTTCAGTGTGAGACGAAGTTGGTAAAAAAAGTTTTTACACAGCAGCTACATATTTTAGGTCTTAACTAATTTTAACTTTTTATTTGTCTAAATAACTTCAGGTGACAATTCTCTTACATTCATATTTAACTGTTACATGTCTATCTAACTTCATTATTTTCGCATTGCATACTAGTAATTTGATTTTAATCATCAAAATTAAACACAATGTAATTGATTGATCGTTATATTTTTTGTTTTGCTTTGAAGGCTGATCCCCAGTATTTCGACAATCCGGCAATATTAAATAATGTAAGTAATTGAAGTATTCATCAAAACATGTGTCATCATTCATTTGAATATTTAAACGATTCTCGTTTGTTTCACTAGCCAATTTATCAACTGCTGTTGAAATCGACTGATGGCAAGAGTGTCATCTTGTCGTATAAAGAAAATGGATTTCTCGATAAGAATAGTCGGTGCTTGATGAGCCGTATCATCATAAAAGAAGAGAAAGACCGACAGTTTGGTAGAGTCCTTCGAGAATGGAGAGTCGAATTCTTAGAAAAATTTAGGTGATGGTTTTATATTTAAAAATTTTAATTCGCTCGAGTATTAAAAAAGTTTTCTAACGTATAGTTGCAGCACTCGCCGCATTTCCCCCAAATTTAATATTTACGCTTGGCATCACATCACGTGATAGCCACATTCCTGAACGCGCTAACACCTAGCTGCTACACGCATCAAAACAATAAATACGATAGATTTCGAGAATAGAGGGCATTCGGAATTGAGACAACGCGCTCAATGTATCACTGTGCCCCATTGTAAATTATTTTATATAATACATTTCAAATTATACAAATCACGCATCCTATTTTCAGATAGTTAGTGGAACCCCGAGTACCTCATCCAACTCACTCCAACCTATCCGCTACATTGGTGACCCCGACGTGATTGAAATATACCAATTAACGCGACGCGATATTTCCACAACGGAAATAAAATTTTCCCAACGCCACGTGTCGAATGGTGACCACGCGTTAATATCCGCAATTTCTCGAATATTCTTTGTGACCCACCCGCGACCTGATGAAGGGTTTGAAGCATCGTTTTAGTGCTTACTCCCCATCAAATTTAATCTACAATAATTTACAATTATCTCCGTAGTGTATAAGCGAATTTTTAGTTTTGTGCCCACTGTGAAAAGTGAACTTCCGGTGCACGTGCAAAATAAAATTTCGTTCGACCGAGAGGCCGGTACTTGCGCATTGCTGAGCACCCATAACGTCGTGCTGCGTGAGTGGCCATCAGACATTTTAATTTTCATTTTTTCTCGGCGAATTTTACGTGCACACGCGTGTTTCAGTGCCAGTGAATTTTCTTCCAGAGAAGCTTCCATGTGTATTACAATAAAATAAATGGAAGACGAAGAAAACGAACAACACTCATCCGCAGCGCGAAACCCGATACGACCACCTACATTCGGCGTAACTAATTTCGGTCTTCCCACCCAGCAACACCCGGACACCGAATCCGCAAGGAACTCAGCCGCATTTTCACCAACCCAACAGGATACCATGGCAGCCTCACAGCGCTCTAGACCAGCCATCAGGCCACCGCAATTCTGGCCGGACAACGCGAGGCTATGGTTCGCAGCGCTTGAATCACAATTCGCGCTCAACAACATCGAAGGCGAATTGACACGTTTCCATTACGTTCTATCAAGCCTTGACACGTCTCACATGACCGAGGTACAAGATTTGGTCATCACACCTCCAGCCAACAATCCATACCAGGTCATAAAAGCAGAGATGATCGCGCGGTTCGGCACATCGCAAGAGAGAAAAATCAAGCAACTTCTCGAACATGAAGAACTCGGCGACCGGACGCCATCACAATTTCTCCGACAATTACAAAACCTCGCCGGCACAACAACGCCCGATGACTTCGTCAAAACACTGTGGCTCAACAGACTGCCCACGGCTACACAGACAGCGCTCGCCACACAAACAACGGCGTCGCTCGATCAACTCGGAAAACTTGCTGACCACATAAATGAGATCGCTGCATCCAAATACGTCGCGAGTACGGAGACGACAAACGAATCACTCGTCCAACAAATCCATGAGCTCACGCGTCAAGTCGCTGCGCTCACAAAACACCGCTCTCGCGACAGGAGCAAACACCGCACGCAACAACGCAGCAGATCCACATCACGCAACAAATTAAAACAAGGTATTTGCTGGTACCACAATAAATTTGGTAACGCCGCGCAACGCTGCATACCAGGCTGCAAAAATTATTCAAAAAACGAGCACGAGAATCGCTAGAGGCGGAACACGATTCTTTTGCACCACCCAGCCGCCTTTTTGTCACAGATCTTACCTCTAAGACACAATATTTAGTGGACACAGGTTCCGATCTCTCGGTATTTCCGCAGAAACGGCTTAAAACAATCCCTACGCCTGTTGGATACCAATTATACACAGCCAACGGTTCGTTAATACACACATACGGTTGTAGCACGCTCACACTCGACTTGGGGCTACGCCGCGATTTTACATGGCGCTTCGTCATCGCAGATGTTACTAAACCAATTATCGGTGCTGATTTTTTAAGTCATTTCGGTTTATTGGTCGACTTAAAACAACGACGTCTACGCGACGAAATCACAGGCATCTCGACACGCGCACGCGTTTCAAAATCCGCGAACATCGCGACAATAAAAGCCACTCAAGGCCACGGCACATTTCTACAATTGCTACAACAATATCCATCAATTACCATACCCGACAGTGCATTCAGACAAACGAAACATTCAACCGTACACCACATTAAGACTACCGAGGGTCCACCGGTTGCAAACAAAGCTCGTCGGCTCGCACCAGATAAACTCAAAATCGCGCACGACGAGTTCGAGAAAATGATTAAGCTCGGAATAGCTCGACAATCCGACAGTCCATGGTCCTCGCCACTACATTTAGTCCCGAAGAAAACAGGAGAATGGCGACCATGCGGTGATTACCGCCGACTCAACGACCGCACCATACCAGACATGTACCCAGTGCGATATCTCGAAGACTTTGCAGCCAATTTACACGGCAAAACAATTTTTTCGACGATTGATCTTATCAGAGCATTCAATCAAATACCCGTCGCACCCGATGACATCGCGAAAACGGCAATTATCACACCGTTCGGATTATTTGAATTTCCATTCATGACTTTCGGTCTCCGTAACGCCGCTCAAACGTTTCAACGCTTCATCGATGAAGTCACACGCGATCTACCGTTCGTATTTCCATACATAGACGACCTACTAATCGCATCTGAAAATCAAGAGCAACACGTACAACACTTGAAGACGCTGTTTCAACGACTTCAAGACTACGGCATCGTGATAAACGCGCCCAAATCGCATTTCGGTTTAAAGGAAGTTAAATTCTTGGGACATACAATAACGAAAAACGGCATCAAACCATTGCCAGATAAAGTAACAGCAATAACCGAATTGTCACCACCAACGACAATAAAAAAATTACGCGCATTTCTCGGAACAATCAATTTTTACAGAAAATTTATTAACCGTGCGGCCCAAATACTAGCACCTTTCAACAAATTACTCGAAGGACCAAACGTGAAAAGCACCCACGTTATTGAATGGACAACAGAACTCGAAGAAGCATTCATCAACGCGAAAGAAGCGCTCGTCCAAGTCACACAGCTCGCACACCCAAACATTCATTCGGAATGGGCGATATTCACTGACGCATCAGACCACGCGATCGGTGCAGTCTTACAACAACGTGAACAAAGCGCTTGGCAACCACTGGCCTTCTTCAGCCGAAAACTGACTCCATCAATTCAAAAATTATCAACATATGACCGCGAACTTCACGCAATATATGAAGCCGTGCGTCACTTCAGACATATCTTTCAAGGTCGTCATGTAACAATTTACACTGACCACAAACCACTACTCCACGCGTTCGCACAACGTACAGAGAGAGCATCCCCATGGCAATTCCGTCGACTCGACTTCATCGGACAATTTACGTCCGACATACGCCATGTATCGGGAGAGAAAAATATCGTCGCCGACACGCTGTCACGCGTAGATGCAGTATCAACTGCAATCTCGGCACAACAACTTGCACAAGCGCAAGAAAACGATCAAGAATTACAACAACTCCTACGTTTCCCATCCACAAATTTACAAATAAAAAAAATAAACAATCCAGAGCTCCACGCGTCGGTGTATTGTGATATTTCATCAGGTACAGCGCGACCATTCGTGCCACTCCCACTCAGGAAGCAAATATTCGACACGCTACACTCATTAGCGCATCCAGGCACTCGAGCTTCTGTCAAAATCGTAACAAGCAGATACGTATGGCCGTCAATAAACAAAGATTGCCGCGAATGGGCAAAAACATGCATCGCCTGCCAAACGAATAAGGTACAGCGGCATGTATCATCACCTATCGCAAACTTTCAACCGCCATCACAACGCTTCGAACATATACATATCGACATGGTAACACTACCACCATCCAAAGGATACCGTCTACTGCTCACAATCATGGATCGCTTCACGCGTTTTCCAGAAGCCATTCCACTCGAAAACGGCAACGTAGAGACAGTCGCACACGCATTGAATCTACAGTGGATCGCGAGATACGGTATACCACGACGTATAACATCCGATCAAGGTGGACAATTCGTGTCACATTTATTTCGTCGACTCACGCAAACGCTCGGTATAAACCATTTAAAAACAACACCGTACCATCCACAAGCAAACGGACTCGTCGAACGCTTACACAGACAGCTTAAAGCAGCACTACTCTGCCACGGCGAAACCTGGTATAACGCATTACCCGCAGTACTCATCGGCCTACGCGCCGCATGGAAAGATGATATATCCACGACACCCGCAGAACTTGTCTATGGTGAACCAATACGACTGCCAGGCGAATTTCTCTCGCCTTCAAACAAAAAGTATACCACTCATGATCTTGTCGACACGCTGAAAAATCATTTTAAAAATTTGGCACCGACCCCTATGTCGCGTCACGGAAAGCGTTCTGTTTTCTGTTTCAGAGACCTCAACACATGCTCACACGTACTTGTACGCGACGACAAGGTGAAACAGTCCTTCTCATCACCATACGAAGGGCCATACCGAGTCATTGACCGACAAGATAAATATTTCATCGTCCAAAGAAGGACCGGAAACGTCGCAATATCAATAGATAGACTGAAGCCCGTCTATTCGCTTGACGACGACAACAATCAAAACGCTCAACCGCCTGAACTCTCACCGCAGCCAGGCCCGAGCAAAACTCGAAAACGCGTTCAATTCAATATCTAGAATTTTTTTTCTCGCATATATCTCATATATATTACTGTTTTCATTCGCAAACATCGTGCATCATTTGTAACAAAATAACATGTACATTATTCACATTCAAACTCTCAGCGTTAATTTAACTCGTTCCAAGATACGATGTCACGCAATACGCGTTTAATTTAACAAGATCTATCAAATTCAAAAAAAAAAAAAAAAAAAAAACACAAAGGGAGTTATGCAGCACTCGCCGCATTTCCCCCAAATTTAATATTTACGCTTGGCATCACATCACGTGATAGCCACATTCCTGAACGCGCTAACACCTAGCTGCTACACGCATCAAAACAATAAATACGATAGATTTCGAGAATAGAGGGCATTCGGAATTGAGACAACGCGCTCAATGTATCACTGTGCCCCATTGTAAATTATTTTATATAATACATTTCAAATTATACAAATCACGCATCCTATTTTCAGATAGTTAGTGGAGCCCCGAGTACCTCATCCAACTCACTCCAACCTATCCGCTACATAGTTTCTTTTTATTCTAGTATTGCAACTCAGCAATTCATCGATTGGTCCCTCGAAATCCAAAACTGCTTCAGGGGTGAGACGTCACTCGTATATTACTCACTTTATCGCAAGGTCGGTAATACAAAAATCAATGCATCGGGAGTACTTTGGGAGCATTACGCATATACGTGCAAACGTCTGCAAAAGAAGAATTTGTTGAGGGGTCGTCAAAGGAATATCAATGCTCCTGAACCCGCACAGGTCGTCGACGAACACGTCAACGTTGCCGTGCAATGGTTAAATAACCACTCGAGTCCAGAGAACCTTGTGAGAGATAACTGGAACACGTCACGTATCGCACGAACAAAACTTTTGAAGGATGGCTGCACCGTAAATGATTATTTTAGACAATTCCCATGTCTAAAAACAGCATTAGGAGCTCATTATTCGCGCAAGATTTTCATGCACTCCATCCAGAGCACACGTGCACATTATTTGATTCTTGGAGATTGCAAGACCTCACATCACACGATTACTCAGTAATTGTAAAGCCGTCACGAAATATGATCAGACTTTGCTGAAACTTCTACCAAGATTATACTTACGTGAGTAAACCGTGAAAATATTATGTTAAAAACAATAATTAGAAAAATCTAAATTTATTGTCGATTTTTTAATCCATTTTTTGTTTTTCATTTAGATAATCGAGATGCAATTCTTTTCACCCTATTGCCTTATTTGATTTCACCGTTACCCTCAAAACGTCGGTCTGGGCAGTCACAGCCAAAACTGTCATTTCAAGAAAGGCAAGAAGCATTTTTTATACACGTACAGGTTCGTATCATCCTTACATATATGGCAGTGAAATCTTTACGAATTTGTCATTTTAGTAGTAATTTTTTTTTCTGTGCAGACTGCAGCTGAAATACTTCCGGCCTTACAACGTCAACGAGAACTTCTGGGCGCATTGAATTTGACGTTGCAACCGATACCAGTTTTAGTTGGTTCTCTGGATAATTTGGATGCAGTTTACGTGTACGTGTACGATTCAATCGAACGTTCAACGATTCATACGGTGGACACTGCACTTCATGCCATTGATTTGACATTCAAAACCTTTGTCATTTTGAATTGTGCATATCCTGTGCGAGCATCCGACGTATGGACATTTATTCAACGAGGTTTTTACAAACTACACTTTCCTGGTGACAAGTTTAGTAGGCCCACGAACGTGCTTTTGGGCCAAGTCGAGACTTGGCTAAGATCTGACGAAAACCGAGCACTCAATTAAATTTATTTACTCTTATTTTCATGTGCAGAACTTAGCGATTTTTCAGATTTCAAAATGTTTGTTTGTTCGTCATGCAATTTGAATATATTACAGCCCAACGAGTATATTAAACATTTAGACCTTGTCCATTCTGTATTGAAGAAGTTTCCATGTGGGGCGAATTCTTGCTACCGTACATATAATAATTGGATCATTAAAAAGCCATATTTATTCGAAACATCGCAATAACTGCACGAAAGTTGCAGTAAAAAAAATCAAAGCTAGTGCCGTAAAAAAGGAGGCTAGCGTCCAACAAAATTACACTGCTGAGTCCGAAAATGCAACACAAAGCGTAAGGAACAATACTCGCAGTGAAGTAGATGAAGAAGTAAGGGCCAATCCGTTAAACGAGCAAAATGAAGAAATCAATCGAGTGGAACCAACTGCACAATCGAATGACATTAATCCAGCCATACTTTTCGCCGCAAAATTGTATGATTACCCTGACATCCCCCGGATTAGAACGAACCAAATAATTAATGCCACTGCGGATATTGTAAACACTGTGATTGACAAAGTCAAAAACGACGTATTAAGAGTCGTTAGTAACGAAAACAATAATTCTGAAATTATGAAAAAGGTTCAAAATATTTTTGCAGATCACGAAAATCCCTTAAAAAAAATGAAAACTGAACATAACTGTCTTCAAACATTTCGGAAGTGCGGTACTTATGTTCCTCCTGAATCATATTTACTAGGCGAAAGGGACGTTTTTGTGCTCCGAGAAAATACACAACAATTGCAAATGCGATCGGTGACTGCTCAATTCATACAACTTCGTTTAGTGTTGCAAAATTTTTTTCAGATGCCCAACATTTTCAATGAAACAATCAGTTATATCGAAAGCCTCAGAAACGATTCAACAATAATATCGAACTTTTTGCAAGAAGAATTATGGAAAAAACTCAGCAGTTCTCATGATGAAAATAAAACTATTCTACCACTCGAAATTTATTTCGATGAGTATGGAAACAATAACGTTTTGGGCAGTCACCGGGGTGTTTCCAAATGTAGCGCAATCTATGCCAGGATATTATGTTTACCAGTACATTTGGCATCGAAATTGGAAAATATTTTTCCATTCACTTTGTTTAATTCTCTTGATCGTTATTATTTTGAAGCCAAAGTTATACTCTCAAAAATCAAAGATGAATTAACATTTTTAGAAAAAGAAGGTATCACTATCAGCCTTCCTCAAGGTGAACAGAGAATTTTTTTTCAGTTAGCACTGATCACGGGGGATAATCTCGGTCTTCATGCAATGTTAGGCTTTCGCGAATGCTTCAACCAAACAAAATTATGTAGAATTTGCCTCATCAACAAACATGAGATATATTCGATTTTTAATGAGCGTGAATGTGAATTGCGATCGGAGAGCAACTATGAATTTGATTTAAAAAAAATTGACAGAGAAACTCTAGGTATTGCAGGAGAATGTCACTCTTACGGTGTAGGTGGATTTCACCCTTTGATAAATTTGTATGTAGACGTCGTTCATGACGTACTAGAAGGCACATGTAGATACGATTTCGGCCTTATACTTCATTACTTCATTAAAGAGAAAAAATACTTTACTCTTGAGCAATTAAATTTTCGCGTTGAGGGCTTCAACTATAGCTTCATTAAAAATAAGCCAACGGAAATTTTATTGTGCCAATTACGAAAAAAACAGATAATTATGTCAGCTTCTGAAATGCTCACATTTGCACAGTACTTGCCCTTGATTATTGGTCATCTTATCCCTGTTGATGACAAAGTCTGGGAATTATTAATAGAGCTGCGAGATCTTATTGATATCCTAACAAGCTATGACCTGGCTTTTGGTATTCATCAAGTACTCGATATCAAAGTAAGTGACTACTTGAAACTTTTAAACGCCCTTTTTCCTGGCTCGTTTAAACCCAAGCATCATTTTCTCGTGCATTATGCACGAGTATTGTTCCTTTGCGGCCCTCTCTGGAAAATTTCGACTATACGGTGTGAAGCAAAACACAGAGAAGGAAAAATTATTTCTCGCGCAGCAATAAGTCGTGTAAATGTATGCAAGACTATATCTATAAAGCATCAATTACGACTTAATTTTCGATTTTTACAGCGAAAACTTTCGTCACAATTCGAGTATGACGAAAACTCTATCATAGAAACAGAATTGTTACATTTAAATGGGATTTTCGACGTCCAAAAATCGATCCATATTGACAATAAATCTTTGCGCTCAACAGTTGCAACATTAAAAAAAATAAAATTCAATAACTCTGAGTTGAGACGAGGCAGTATAATAATGATACCAGATTCCGATGGTCCAATATTTTATAATCTAGAGCATATTGTATTACTTGATAAGAATGATAATTTTGTTTTTATTGTTAAAAAACTTCGTTATGTTTTTTTAGATGACCACACGAGATCGTTTGAAATTTGCGCTAGCAAATATTCGTGGCATACGCTCAATAACAATGATTTATGGGGGTGTAGCGTGACCAATATGGTACGCACCCCAAAAGGCAAATATATTGTGAAAAAATGGTATTAAATAAATAGTTAATACAAGTTCTTGATTTTTTTTACTATTAATTTCCTTTTTTTCTTTTTGGAAAAATTAACTGCAGCAGAATGTGAGGTTGGTAATGGTAAGGTAGCAAGATACGGTAAGGTCGGTAAGGAAGAAGCATAATAAATTTTACGGTTCCAGTACAGTACATTTTATCGTTCCAGCACAGTAATTTTTCCCATGCCGGCGTTAATTTTTATTGGCTGGCAGGGAACATTCAACTGTTTCCACGTTCATTTTTAGCTGAATGAACGTCACCTTTCACTGAAAAAATCTTATACAAAATATTGCGTGCTTCTCAAAATTAACCAGTCAGCTAGTATTTTTTCTTCTTCTGTCAAAATACAACTCGATTACCATGCTGAACGGTACTTTTCCGCAGAATTTCTCTGTAATTTTTACACTTTTTTTCTCTCCGTGTGGAACGACTCGGCTAAACTAATATATTGATTGTGATTCGGGTTACTTAAAAATAGAGAGTCGCGAGTATTATTGTGCGAAATAGGGTGTGTGTGAAAAAGTGCCACACCGTATCGCTGTAAGTAATTTACTGTTTTTCATGTGCTTGCGGACCGCGTGGTCACACATTTGCCGGCGTAGTCGCTTAATTATCTCAAACATTATAATTTTTCCAAATCAGCAGTGCGGCAGCAACAACAGATCCTCATATTTCCCATTGGTTCAATTAATTTGAACAGCGTAGACCCAATCCTTTCCCACGTTTTTTGGCGTTATCCGCCGCATTCATTTCTCGAATTTTCCTCGCGTCCCCATCAGTGCAACAAGTGCACGTGTACCGAATCCTGCATTCTTGTGCCGCGCGGACAATAGCGTTTCCATTGTCCAGCCGCGTGCGACTTATTACCCCCCGCGCACCTCCCCTGCCGTGCCGAATTATTATATTTCTTCTATTTTGCTGTTTTGAAGCGTTTATCATATTTTTATATTATTTTCGCGCATATATTATTTTATTTCTTCTATTGTCGATCGCCGTAGCTATTATAACTATTCTTCTATTAACACGACTCAAGGAAATTACGTCGTTGAGTCCATTATTCATTTTTATACTATTCAAGATTTACTGAAGTGTTATTAAAAGACCATTGCTGCTCTGTAGCGCAACAAAACAACACTGTATTGCGAGAGAAACTAATAATTATTGAATTAATCGCCTCATGGTTTGTGTTATTGAATGAATCGAGACTATAGATTACAATTAAATTCAACGCGTTAACCCTTTATTTACTCCCCCTATTATTTTCCGAATTCCCCTGTTTTCCTTGTTTTCAGGTGAATCTAAATAAGGTGGCATCCCGTCCCGCTGGCAACCGCCATAGAAAAGGCGACCGTCACAATATATTCTATATTATTATCACAAAGGTTTTTTCATTTAATCATAATTGTTTAGTGTGGGTTACGATAACCCCACGGTACAGTATCAGTGGTTTCATTGGATATGATACGTTTATCATCCTTCCAACTCAATGCCAACTTGGTTTGAGACACTGTACTCACATCATGCTTCTTACTTCTAATAATACATTGATTCACCGCCAAGTTTTGATGCTTAAACAAACATTTCTTATAATCATCAAATGTTATGGTTCGCAATGACGAACCTTTAACACCCTTGGCTCGTTTCTTTTCCCTATCTTTATCATCATCCGTTAATAATTTGAATGCGTACAATTTTGCACGTAATCCAACAAATTCTGTCATTATGGTGCTAGCGCACTCATCCTTCATTAAACCTATCACTTTTTTCTTTACACGCGGTATGTTGTAAATATTATCGATTGGATAATCACTAGTATCAAATTTATTTATATCACATTTCATCTTATCATAAATATTAAAGCCGGTGAAGGAATACAGCAAACTATCAGTATCTGTATACAACAATTTTGCTTGATTCGATGGAAACGTCTTCTTTATGTAATTATAATGGAAGTTGTATATATAAATTTTCGATACATCGAGTATGGAATATCCAACATAAATTGGCGTATTGAATGTCACTTTAAGACGATTCATTTCAATAATTACCATCTCTTTATCGAAAACCGTGCAGCTATGATAATTAGGTTTCGCAATCAAAGATCGCGCACCATGAGCACCTCCCCACGTCGTAACGAGTTTCACATCTTTATGGTTCCTAACATTTTCCATAGTTTTATCAAAAACAGCATTATTCATTAATTTAAAAAAATTCTTCTCAAATTCATTTTTCGATTGTTTTTTCAAATCAGTATTTAAATCGATATATATTTTGAGCCATGGTGATTCACGGAATTTAAGTATGCTATGAACTCTACAAACTTTTAAACCCAGACTCAAGCACTGTTTCAAATTTCTATAATGAATAGTATATTTCTCTTTTGGTAAAAGCGTTGTCACCAATATTGAATGCTTCTCCGTTAGTGGTGTGAAATGTTGCGGACATAGTGGTAAATCATGATGTAACACATGTAATTCTACAGGATATTCTGTCAACTTCAAGAATATACCCAATAGGTGAATCATCAGGGGTTTTCACTATTTCATCAACACTTATCATATTTTCCTCCCATTCGAATCACCAAGTGGTAAATGCTCTCTCATAGCTGCACCATACAAATTGTTCACATCGAAATACATAAGATACGATTCCTCATCATTAGGATTATATCCTTTACCCATATACTTATTATTCGCTTTTGCATAACGATTAGAGCATTGCGCACACCGCCTCTCATACCCTTCCCAATAAATAATAACATGTCAGATTCAGTAAAAAGCTCTAATTGAATCTGTGTACACTTCAGCATTGCATCGAAGGCTAGTCCTGGTGCTGTGTAATAATGTAACAGATCAAGATTGTATGTAGAGAAACAGTTGCGTCTGAAATTTTCGATTATATCAACTAGAAGCAATACATCAGTTTTCAGATATAGATCTGAATATTCACCTAATGTACGTATTTGGAATTCATCCCACACTCTTCGAGTATGCTGATAATTTTCATCAGAAATTCCAACATTATTTAACTTCGAGTAAAAATGTTCTTTATCGGTAACTGTTTCTCATTGAGTTTAGCCCAACTATCAATATATTCATATGGGAAAACACCTTTCCTCACACCTAAATTGAATTGATTCTCGTCACTATAAATGTTCCGTGTGACTAATTTATCATTGTTATCTAAATATGATGCTAATTTATCTAAACTATCAGCCATGAATCGGAATGAATCAATAAATCGTAGATTAATTTTCGTACCTTTGACTGTCTTACTAAAAGATATGTATTTTTCTTTATTCAATGGTAACAGAGAAACTGTACCCTCAAAACATGATGCTGAAGATTGAATTATGAAATGTGAATCATATCCAGATAAGTTATGAAACACAACTGGTATGTGAGATGGAATATTGTAATTCAAATTACATTTACTATGTGCAGCACCACGATAGTTTCCAGTTAAATGACAATAATCACGATGTTTTACATCGAAATCAACAAACGGTTTTTCACATATATGACAAACTGCAGCAGCGTGAAATTCATCTTCTGCAATATCCGTTAATGGTATCATCGGTACGATTTTATGGTAAATTTGATCAATTTCAACCGCTAAACATTTCAACTTATCAACAAACCATGTAATACAATCTTTAGCTCGATATGAACAACGTAAATGATAGGCTATGCTCTGTGGGATGTGAGATTGTGATCCATCAGCCTGCGGTGCGAGAATACATTCAAGATCTGCGTAGATGACGTATGGTACTGGTTCTTTGAATTGATGATTCGTGAATGATACCGTTTTATTATTTTCTTCGGGTAGTACAACCCTCATCAATTTATTTATATTTACACAATCTTCCGTATAAATTTGAATATCCTTTGTTGATTCAAAATGACACAGGCATCTATCACAAATATATACTTTCCCGTGATGTTTCGAGATCTGATTTAAAACTAATCGTGAGAGATCTTTAATCCACGAAAAATGATAAATTTTTTTACATTTTCGCACATCAGCATCATCAATATCCATAGCGATGTTGAATTCCACCATATGTAAATTTATTGTGAATTTATCATTATTTTGTGTACTCATAATATGGAATGATTATGCTGTTTATCACTTTCCACACCGTAAACGTTGATCCTCAGATGGTTCCGTTGCTCAAATTCTGGAATATCCCGCAATGACATTGGGAAAGTGAGCCCCGCGTAGTCCAGATTCAATGTATTAAAATGCGGATATGAAGATGTTCTATTGCTGTGTCTCGTAACTGGATGATCCTTCGCTGTCATTGCTGCTGTAATACACCACCGGAAACCAAATTCATCCCGGTTATCAATATTAACAACAGCTTTCTTTCATTGAATATCAAATGGTAGATGGACAGATGTTGACAGCCCTCCTTATAATGGTACAAAGCGGTTCATGGTCACTAACAAGTTTTCAATTTCAAGCAATGTCCATCCAGAATCACGTTATATGAAGTCTTCAAGATTTTTCAATAAATTCCCACGACAATTTTTATCATACCAACTCTCTATATTAGTTGATGGAAGAATTGTAACACCTAGTGTTTTGAAGTACTTAGTTTCTTCAACTCGCACTGTATTTTTCATATTTTCAAACTTGCAAGCCAATATCACATTCAGTTTGATGTTACCTTGACGTTGCAATGTTTGTTCCACTTTCTTAATTATAATACGTTTAGCATCAACTGAAAACTCATTCAAATCGAGGTAATGCAAATTTGTAATGAGCCCAGTTTGAATATGCCTCTGGAATGCTGATTTCAATGGAGTCCATCGAATGTGTTCACCACTATCAATTGGTGTTGCACCACCACCAACAATGTTCTGAGTTGATTGATACGGCTGCTGCGATTGAACATGACGATTCCGACGATTATGCTGATGTTGAAACTTTGCAACTAATGATTGCAGATGTGAGATCGTAGTTAGTAAACGACGTCTTTCACCAGAACTCAAATTTTGATTCTTCAATAATTTGTTCAAGGATTGTATATTCCGATTACCAATCCGTTCCCATTTTACTATTAAATCATCACAAGCTGTATCACAATTCAGAGTCAAACACAATTTATACGCAGTCTCCATCATCTCAATCAGCTCCATATACATTTTTCCGCTGTTTTCCATTTTAGCACAAACACTGACAAATGCACACACAACAAGTTTGATGTGTTCAAGAAGTATGATTCCAATACATCGCCAACCATCCGATTTATATTCCCAGAAAATGGAGAAGTGGGAGGTGAAGAACGCGGAGGGTTGTAAAAAGAAAAAACATTAGAACTCGTGGTAGTTTCGAGATAAAGATGTTAGCTAAAAAATAAATGGATATTGCATTAGGAAAATGAGCGTGTAGATAGTGAGGTGAAAGTTAGGAGAATCATAGATTGTATAATAATAGTTCTGAAGATAATGATGGTGGAACAAACGAATATCTCAGCCTATATGCATAACGTAATTTTCTTTTCCCATCGTACCTTTTTTATCTCAATTCTCTGGAATGTCCTGTGATAAATATTTCACTCAACCTTAAAAAACGTTTAGAGTGGGGACAAGCACTATAAATGGACGGTGAAATATTCAGGAGAGAACCATTCAATCCACGAGCTCAAGTAGTGAAACACCAAATATATATTGCAGATTTATACGTTGAATATCTATGTGATAAGTGAACTTCAGGATAAATTCTTTGCTGAAAATAATAAGCATCTCATTCATCAATTGATTTTTTTATATCCAACATGGATTTCACGAAACTCAATGAAGTTAGTCAATTGGTCAAGTTTCTCCCATTGAAACCATGGAGTGAGCTGCAATCTGGATCCGAATATAAAGTGACTGATATGGAATCAGTTCAGACAAAATTCGGTGAGAGGATCGTCACAACTATGAATGATGAATTCACAATATTCCTACCAGAGACGATTGTGAAATTCTTATTAAATAATGAGAAGGATTATCAACAGACTATGAAGCTCAAGATTCGCTACATTGGAGGGAAATATGGACTCTGTGAATTTTTACCTATAGATGATTAATGTTATGAAACTTATAAATTAATTAATGTTGGGAGATTGAAATAAAAGAACAAACATCAAAACAAAATGCATTAAGATTTTTTTCCATTCATGAAATAATAATAATAAAATAAATAATAATAATAAAGAAAAGATTATAATTAATGAAAAAGAATAAAGATAATTTATATAATGCAATATTATTGAACCTAAATATAATACAATATTACTATATATATATATATTGTGACGTGGTGGCGACCCACGTCCCGAGAGCAGCGAGCAATCGTTGGCTCAGCCCAAACCAGGGCATAAATTAACCCCTTTCCGTCGCCCACCCATCAATTAATAATACATATCGATAGCCGCTGCCGCCTGCAAATAGAAATAAGGAGAATAAATGAAAAAGTATGAGTGAATGAGAGAATGTAAGGAGCACATGATGGCCTACCTGAAACCCATATACCGAACGGAGAACCATGAGGATCCCGAAGTCACCCCCGCATGTCGAACTACACTCCACGTACCGAACCAAAAACCAACACCGACACTTCCCGAACAAATCAAATTAATAAAACGAAATGAAATACGGCGTGTAACGATCGAACAACCAACCTGGTGAATAAATACCAGTAAACGAACCACGAGAAAAATAACAATACCGAATTACCGAAGCCTCGTGCACACCACTTGGCCAAACTGTATCGCGATCATGGGCGACGTAACCTCAAACGTCACCTAGTGGTCAGCGCGGTAAGGACTCGTCCATAATCGAGCGAGAATACCATACGGGGAAGCGGTCGATAACAGTAATCAATTTTGATGGATGATACCGGCGGCGCTATCGGCCGATGAACCCGGAAGGAATGGACAAGACATAGGCGAGGGGAGACAGCAGCCGGGTGAAGGGAAAGAAACGGCCATTTTTTTCCGGCACTTCGCCAGTGGACTGTGCAACAACCGGACGCATGTGCTTAGAAGAAATACAGAGTGAGAGATAGATAAAAGATAATTGATAGTGAATACGGAACTGAACGAGCTATTGAATATTGTGGACCTAGAATTGTGATTGACAAGCTATTGTAAAACGGATTTTGATTGAGTGACTCAGCTAGTCGGGAGTTGTTAAGTGCGTAATTAAGGTGTGAGAAGTGCCACCCAATTCGCCGTGAGTACCTTATCTCTTCTTATGTGCATGCGGACCGCGTGGTCACACATTTGCCGGCGTAGTCGTTTAATTCATAATATTGATTGCTTCCATTATATTTCATTACCGAAGAAGCAGTGCGGCAGCAACAACAGATCCTCATATTTTCTATTATTTTAATTAGTTCGAAGCAGAGTATACCCAATCCTTTCCCACGTTGTCGGCGCATTACGCCGCAAAATATTCTCGAATTTTCCACGCGTCCCCATCCGTGCAACAAGTGCACGTGTACCGAATCCTGCATTCTTGTGCCGCGCGGACAATAGTGTTTCCATTGTCCAGCCGCGTGCTACTTATTGCCCCCCGCGCATCACCCCTATTGTGCCGAATTATTTACTTTCTAGTATTCCCCTTTTCTCGCGTATTATTTACATTGTATTCATTATTTTTCTCGTGTCGACCGCCGTATTAATTATATTATTGCCATTGTCAATAAGTTATGTTGTATCTTCAAATTCTTTCATCAAATACTGTCTCGATTATCGAACGCTAGACACACACGTTATGTTATTACTAATTAGTATTGGAAGAGAATAAGTAGTGCTGCTAATTAGCGCAAACATCGAAATTCTGTTAACGAATAATTATAATTCATTAACTCAAGCTGATTAATTGTGTGATCTACTTTAATAAATCGAGACCTATTGTAATAATTAAATTCATCGCGTTACCCCGTTATTTTCTCCCCCCATTATTTTCCGAATCCCCTGTTTTCCTTATTTTCAGGTTGATACAAATAAGGTGGCATCCCGACTCGCTGGCAACCGCCATAGAAAAGGCAACCGTCACAATATATATATATATATATATATATATTGTTATGCCGTGTGAGGTTGATGAATTTTTGAATAAATCATGAACAATTCGAAATTAATAAAAAGGAATAACTTTATTTTATATTATTGAATTTAACACTATTGAACGATTATAATTAGTTATTATATTATTTCCACTCGATATTCTTGTTTATTCCGATCTTCAGTTCCGTTCTGAAGTCTTCTGCGGTTTCTTTCTGACTGACTTTAACATGCACATTTGTCCAGCGCATCAAAAATGATGCGCTTGACAAAAAATGATCTTACTGTGGGAATGAGGCGGTCGCAAGGTGCGCCTCGGCTACATGAATTTCGTGAGACCGTCATTTTGAAAGCCAAGCATCTGGCATAGCTGTATTTCGATCGGAATATCCATTTGATTCCGTGAGATCGGAATTTAGAAATAAAAATGAGGTGCCGGCATCACACCCCCACCCTTAGATGAAAAATCCCTTTTACAATTTGACAATAGGATTTTTCTTCATTTCTATTCTAAGCTTCAAATTCTGATAATTGAATGTTAGAGGAATACCTTGATTTACTCTGTATCTGCGTGCGCTTTGCTTTGTTAGGTGTTACTGAATTGAATTGGTGCAGATCTGTTGTATTCGAATCGTGTAGAGTGCTTTCTTTGAATTTTTGACGCGAAGTTACATATTTGCGTAATTCTTGACAAGGTATAAATATTGTAACTAACATGACTCTAATGATAGCAATTACTTTGAACTTAATCAGCAAATATAATAGGGTTAAAGAACCTAGTGTATATAGACCATACCAAATCCAATTAATGACGTTTTCCTGTTGAGTTTTTGTTCTTTCATGGTTACCGATTTCTGTGACTTCTCTGCTTATTTCGTTCAATCTGGTGCCGTATTTAGTTAAATCCCCGACTTTGATATCAGGCGTTTCTATTGTGTGGATATTGATCAAACTAGAATTGAAGTATTGGCTTCCGAATATTTCAAAATGTTTACTGGAATTATAATTAGTTAATGGTACGAAAGCCTTATCAGTTTCGTACGTTTTTTCAAAATGAGAATTTAAGATTACGTCATTAGAGACTGCGCTACAACCAGGTGCTAGCCATAATACCTTGGTTCCGGTGATAACTTTATCTGTCACGGAATCACCACAAATGATTCTTATGGTTTCTGGGATTACTGTTACATAAAGCCATTTATTGTTACTCTTAAATTGGACCCAAATAGAATGTGACGTACTAATTATTTTTATATTACAATCGTGTTCCTGCAGGTTCAATGGTTCATTTACTATTTTGCTTAGGCATGTATTATGAGATTTTATATTATATTTAGGATGAATTCTTTTATAAAAATAGCGAGATTGATAGACCTTACAGGTCTCCAAATAATAAGCGTCGCTAGGTGTGTACAATAATTTTTCGTCATTAGTAATGATATAGTCGTGGGGATTTGATATGTAAGCTATTATATTTTTGTTGATAACCGTAGGAGCGGGTATTACTCTGTACGCTTTATAATTTTCTACTTCTAATATTGGTACTTTTATTACATAAACGAGGCGATATTTTATGATACTATTTGCGACTTGGCTAACTTCTTGATATTCAAAGTAATTTCCGTTTTCAATTCTTATTGGCATTTGATCGTAACCTTTTTCTTCTTTTATTAATTTGATCGATCCCATTAGTGAGTCTGGAGACAATAATTGGAGATTAATTTGTCCTTGTTTTGCAAGAGACACGGAGTGTATTAGTATTCCCACATTTCCATCCAATTCTATTAAAGCTAACTCCACTTCTAAGCACATTTCGGTTATAAGTGATTCTTTTGCTAGATGCTTTTCTTCTTCTATTTTTGCAAATAATGTTTCATTCAGATTTTGAAAATTTGCATTAATTTCGTCGAATTTTTTATTATACTTCAGGAATAAGTCTTCTGTTTTCTGTAAGCTCAATTATGGTATTGAGTCTGATTCTTGAATAATTCTGCAATACGTTTATTATCTGCTTTTATAGCATCTATTTCTGTGCTATAGTAGGTTGCATCGTCTTCGCTGAAGGTACCAAAAGTACTTTACTGATTTTACCCACAAAATCAAACAAACCCTTTTTACTTCTGTATAGGCTTGGTATTCCTAACGCAGAGAATAATTTATACTTATCTTTGCTTATTATATCTAACTGTTTTTGCATACGTGCGATTGATTCTACTTCGTTGCAATTTTTCCGGCATAAATTCTGAAGAACGTTGAGGCTTCTTTTAATTTCACTTTCCTGCCACGTTAGATCATCCAAATTATAGTACAATACAAGGTTGAATGTTTCATGAAAAAACTTGACATCTCCCAAATATTCCATGTAGAGACTCGGTAACGTTAGAAATTCCGTTTCCTTGAAATTTTGGCCATTACATATTACAAGATTAATCAAAATTGTTCTGAAACAAATAAATATTAGCATATTTTAACCTATTTGCATATACTACATATTCTTTATTATTTTTATGTATTTTGTAATCGGTGTCCAAGATCCTCTCTAATACACTATACGGTCCTTCAAACGGTAAACTCAACGCGTTAGTTCGTTCGTTCGATGCATTGCCCTTTTTGAGCCAAACGAATTCTCCTTCGTTGAATTGTTGGGGATTAATTAATCTGTCATATCGAGTTTCAGTGCGTTGCTTACTTTCCAGGATAATTTGTTTACTTTCCTTTATCGTTTTATGGATCTTCAGTTGTAGATCTTCTAGGTATTCCGGATAGGAGACGTTTGTGGTCTTCAATGAGGATACGTTCTTCGGGTTGGTTCCGAAAACCAGTTCTGATAGGGTAAACCCGGTACTCTCGTGTTTCGATGTATTGTAATATAGATTTGCTAAATGAACTTTTGAATCCCAATCATCAGCATTTTCGTTCGAGAAATGTCTTAAATAGTCTTTCAACACTTGATGGCTCCTTTCTAGACTACCGTTGCTCTCAGGATGGAAACTAGTTGTAGTGATGTGTTTAATTCCCAACATTTTCTGGAAGTCCTTCATTAGGTTGCTAGTGAAGTTTGTCCTTCTGTCTGTCAGTACGTTGCGCGGTACGCCGAAGTAGTTTACGTAATGTTTCATAAATTTATTGATTATAGTTCGTGTCGTAAAATCTTTCATGGGTATCGCTACGAAGAACTTTGTTAGGCAGTCCTGTATCGTCAATGCGTACTTGTTTCGTTGGGCAGTGAGAGGTAATGGTCCACAGATGTCCATTGCAATTTTGTAGTTGAATTTTTTTGGTATATCGGTGATTACCATAGGCATCTTTGTTGGATGTCTATTAAATTTATTTCTTTGACAAGTTCGGCAATTCTTCACGTAATTTTCGACATCTTTTCGTAGAGTTTTCCAGAAATAATTTTCCGATATTCTGTAGCAAGTCTTTTTTATTCCTCCATGGCCTCCTACAGGACTGTCATGATTTTCTTTGGGAATATTCCCAATTTCCTCCGCTTCTGGGATAATTATTTCTCTATCATGCAGATGTATGATAATATTTCCATTTTTAAATAGTTCTTTCCACAGGTTTTCTATTTCTTTCTTCGGAAGTCCAGCAATTTGAGCACATCCTTCGTGGTCGATGTGGAGTTCCGTAAATTCCTCTGCTATTGACAAAAAGAGCAGTTCTGTAAATTTCTCATGTAATTCTGCTTGAGTTGCAGCTGCATTGATTCCAATTATTACATGGTATTCTTGGTCGCCCTCATCGTGATACACTTCCAAGGTATTGGGGTCGTGCTCTCTTATGAATGAGACGTCGACACTATTTTCAGGTATCGGGGAGTTGGTTAAATAAAGGTTTTTCCCAACTTTCAATGTTCTCTGTGGTTCTTCATCATTCTCTAAGCGATCTTCTTGTTGATAATCTTCCAGTTCTGATTCTGAGTTCTCGTTCCGAGGTCTCTTCTCTGGGCGTCCTTCAGGAATAGGTTGTGGTCTTCTTCGAGTATTTTCATAACTCGTACTCGGTTGAGGTTCATCCATGCGGCGGTTTATTAAAATTGGATTCCTCGAGAGCGCGTCGGCGTTCGTATTGAGGCTGCCCTTTTTATATTCTATTTCGTAGTCGTACTCTTCCAGTGTTATTCTCCATCTGGCTAATTTCGAACGGGGGTCTTTGAGATTCATGAGCCAAATAAGTGGTCGATGATCTGTGATGATTCTGAATTTACGACCATACAGGTATGGTCGAAAATGTTGGACGCACCATACTATGGCCAATAATTCCTTTTCCGTTGTTGAATAATTTTGTTCTGCTTTATTTAATGTTCGACTCGCGTAGGCTATTGGATGTTTTTTCCGTTTTCATCTTGAGATAGTATGCCACCTAATGCAATCCCAGAAGCGTCCGTAGTCAACGTGAATTCGTGTGAGAAATCGGGATACGCGAGAATTGGTTCTTTACATAATTCTTCTTTTAACATCACGAAAGATTTCTTCTGTTCGTTATTCCAAACCCATAGAACATCTTTACGCAAAAGTTGAGTTAGAGGCTTGGATTTCTTGCTGTAGTCTTTGATGAATTTCCGATAGTATCCGGTAAGACCTAAAAATTGTTTAATGTTTTTAACATTTTTTGGTCTTGGAAATTCCTTGACACTTTTACATTTTTCAGGATAAGGTTTTACCCCTTCTTCTGTAATTACATGACCCAAATACTCTAATTCCGGCTTCAGGTATTTACATTTATCTGGTTGTAGTTTCAGGTTAGTATCTCTTATCCGTTTCAAAAACGTCCGCAGTTTTTCATTATGTTCTGTTAAAGTTTTTCCGTAGATGACAACGTCATCCAAATAAACAAAACACGTTTGTCCTATTAGTCCCCGCGGAGCGTTGTCTATCATTCGTTGGAACGTTGCTGGCGCATTCTTTACGCCGAAAGGCATTCTCAAATATTCGAAATGACTGTGTGGTGTGCTGAAAGCTATTTCCTGACGATCTTCTTTTTTCATTGGTATCTGATGAAAACCACTTGTCAAATCGAAAGCAGAGAAATATCTTACATTTCCTAGTTGGTCTAGAATCTCTTCAATATTGGGTAGTGGATATGCATCGGATCGCGTTTTTTCGTTTAGTTTTCGAAAATCGATTACGACACGCCATTTTTGTTTTTCCGACGCATCCTTTTTCTTGGGGACGACCCATAATGGTGAGTTGTATGGAGAATTGGATTCTTGGATAATTCCTCTTTCTTGCATTTCTTCAATTTGCCGGGAGATTTCAAAGTGTTGAGCTGGCGGATACCGATATTGTTTCACATTTATCGGAATTTCGTCAGTCGTTTCTATAGAATGTTCGGCTAGATGCGTGCAAGGTAATGGGTCACCGGGCAGATAAAAAATATCTTGAAAAGAATCTATAATTTCCCAAAGCTCGGCGCGGTCCTGTTTGTTAAGAATGTGATTCAATCGAGTGTTTTCTTCTAATAATTTACTTCTCGGGAGTGAATAGTTAGTTTGAATACTCAAAATTTCTGAATTATTTTTCCTGTTAAAAATGATAGTTCTTTGTTTTGCCAGTATTATAGCGTCTTCTTTTTCTAAAAATGGTCTTCCAGCAATACCATCATCATCTATCGGAAAATCATCCAGGACAACGAGAAAAATATGTTCAATTTGGTCGACAACGATTTTGCATTCTTGATTGCACGTTATTGGAGTGTTATTGATTCCCGTTATTTGAGCACTTGTTTTTCTGACGGGGAGTTCAAAGGTGCATTCAAATTTTATCACATTTACTGATGCGCCGGTGTCTGCCAAGAGTGAATAAGTTCGTTGTCCGTCGGCGCTGTCAACTCGGAGCATGAAACTTGCTCCTGGGTTCTTTCTATTTCTTGAGACTGTGTATAATTTATGGGATTTGGAGGTTTGTTTAGGAAGGCGCGCGATTGAAAATTTTGATTAGTATTTCTTCTTGGTACAGAGCAATCTTTAATAAAATGGCCAAGACGTCCGCAATTATGACATGGAAATTTAGATACATTGTTTTTCATAGTAGTAAAAGTGTTCTTGGTTTTATTCGGAGAGTTCTGGATGTTTGGTTTTTGCGGAATGGCGTTAGGATTCGGTTTCGCTTATGATACATGTGTGATAAATTCTTCTTTTTTAATTTCTAAAGCTAAGTTCTGTGCTTCTCGAATGGTTCCGGGATTTCTGGCTCTCACGAATAGTTTGATACTCTGATTGAGGCCTCTAGTGTATTGGACCAATCCTTGAGACTCTTCGTTCGCTAATGAAAATGAACGATATGTCGCACTCAAATTAGAATTACTATTGATTGCTCTTTTCACGTTGAGATGATAGGTATCGAATCGTTTGTTATACGCGAGTACACTCTCCCTTCCTTGCTGACATTGACTTCTTTCGAGTAGCGCGATGTCGCATGACTTATTATCACCGAAATTGTTTCTCAAAATTTGGAAGAAATCTGTGGCAGATTTGATGTCATATCCATCAATCATTTTTCTCGCGTCTTTAATAATTTTCTTCGAAATTACCAACCGGATAAACATTCTTCTGGACTCTTCAGGGACTTCATTCAAAATGCCTTTTGTTTCGAAAATGAACGTTTCGACCGATATGTTATTCCCATCAAATTCCGTGATCAACTCGAGGTGAGCTTTCAAATCGTTTATTACAGAAGAATTAATTCGACTGTTCGTATTTTCCGAAATTGAATGATCGTCCTCTTCTGGAGTATTAGTATTGGAAGGCGTTCCGTTCTCTTGTCTCTGCGCGAATGGTTCAGGCAAGTTACCTAATTGAATACGCAACCTAGCTATTTCTTTTTGGAGTTCTGCAATTACTGAAGCTGGAGTTTCGGAATTTGTTTCTTCCATTTTCCGCATTTTTTTTTCACGAAAATCTTCAAAATATTGTTTATCTTCGGAGTCAATCGGTTCTGACTCGTCAGTATCTATGATGGATTGGTTTATTTTGTATTCCGTAAATTCTTTTCTATTCATTAAGAAATGATTCTTTATTGTTACTTACAGTAATGTCAGCATCTTCTTTTATCTTAATATTTCACAATTCACCAGTCTAAAAAGTCTAAAAAGACACTCGTTTGTTCAAAGTATTTTTCACTGTCCACGGATTCGTCAAGGTCACTGGTTTGATAATCCTTTTAGCTGCCACCAAAATTATGTTATGCCGTGTGAGGTTGATGAATTTTTGAATAAATCATGAACAATTCGAAATTAATAAAAAGGAATAACTTTATTTTATATTATTGAATTTAACACTATTGAACGATTATAATTAGTTATTATATTATTTCCATTCGATATTCTTGTTTATTCCGATCTTTAGTTCCGTTCCGAACTGTTCTGCAGTTTCTTTCTGACTGACTTCAACATGCACATTTGTCCAGTGCATCAAAAATTATGCGCTTGACGAAAAATGATCTTACTGTGGGAACGAGGCGGTTGCAAGGTGCGCCTCGGCTACATGAATTTCGTGAGATCGTCATTTTGAAAGCCAAGCATCTGACATGACTGTATTTCGATCGGAATATCCATTTGATTCAGTGAGATCGGAATTTAGAAATAAAAATGAGGTGCCGGCATAACAATATATACATAAGGGTTTTTTCATTTGTCATCCTGATTTATCTGAAACATAAAAATTAAAAATTTTTTATTTACAAGTTTGCATATTTATTATCATTTTTTTCTTATACTTACAAATCATCATCAGATGTGATCAGCACCGTATCAGCATCTGAGTCGATTAAATCATCCATCGTGAACATTGGAGTTTCAATGTCCTTGTCATTATCCTCCATGCCGCTGTCAACCTCCTCTATTTCGCGGAGAAGTTGATGACGGCGCCAGCGATTTTCTGCATTCTCATCCGCATGATTCAAGTAGTGGATGAGGCTCATGTTGATTGTTCTGAACTCATTTGGCTCGGCGCGTGCCACCGCTTCCTCGACAGCGACACGCTCCCTCTCGAGTCAAACATCTCTAGAGCCTCTTGCTCCATAGCCCATATCACCCATCTATCAGCTGCCTCAGCATGGATTATATTATGAAGCTCAGCTACATAAACAGGAGGCAGTTCTGATGATGGTGATGATGAGGATGATGATACCTCTGATGATGACCCGCAAGCCAGCGCTCTATAATAATCGATGTCATCATCACACTCCATGATGACATCTTCTGTTATAGAGCTCCGGCTTGCATCCTCATCAGAGGCATCCATCTGATCATTTTCGTGCTCGGATGACGTTGCTGATGGTGTCATCGGTGGCATATACCCATTACGTTCTCCCCAAGCGACACCCTCAAAGTTAAGACGTCTAAACCACCACATACATTGAACATGGTCAACTACTAACGTAGTTGCCACGTTTTTATATGTGATGGTTGAACCATCGATAATTCCACTCGTCTCAACATGGCTGTATACGGCTTACATTATGGCATTGCGCCATGAATCATCGTATGCAATTTCGTTCTGATACCACTCCACGGTATATATACTATATAATACATGGTCATCCTGTGGAAAAGAAAAAATTTTATTATTAGATGATTATGAAATATATATATATATATATATATATTAGACTGGGCCAAAAAAATCGACTTTTTTTTGTTTAAAATATATCGAAAATATTATTTGGGATGCTAAAAAAAGATTATTGTGAAGATTTGAGCCCTTAATATTAATATTTAGAGGTCTATCATCGTAGTTTTTGTTTTTTTTTTACTGAGCGGGTTTTTGTCTCATAACTCCCAAACCATCAGGATAAACGAAATTAACTCAAGAACATTTCTTGAAGGAAATTTAATGCTCCATAAAAAAGGTTTGATTAAAATTTTTTGTCCGATGAACCGTTTCCTTATATTCATGCCTTGAACATTCGTACGATTTTACAATTCGAGTTTTCAACTTTGGAATTGTGTAACTCATGTAAAAATCGGTATCCGGAAGAAAGCCAATGAATATTCTTGATGGAAATCGAATTTTCCATAAGAAAGGTCTCCCAACAATTTTGGATAAATCAACTCCTTCAAAAGTTATTCAATGTTAAAGTTGAGGTCAAAACGAAATTCTTGGTTTTTTCGCTGGAGATTTATTTTTTTTGGGTCAATTGAAAAATTGGATCTTTCATCGATCACAATTTTTATTTTATTGACAAAATTACTAAAAATTGCAAAAAATTTCAATATAGAAATTAAGAAATATAGAAATTGCATTTTCACTGTTCTTGAATCGTTTAAATAATAACAAATATGTGGTTTTCTTATTGGAAATTATATATTTTTGATCGAATATAAGTACGTATCGAATACGTACATAAATTCGCTTTGATAGACGTTTTTCCCTTACTTCTCTTGTTTCATTTTTCGACATGTTACTGAGTACTATCACCGATGAGATTACTCTCCCCACTCCGCAATATTTGCGACGTTTAACACTAAACTTACCGATACTTCATGTAGTCCTACCACAGCGGGTCAAGTGACCCGTATTTAAAATGTTATATAAATTACTATGTATAGCGAAAAATATATCATTTAGCACAATTTGGTACATGAATAAAACAATTTTTTTCCAGTAACAATTCAAAATTGTTTATTTATTAAATTCAAAAAACATAAAAATAATACTTTATTCATTTAAACTTTATTCAATCAAAAATAATACTTTATTTATGTTTACCGCATATTTTGCAAATTATTGGGTTCTCGAAGGCACATTTTCCACACACATATTTGTTGCATTTGGAACAGATTTTTGTAGTTTTGTTTTCTTTGCAAAAACCTATTTGGCACCTTTTTCGCATTTGCACACGAGAATTCGAACTTGAACTTGTATTTTCATCTTCTTCCTGGTGTTCATGTTGAAAATCTTCGGCAAGCTCTTCAGCTAATTGGAATAAAAATTGTTGTCTAGAAATTTTTTCGCCGGTTGTTTTTCTGTATAAAACCCATGAGTTGATTCCAGCCAGGTCAAGAATATTGAAGAAAATCTGCGCAGGCCATCTTTGTGATTTCGATTTCACGGAGTATTTTCTTGCCATCTGATCCGTCATGTCTACACCGTATTTAGTACTATTGTAGAATCTGATGGTATCAGGTATACGCTTACCGTTTTTTTCGATGCTTATAGATCTATGCTTTAAGCTTAGCAGAAGCACTTTTTTGTTTGCGTGGTTCTTTTTTTTAGTAATTTTGCAGCTAGTGATGCGCTCGTGAAGAAATTATCTGTAGTGACGCTTCTTCCGCATCCTGTGAACGGTTCTAGTAGTTTGAGAACAACGAATTCCCCAAGCGGAGATGAAGCTTCTCTGTTTTCATCTTTTCCCAAATATGGAAATCCATTCATAATGTATTTGGTGCTGACGTCAGATGCTAGCCAGAATTTGATACCAAACTTATCCGGTTTGTTCGGCATGTACTGCGTAAACCTACACCTCGCTTTGGTTGGGAAAAGCTGTTCATCGATAGTTACATGTTCCCCAGGCTTGTAACAATTTTGGCTATTCTCGATGAATTTGTACCATACTTCAGAGATGAGAGCAAATTTATCTGTATGTAAACGTTGGCTTCGTTGACTTTTTTTATCAAACCTGATAAACCGCATAATTTCACAAAATTCCCTCCTGCTCATGGTTTTTGAAAAAAAAACAGGACCCCATTTATTGTTCCATAAATATGAGTAGTTGAAATTGTTTGCCTGATATGCGCCACGTGCATATAGAAGAGCAATAAATGCATTTATTCTTGCAGGAGTAAGATTCCATTTAGTTCCCACTACTCGAGAGGCTTCTTGTTCTGTGCATTTTCTTATGTGCTCCATTATATGATTGTCAATAAGCAAAGAAAATGCAGTTCTCACTTTGCCCTTCATAATATTTCGTTTGGTATATCCTGTCGGGCCTACAACCTCCCTAAAGATATTATAAATTGACGGTCGTCCAGGTGTTGAGCCTGGTTCTATTTCTTGCCAAACTGTACCATCAGCCGCAATTTCGTTACATCGGTCTTCCACATCACTTTCATTTTCTGAACTTGATAACGGTCTTTTTCTCTTTTGTCCTCTGCGTCTATTAAAAATATTCTCGTCTACACTTTCTTTTCCTGAGGACTCACATTGGTCCGTAGTGTCAAAGGAGTCATCATGTTGTTCTATACTATGCACTTCACTTTCAGATAGTTCCTCTTCACTACATTCCGAACACTCTTCATCTATGTTATTTATAATTTGCAAAGATTCCAAATATCTTGAATGTTTCGACATGTTTAGGATTAAAATTATTAGTAAAATAATGAAATAAGAATTCTTGACTCGTAAAATAGCACTATAACTTGAAATGTTTACTGTAATGCTCGCTCGTTACAGCAAAATATATGATGCAATAGCAAAAATGTCTAATGCAATGGTTTTGTATCACAACCACACATACAAATCTTCATGATATCATATGAATCCTTGCACGAGTCAAATGACCCGTTGCGGTAGTTAGGGCAGATTACATATATTTCTCGGTAAAAAAATTAACAAGAGAGGAGTAAATATTGAAAAATACATTTGATGTATTTTTAAATAAAAGTAGTAACAACAAATGGCGATGTGATAATGTTATTTACAAGAAATTCTGACAAAAAGTTTTAAATGGGTCATTTGACCCGTCGTGGTAGGTTTAGTGTTAATACGAATTTCGCGCGAGTGAAAATAACCTTGAAACAATATCATTCATCATAAGTATCATATTACATAGTGCCACGAAGTTTTTACTAACCTATTACCTGCTCTAAAGAAAAAGTCCTTTCTCCAATGCCCGCTCTCGTTACTTCTTACATTATATTGTTCTAAAAATAGAAAGCTCGCAGTATTGAGATAACTGTAGCATTTTTCTTCATTGTTAATTGTGCATCGATATAAGAGCATCGCTTCTAATTTCAGTGACAGTGTTATGAGTTGAGTGTCTAATTTCTAGTGTTTTTAGAATTTTCATTATTACGTGACTCTCTTTGTTTTTTGTGAGTTTGATTATGTAAATATTATTGAATATCGAAGAACAGTGTCAATATGACAACCCAAGAAATTAATTTAATTGGTGTTTCAATAGCTAAAATTAAGAGTCTTAAACTTCCGACTATAAAAGAAGTTTTATCATTATTTTCTTATCATCACAAAGTTCTCCATCTAAAAGTCAATGATAGTGCAAAACGAACTGCAAAGATAGTTCAAGATTGTTGGAAAAATTTTCAAGTTCTAACCGCGGGGCTCCGAAATACGATTAACAAAATACTTTGGGTTTTCAAAAAATGGAAATTATTACAGTGCAATCGGAAAAGAATGAAATCACAAGCCCAAGAACGAAAAGAAGTGAGTTTTGAAAAAAAAATTCATCGATTATTCAATATCGCGGGAAAAAACGGTCTACGACTTTTGAATGGAGAAAACAAACATTTTTCGGCTTACCAAATATCAAATCAATCAGAAATTTCTGATAATTCCAGTTCACAAGAAACTTCGAGAAAATATGTTAAAATGATGGAAACCGATCAGATAGGTATGTATTTGATAATAACAATAATACTTGATTTAATGAAATTAATAGCTCGAAAAATAAAAAAATTGCAATTTATTTTGTACCCGTAACTTTCATGATCAGCATAACCAATTGATAACTAAATATTATGTAATCTTGTGATACTTTGATCACATTTTCTTGTGATTAATATCAAAATAATTTTCAGAAATAGATTTGGTTGGTGATAACAATAATGCAATAATATCTAGTCAAGAGTTACAAACAACATCGCAGTCAACTATCAGCCAGAATTCAAATGTTTCCGATTTTGAAATACAATTTCTTTCTAAAAAAATAACCCCAAAAATTAATATTATCACTCCAGAACTAGCAGCTGCACTTGATCGTGTAAATGTGAGCAACAGAAATGCTGCATATATCTTGGCAGCTACTGTAAAAAGCGTTGGAATTGATATTCGAAATGTTAATCTAAGTTATAAAACTATCCAGCGAAATCGTATACTTCTTCGAAAAGAAACAGCTGAAGGATTGAAAGAAGACTTGAAGTTCAATGATAACTACGTCGTTCATTGAGATGGTAAATTGTTAAGCGATATTGTTGGCGCAGAAGTTGTAGATAGACTTCCAATTCTTTTGACGTCGTCTGGCGCTGAACAACTATTAGGTATTCCAAAAATTAGTGCAGGAACTGGAGTTGCGCAAGCTTCAGCTGTACACTCAACTTTAAAGCATTGGGGTGTCAGTAACTATATCAAAGCGGTGTGCTTTGATACTGCATCTACCAATACAGGTAAATCATCCCTAATGTATTTGAAAGTGAGAGAAAGTTTATTTGTTATGTTTCTTTTTAATACATATATATTTTTTTTTTATTAAATAGGCATCCATCATGGCGGTGGCGTAGAACTAGAGAAACTTTTAAGGCGAAAGCTTATTTGATTGCCATGTCGTCATCATGTTATTGAACTTCTTATGAAAAGTGTTTTTGAAGTATACTGGCCAACGCAGAAAGGTCCAAATGTTTCAATTTTTGGTAGATTCAAAGATTATTGGAATAAGATCAAGAAATCAAAATACAAGGCGGGAATTAATGATCCTATTGTTGCTAAAGTGCTATCAGAAAAAAAAGACGAAATATTGGATTTCATTGAAAGTTATTCGGAGGTATGTTTTCGTTACACAATATCATTCGCAAAAGCATTCAGTAAACAATTTTTTGTCACTGTATAAAAAGCTGTATGTTAAAATTTGAATGTTAATTTACAATAGTTTCGTGGTATCGATTGAATACAATTCAGTTTAAATATGTACAGAAATATACGTGATTATCCTTAACATGTAATTCATGTTAAATTTGACCGTATTTCGTACTTTGTGCTTATTGAAATCTTGAACAATAATTTATTATTCAAAAATGATTTTTAATTCTTAATTCTAGATTAAAAACGTCATTTTTTTTAATTCATACTTAATTTTTTGCAGAAATATCTTCCGCGGAATGATTACCGAGAACTTTTAGAATTGTCGTCAATTTTCTTAGGAGTTATTCTAAAAGATAATTTCACTTTTAAAAATCCAGGAGCGATGAGTCATGCTCGTTGGATGTCGAAGACTATTTATTGCTTGAAAATATATATTTTTAGAGAAGAATTTAAACTTACCGCTCGTGAATTGAATAGTATTCGTCAAATATGTATTTTCATCATTTCAATTTATATAAAAGCTTGGTCCACTTCACCCTCTGCTACCTTAGTTCCAAATAATGATTTAATTTCGATGCAACAATTGATACTGTTCAATCTTCAATGAGTTGGGCGCAGGAATTCTTGGGACGCGCCTATTTATTCACTTGGGCAAGCGCTAGATCACTAGCGCACCCAGCAACACGAGGCAATGATAATGGAACTGCCAATCAGCATCATTGTTTCGTGCATGGCATGAAACGTAGCATGCACACCCTTGGTCACGGTCGATCGCGGCATCGAACGGGCGAGCTGTGGCCATATTTTAGTCTGAGTCGTTAGAATTAAAATTAACACACGTGGCCACGCGGGCCACATTTCAGGAAATATTGTGCAATTTCATGGTATCAGTAATCACATCAGTGTACATTGAACAGTGACCATCAGTTTTCATTCAGTTGCATTGATAAAATTTAGGCATTCACCCAATACACAGTTAGTTCAACCGAAAATATTCAACACGCTATTCACCACGTGGTGAAATTCATTCGAGTATCCACAATTGTATTAATTCTCGGATCATTCAACGCGTCATTCGCATATAATAATTGTTCACTATCCTGTGACTATATCTCGTCTTATTCATTACATGATAGTCGGACCCAACAGAGAGATATTTTGTACTATTCATTGTTGAAGCCATACCCTGAGTGTATCACTTCAGTTTCGAGTGTGAATAATTAGTTACACCGCCAATTCACACTATAGTTCATTCACAGATCATTCACAAGCTACTTACCGGTAGTTCATTCATACATGTGATCATCAATTGATGATTGTTAGCTGCAAGTAAATACTACATACAGTCCACTGTCACTATTAATACTTTTATAATAAGAAACTAGTCAATATATCTTTTGTCAGCCTGCCATCAACCAGTTGACAAATAAATTAAATTGTTCATTAGAGTTCATGTTATAATTATTCGTGTATTATTCAAATAACCATCCATTGAATCCCCTCGTTGCATGGTTACGCAACAGATACTCTATGATAAAATTAACTCATCTGTATCAAAAGGAGTTTTAAAAAAAATGAGTAGTCATTTGTGGTATTTGAGCGACAAATTAGCAATAATCTCTCTATTTGATGATACTGTTGAACCGGAAGTGAAGAAAAAAATGGTGGAAAATTTGAAAAATCGAAAACTTGTTAGTACTAAAGCCAGAAAATATGAATTTGTCAACGAAAATTTACATGAATTTTTAAGCAAAGACATAAGTCAATTCATTCCAGCAGAATCGTTCACTATATTCGAAGAATTTGATTTGCCATATGAATTTTTGAATGAGGAAGTCGACAAGTGGTCGACTATAAATAGTTTTCAAGAATGTAAAAAATTTTTCAGTAAATTGGCTGTTGTTAATGATGTTGCGGAACGTGGTGTAGCGTTGATAGAATATTATAAGCGGTGCCTTACAAAAGACGAAGAGGAACTTCAATATTTATTATTAGTTATGAATGAATATCGCAAAAAATTCCCGAATTGCAACAAACGTACCTTAATGCAATAGTTTTTCCGTCAGTTCATAATTAAATATAATTTTTGATTTATTGAAGTTTGATATTGTTTTCTTTATAGAATATGAATTATAAAAAATATATACAATAATATTTTTAGTAATTTTGTCATTAAAATAAAAATTATCATAGATAAAATATCCAATTCTTCAATTGACCCAAAAAAAATAAATCTCCAGCGAAAAAAACAAGAATTTCGTTTTGACTTCAACTTTAACAGTGAATAACTTTTGAAGAAGTGAATTTACCCGAAATTGTTGGGAGACCTTTTTTATACAGAATTCGATTTTCTTCAAGAATATTCATTGGCTTTCTTCCGGATACCGATTTTCACATGAATTACAGAATTCCAAAGTTGAAAACTCGAATTGTAAATTCGTACGAATGTTCAAGGCATGAGTATAACGATAAGGTCCACCTGACAAAAAATTTTAATCTGACGTTTTTTGTGGAGTATTCGATCTCCTTCAAGAATTCCCCCTAAGTTAATTTTGTTTATCCTGATGGTTTGGGAGTTATGAGACATAAACCCGCTCAGTTAAAAAAAAAAAACTACGATGATAGACCTCTAAATATTAATATTAAGGGCTCAAATCTTCACAATAATCTTTTTTTATCATCCTAAATGATATTTTCGATATACTTTTGAAAAAAAAAATAGTCGATTTTTTTGGCCCAGTCTAATATATATATTCGTAAGATGGACAGTTCAGTGACCATTTGAAACACACATCGGTCATTTCAGTGACAAATGGTCAGTTTGATGACTGTCATAGAAGTGTTTTCGCATTAACTAGCCTTTTTGATGACTGTCATCAAACTGTTCGATGTTTCCTCAATTGGTCAATATGATGTTACGTCCTGAGTGTTGATGTTGATATTCGGCCTGAATGGCCAAATGTTACTCGGGGAATGGTGAAAACGGTTATATATTTTAATTGAATTTTGAAATTAGTCCGAATTGGTATTGGGATCGTTGCTTGCTATGCCGCGACCCGCGGTTGAAGCAAGAAGGGTTTGGATTACTAATTTAATGATATGGAAGGTTCTTTTAGTTGAGATTATCACTCGTTTATTAATTATTCACTAAACGTCACAATTAGCGTTGATTTTTTGATTATTCGCTTGAAATCACAATCTAATTATTTATGGCACTGTTTCACAATGATTGGTTAATGGTTTCACATTGATTGGTTAATGGTTTTATAATATTCGTCGGAGATCACTCGAAGATTATGGCAACTAATATTTTAACTCGCGCTCAACGCGTAGGAGAGCGTTCGATATAGATTTTAATCGTTCTTAACTGACTTCTAGAGCAGCTTCAAAAAGAAAAATGCTTTGAATGGTTTATGTAGATTTTATTTATGCGTGGAAGACGTTCATAGTCTGCTTGTCGGCATAGAAGTGAAGATGAAAGAGCGAGAGCTCGGTATTTAAGAACTGCGGAAAATCCGCGTCAGTAATTTGGGTCCGTGCGGACTTATTTTAGTTGGCTGAATTTATTCTAGCCGTTTTGATACGCCGTTAATTATCTAACCTGTCCATCATTGGACAGGAGGTCCAATGGTGGGGTGAGTCTCAGCTCTAGTCTAAAAAGCTGAATCAGCAATCTAGTTTTTCTCACGCTAATGTGAGTAAATCTGAGAGGTGTCTCATACGTTTCGTGTTTCATTTTATAAAAGATATGGAGTTATGGAGTCGTAATGATGTTTCCAGTTTCTATGGTTAAATTAAAGATATAATATTTATTCCTATTGTTTAAACATTCCTTCTCTTTAAATGATTATCTCAACAGGTTCATATTCTGCAACTTAATGGTATTTATTCATTGACTCGTTTCTCACGATTGTTGCACTGCGCGCGAGCGCGGCAACACTGGGAGGAAAAGAGGGAAAAAAAATATGCTGCGTGGCTAAATTGAATGGGAACTTGGATGTAATAAAAACCTAATAATCTTGATTTTTAGCGAAGGGGTTATCGTGAATAAACTGAGAGGTCGCTCAGGACCTAACAATGATGACAGTCATCGTTGTAACCGTATTACTCCAATATGGACATTACAGTGACACTGTCAAATCATATTTCGGACCATTTGATGACAGACAATGTAGTTTTTGATGGTGTTATAGTATAGAATGTATCATGTGTGCGTACTGATATTTAAATGTATCATTATGCTTTTCTGCCAGTTTGGAAATGAATGCATTAATCGCGAATAAACAAAAGGATGTAACATTGTGATGAATCCGATAAACTTGGGAACATGATCCGGTTACGGGCATCTAATGTCTTCCGCACGCAACTCGAAATAATCAAGTAATACTAATTACTTGAACCAACAACTACATTAATGAATATTTCACCACAGACTCCCTATTTGCATAATACTTGTTTAAGATTCAAGTAGCCAAGTTGGTGATATGATGTCTCACGGACAATCCCATTTTCTCATTTGTGAAAATATTAAAGATGATATTCGTATCGATATAACCATATTATTACTTGATAACAGTGATCACTGTGCTACCATACAATTTGCTCACGTCGGGAAGATGGAAGAAAAAAAATTATTTATCAATTCAAGTACTATAGTTTCACTTTTTCCAATAAAATATTTTTTTCGCGGTCAAAAATACCATAGATAATATTTGTATTTGCTCAGCTCCTGAACTTTTGCAATGTTCATTCGGGGACAGAGTTTAATTTACCTACCAAGTTATAATGGATATGAATTTCATCACATTACTCATGACTATCATAAGCTATTGAGTTTATGTTATTTTTTGACCTCCGACCAGAAAAAATGTATGCTTTGCATTGAAAATGTGTATTTGTATATCTGCTCATCCATATGTTCGTCGGAAGGTTCACCACTTTAACTAATAGTGTGATTTCGATGTATTTCTTTTCCTCCAAAGAAAACATACTTTCGGGAAACAGACAATCAAATTCAAGCGTCGGAATTTTTCAATTTTCAGATAAATGTTATTCAATTTTCAAATTTTTATGTTGCTATGAAACAAGATTCCGGCTGGATCAAAGTATGTTGCTGGCTGTTCATATCTATAGAAAGAGACGGCAAGAAGGAAAGAGAAAGAAATTGGTGAAAAATGCAGACCGCATTCCATGGAATTAGTTGAAATTTTTCCATTATGCTATTCTAGAT
Source organism: Zele albiditarsus (assembly GCA_958496275.1). NCBI lineage: Eukaryota > Metazoa > Arthropoda > Insecta > Hymenoptera > Braconidae > Zele > Zele albiditarsus. Next base: position 326,849 of record OY292415.1, read on the forward strand.
ACCATGTAATTAGCAGGCAGATTATCGGTTGGATCAGCAGCAACTGAATAGTATAAAGAAGAAATTACATCATGTTTCTCAGAATCAATATGTTTATACTTAGATCTATCACTTACAGTAGTAAATTGCCGCTCGTAGCGTGAGAGATCGAAGTTAATTATTATTAAATTGCCTGGATCTATGGGAAGGTCTTGATAACTAAATGTTTCAATAACAAAAATATAGTTTGTTCAAAATGTGGGATGATGATGATTATATTGACAATTGTATTAATGAGAATGAGCGAATTGAGTGTAATTTAGTTGATTGTATTTAAATTGAGTGTAGCCTACAATTATCCTAATGAAAGGCGAGTGTGAGTGTGAGAGTGTGTAAGATATGTAACCTCGCTCAACCAGCAAGTGGTTGTAAGTCACTTGGAGAGCAACAGGTGATCGTAATGAGTGCTCACAAATTAATACTGATGAGTGAATCACAGAGTGAATGATTGTTGATATATATTGAGTGTAGAAATGATTGTGTAGAGTGTTGAATAATAACGATGAGCGAAATGTTTGTGCATGGATGGCTGCAAGCCACGCGGTGACAATTAAACCTAAGTTAGTTAAGTGTTTGACTTTATTGTCTCTATAAATATGCACTGATTGCACTTCGCTGAGTGTTGCACTTCACTTTTCACTAATTGTTTATATTTTAACGGCACTGATGGTGGAGAAAGTAATGGAATAACTAACTAGCAACGGAACGAGTGTGCACGCGCTGTGAGTGTAGATTCGATTATGGCTGCCGTTCCGGTCGATAGCGTGGTCGATAGCCGCCGGCGACAAGACACTGCTGATTGGTCGATTTCAAAATTAATTGTATGCCCGATTGCCAGGCGGCGCTTGAGTGCATCCTGAGTGAGTTGTGTGCCCGGTTGCCAGGCGGCGTTCGAGTGTATGTGGCTTTTAGTGTCGTGCCCGATTGCCAGGCGTCGTGTTGAGTGTCGGTAATTGTTTGTCTAGTTTCTAGCCGTTGTGGCGCTTGCGTCAACACCGCTTATCATTGGACTTGTAATCCACATGAATGTATATAAATATTGTGATTAATGAGTTATTACTACAAACACTTTCTATTGATGAATTTACATGCCCACTGATTCCATTCAGACGGAAGAACATTGGATCAGACTTATGTTTTATCATATAAAAAACACGTGGGGACTACATATGCTATTCGGGCATTATGATGACATGACGCTATGTGTTCGAGCCAAATCCATAAAATTTCTCTATACTTACGATATAATTCGTGTAAGCATATGTGCATTCCACCAGACGTAATATTTAACGCAAAATATACGCGTATCATTGATGGTTTCACTGAGATGAATATGATAAAAAGGTATTGTAGGTGCAGTCACCATGAAAAGCGTGGGTACGGCACAGAATATCTTGACTGTTGTCTATAATTTGATGTTGTTTTCGTTTCTTGCACAAATCGTACACGTGAAACACCCGATATATTCTCCGATTGAAACACAATGAATCCTACATTTTACATGGAACTCGTAACCGTATTGATCGATGATGTTATTGCCGTGGACTGTTCAGGGACAATCATGAGAAAAGCTGCAGTCGGATGATAAAATCATATGTGATGCCGATTCTAGTAATATACAATATCTTAAACTCCTTTTCTGGTTAGAGAAATGCTTTATTTAAACTTGGAAATCACATTTTGAGTTTCGTTATATCAGTACAAGTAAACAACATATAATGATGATGAGATCTGTCATTAGAAACTTATATCATATCATGGAATCTATCTTAAATTCAAATACTTTTTTATAATGACTCTTTCACAATGTTTCTCTCTCTCAATCATACTTTTTTTCAGTCGCATCTGAATGAGATTTAAGAACTTAGATAATAGTCATTGGTTTGTGCACTAATGAGATAATACATCGTGGTATTTTTCCTACAACTCTCACCTTTAGATGCTCTATCAATTCTCAATGAATCTCATTTTTACTTCCAATTGTATCATTTGGAATGAATAGCATCAAACATAAAACCATAAAGTAATACTTGTTAGCAATGATGGTAACTCACCTAAAATAATGTTTGAGTGAAGATCACTGGTGCCCGCATTGGTGAAGTTGAGAATGATACTTTTTATATTTGCACGATATTTTTTTCTTTTCATAAATCAACCAACTCTAAATCTCTAAACGAAAACTTTGTATATAAATGTAATATATATGAAGATAATATTTTTCCATCTTGAATAAATGAATGTTCTCAAACATGAAAACTTATATCGATATATCTCAATCAATGGATATACTTTTGGCAAGGCGAAATTATTTTTTGCTGTTCCAACTTTTGCTTTCGTTGCTAATCCAAGCACGAATTTGGGCCTTAGTTCTCTGAACGAACGGATGTTTTTTCAGAAATTTATCATTATCTTCCCCAGACACAGTATCGCTAGATTCTACAAAGCAATCGAATGTCTTGTGTGCAGCCGCTTTCTCTTCATCCGTCCATCTTTTTTTCGGCATGCGCCTTTCATTTTTCTTCACTTGCTGCGATTTATTCGCACCCACAGATTTTCGATGATGTTGTTTAACTAGAATGCAAATATCATTATCAATTAATCATTTTCACTTACCAGTAGATTCAAATATCGGTGGATCTTCACAATCACTGAATTCGTCACGTTCAGAATCTGTTTCTTCACAAGGAGTTGGTCGTTTTACCTTCTTTTTAGTTTTACGGTTTGTGTTCGTACCTCTTGAACCCTGTGACGCAGAAGGTTGACACTCATGTGTTTGTGATTTGTCTCCTGTCATAGTTCGATTGGATTCGAAGTCACAATTTCTTCGGGGCAATTCTGAATCATCATCAGTTGTATACTCATCATCGCCCATAACAGATTCTAATACTTTCGAAATTCCAATAATATCTCGTTGGACAACTGTTTGCCTGTAGTGTCGTCGATGTTAATCTTCGTGGTAGCCCATAAAATTTGAAATATCAACGATTTTCCCCTCACCCATGTGCTGCTTCGCACACAGTGTTGCTAGAAGCTTACGTAAATATGTACCAGTCAACCGTTCTGGATGCTCAGCGCCACTTTCGTATGCATACTGTCTCATTAATTGACAAGCCTGAAGGTATTCATAGCGACCTGCATTATAACTTGGAATTGCAAATAGAAAAGGGCAGTTAGGATGCACTTTAGCAGCCTTTCGGTACTTCAAGATCAGTTCAATGCTTTTTTGCATTTTCACAGAAAGTAACATCGGAACAGGACGGCCCAGTTTTCCTGTGACTACAATCCGGATGTATTCATAAACAAGTGTTTTATCGGCTGCCGGAAGTTCGCATATGCTTGCGGATCTGAAGTTTTATCGATTGTGTCTTTTACTTTTGAATCGTCAATGGTAATTTTTTGAGTTTCCCCGACTGTTGGGGATGTTGCCAACCAGATAACTGCCGTGGCAATAATTGGGTATCATACACAAATAATGAATGCGAACAATAGCTAACAAAATAGAAATATATTCAACAAATATAAATGAATGAGTAATGAACAATAATGCGTGATTGATTGGTGAATGATTGCTGAGTTGTACAAAGCGTGAGTGAAGAAATGATATCAGATGAGTGAATGCAATTGGTGAGTGAAGCAAAGCCACGCGGTCTCGAATGAGCGACCAAATTGTAAATGAGAATAGACCGCGTGTTGAGTGTAGTATCAATGAATAAAACGAGCGATCAAAATGTATGAATTGAGTTGAGTAAAGCAATGAGCAATATCATAATGAGAAGTCACACACGCATCCGATGCATACCATGAGCATACAATTCATACAATTGAATATCATTCAATTCACACAATTATCGGTTCGACCACACACACCAGTGGTTCGACGCCACGTGGTGATGCACACCGGAAATTAATTGCAATCAATTAATTTCCTTGATCATACACTATTGAGACGGTCACTACACTTGAGTTGATCATGATGAGCAGAGCACTAGATACGATTAAGAACTGAGTAGAACGCACTAATAGAACACGATGAATTTTGCGGATGAGTCGTACGAGCGGAAAGAGTACTGGCACGTGCGCTTAATTCAATGGTTAGATCCAATATAGTTGAGTAGCACGCGAAGATGATCAAGATGCCGACGGAAGAGCGGCGACACTTATGCTACACTTCAGCGGCACGCGCAGTCGCAGGATGTGCGCAAGCGCATGCTCATAAGTGCCCATAAGTGTCAAAAAGTGATTGATTGGTCTATCGTGACACTACTTGACACGATAGACTGCCAAATTAATTGATCTGATCCAACTTGTGAGTCAAGTTGGTTGAGTGGTTGAGAGGTGCTGCCACCTCCCCCATGAGTGACCAAACACCAACTCTTTTTCGATTGAATATTAATACCTGAAGCATTGTAGTTTTATTCAATTCTAACCATGACTCGAATGAATACTTCTTTTGTAGGGCATCATAGACTTCACGCCATTTTTCTCGGAGATAATCCGAAAATTTCACAATATCTTCAGTAGTTGGTAGCGGTCTGATGTGTTGACGTTTGTATAATATTTGTGCTTCGAGAACCCCCTTGTTGAGCCTATTACCATATGTAGCTTTGGTCATATGCTCAAATTTTCGAGCCAACTCTACATTGGTGTCATCTTCTCTTTCGCAGTATAAAAAAATGAGGAAGTAAACAAACTTTTTCATCAAAATTCCTGTATCTATCACTACCGACGGAATCGCTAAACTGCCAGTATTTTCGTCAAATTTGGCTAAAACTTTGACAGCTGACATGAATTCATTATAATACTGTGGACGATAGATGCTCTGAAAGTCAGTGATTTCGTCATTACTTTTTTTCATGTGCTGGTATACTGTTGCCAACCTTCGCAGACGTTGTCTGATCAAGTCACCCTGGTTTGGCTTGGTATATTTATAGCATAATTCGTTTGCGAATGAAATCAAGGTCTCATCAAATTTAATTATCCTCGACACAACATTCTTTCGCAGTACACTAAGCACCATTCTACACAGAGTTGATGCTTTCTTATGTATTCGTCCGTCAACTGCATTCGACAATAATACGTTCGATCGGCTATTTTTGCTGAACTTTCCAATACATCTTAAACGATGACGTCGAATTGTTGACCGAGATAATGATTTCTTGCATTTATGACACACCTCATAATCCGTTGCTGGTCGCTGATCTTTTGGTCTGCGTGCTACAATCAGTCAGTTGCCTTTATTGTATTCACTATTCGTGTTGAACATATGGTTGCCTCTACAACGTTTATCATCGTAAATCTTCATCCGTTCCGGACATCCTGGAATTGAGTCATAAATATCATGGAATAATTGAAACATTGAGGAATGAAAATCAGACAATTGTTTTAGCAACTCGAATGAATAATAATTGATTCTACGCGTATTCAACTCAATTGCATATAAAATTACCCAGTACACGAAGTGCACTACTTCTGCGTTTGTTAATCGAACGAGAAACAAGGCTATGAAATATTCCGTTAATACTTCAAAATTCGAAGTCATTATTGTACATGCAAATTGAACATTACTTCAATTATATCTCATGAAATATTTTAATTCACATACTTTTTTCAAGGCTCAATGAGTATTGTACTTCGGGTTGGTCCGCATGAACTTTCATCAAATGTCGAGTCAGAACTGTGTGCAATGTCTTGCAAAAGCAGCAGAAATTTCTCTTGCTTTTTTCTTCATGCTGCGCTGCAACATGCATTGTTGCATCATTCATACCTCCAGCATGATATGAAATATTGAAACTATCTGACGTATTGGCCAAACGACGTGGCGATTTTTGTGCCTCATCCTCATTAACTGAACTCTCCATGTTATTTGTAGTATCACATTCGTCGCTACCATGTGGTACATAATCGAGATTAACAGAATCTATTAATTAAAGGACAAGATAATTGATACATTTTTTTATGTTGAATTTCAATCACGCAATAAACACATTAATCTAAAAGTATGTGCAAAGATTGGAAAAATTACCACAATTCGGAAATGGTACGTCATCATCGAATGGGAGCCTGTTAAACTCTTCGTCAAAAATATAATCAGAGCGATTCATAGATGTTCTTATCATCTCAGGCTCAGGATGATTTCTATGTTTTCATTTGGATCGTTCATTTCCAAAGCATCTAATTCACTTATGCAAATACTGAATCTGGAAGCAATAGACTGATCATCATCGTTATCCTGCTCTACAATTTCCGAATCAGGATTATCTGGCACCCCAAAGACCTCACAAATTTCGAAGAAATTAGCTTCTTGTGAGTTAATAATATCCGGACTTTCAGGCTCTATGATAAATTCCTTTTGTCCATCGTATGGTATTGGACTGGACTCAGATGCTTCATTTGCGTCAATTCCAATCTTCTCATTATAAAGATGGATTTCACCATTAATTTTTTTTTCGCTTGGAATGATATTCGCTTTTTGTATATTAAGTATTGGATCATTATCCTCATCAGTCACCTCACGTAAATGACCGAAATCGACTATGGAACAACAGTAAAATGTTGGTGGAAAATTATAATGAAAAAAGAAAACATTTTTACCACACCCGCAGAAATATTATTCAGAACGATTTTTCATAGAACCTATGAATGAATAAAGCGTTAATGAATGCTGACGTGAGATATATCAGTCAGTCTGAAGAGCATTGTGAAATTTATAACAATTTTGTTATGATTTGTTATTCTTACTACTCATAATAGCTCGTTGATCGAAAATTCCCATGTTTTCCAACCCAGTGATATCTAAAGTTTGGGACTGATCGAATTTGTCCCTTGGTGATACTTTCGAAATTGCATCGACATCAATAGCCATTAGCGATACTCTTGGCATGCAGGATTGTAGATTACATGCAATTTGTAGAAGTATTCCACGATCACCTGTAGAAAGCAAGACGTGTTATTGGCGTCTATACTAACTTCAATATTCTCTGACGGAAAATATTATGGATCACTGCACAATTTCTCATTCCAACAAAACATGTTCATAAACATAGATCATATTCACGCGGAAAGACCAACTTCCATGCTGAACGTCGTCATTTTTGTAATACATACATATTAATTGTACATTATGATGACATGAAATAATCGAGGTTATCTTTCAACCATAAGATATATCTAATATATAACGAACGAATTACATCATATATATCAAAATCGGAGACGAATAACATCATGTATACCTAAATTTATCTCATGCAGTAGTAATCTGCCATTTTTCATTAAAATTGTAATTCATTTAATTGGATGTTAATAGTGCATTATGATGACATGACGCCATGTGGTCGGACCAAACACATCAGATTTCCCCATACTTGCAATATAATTCTTCTGAATTTATGCGCATCTCAAGACAAATAGTATTCAACGAAAAATTTGTATGGACCATTGAAGTTTTTTTTTTCCAATTGGATATAATAGTAGAGTATTGTGTATACACTCACCATGAAAAGCTTCGATATGACCCAGACTATGTCGTCCGTTGTGTAAAACTGTACATGTTCTCATTTTTTTCCTGCACAATGCATCGACGTGATATACCCGATATTTTTTTCGATAAAAACACAGTAGAGCATACATTTTATAAGATGCTCGAAAGAATTACGAATGATGGTGTTCTTGCCGCGAACCGTTCACGAACATTCATGAGGAATGCAGTGGTCTGATGGTAAAATCATGTGCGAAGACAATAATCTCTGCACACACAAGATGTCACGCCACTCAGACCTTCATTATCGACTATGAGGATAGGTTCAAAAAATTCTTATTGGAATAATATTGAGATAACGTGCGTGTGCATTTTCAACCAAAAATAATGCTTAATCGACGCATAATCATTCAATTATTATCAAATTCCGACAGTGAATTGATTCGACACTTGTATTCCAAAATGTCTTCGTCCAGTTACATAGTTCACTTTAAATAAGATTCACTGCGAAGCTTGAAAACATATTTATTACATATTTGTTTTTTGTATGATGCTGTTCAAATTCACATTCGAATCACAATTCAAATACACATTTAATTCTAATTGAATAATTGTACCACAGGTCGAGAAATATACTAAACGCACTGTCAATTTCGATATTATTCATTCTAAATTCAAATTTTACACATAATTCACATTCAGTTCTCTTTGAATCGATATCAAACTCGCGTCAAATGTTCTGCAAATTTATTGTTATATCACATCCAGCTTACCATAAAAATCCTGAACATATATGTATTGAATTATCTCCTAGTGAGAGTCAACTGCCCTAAGTTCAGTCATGTTCTAATTTTCATCCAATTTTCGGACAACAAAATTTCTCGAGACACGAACATGTGTTACTCTAGAACGGATAATCTTAACAACATGATCCATGCATATGATTCGCTGTGACTTTAGTTTTGTCTCAAGAAGTTGGATGTTTCTCGGATGTTTTTCTATACGAAATATCAATGGATTTATCAACGATGAAATTCAAAAATACTTCCATGTGGAATCCGAAAAACATCTTTCTGAATTTTCAGACAACTCCGTATATTGTCTCCCATGATCACGTTCGCATTTTATGAATGTCACAAGAACAATATTCCAATGGTAAATCATTGTATATGAACGAATTCGTGAAATAAATTATCACAAATCCCATGGTATACTTTATATTGTTGTGATTTGTTCAATACCTATCACAAAAATTATGAATACATTACAGAATATAACGACGAACTCACGACCGATATGGCACATTCGCCATTCATACTCATTTTTATTCAACAGGGCGGATTGGTATGAATTCGAGACCATCAGATTTCTTATACTTTTTCTTGCAAAATTTTTCAAATGCAATATATGCAATAGTTATTTTGTTTTCGTACCACTTTCGAGAATGAGAATATTATGGTGGCGCGACATACGAACTAACTGATTCTATTTGAATTTCAACCAGTGAAAATGGTTAATTTTGAAAGTTACTCTTTGTACATGATCAATGCTGAGCGCAGGCTTATGTGTCGGCATGTTACTCTATCACCATTATATACTGGTATCGTAGTTTCATACCAAGGTGTCACGCTGTCTACATACATACTCTCACATATCAGGGACAATCTGAAAACTGATTTCACAAGAACCAATGCAGAAAATTGATGAAGATCATGAATCAACACATGATAACTCCTTGACCTTATAAATTCGTAAGGCGGACTTCTTGGTGACAGTATATAGTTTATATAGTGTCAGTGAAATGACCGATCGCGAAATTTCAATATCCACAGTTGTGTTGCGGGTATTTTGGTGACTCGTATATAATAATATAGTGTCACTGCGTGACCGATATTTGGAAAAATTGTCGTCATCGAAATGTCCACTTCATATTTCTCCCTTTATATTTTTGAATCTAGTCATAATTTTTGATTTTCCAAAGGGGTATGGACTCCTGATATTAGCTTCCATCAGTTCCAATCATTAAATCGACGGTTCAAACAATGTCATTGAACTGTTCACCTTACGAATATATATATATATATATATATATAAACATCTGGAAAAAATTGAAATCATTTATAATATGTGTAATTGTTTTACTTACGTGGAGCTTCTTTTTTTCGTTGGAGTTGAATGTAGACTTCGCAAGTACTGTTGTACGAGGTTGTAGAATTCGGAATGATATAGGTCCTTCACATCCTGCCTTATATACACGATACAACCACCAATAAAAAATGGAAAAGTAACGTCTCCTTGATACATTAACAATTATAGAGATGTAATGCATCCTACTACCTTGGATTCAATAAATACCGTTTCTAATATATAGCACTAATGTTTCTATTTGCAAATGTGTAAATATTCGGGTCGATGGGATAATAAAAGGAAAACATTTGTAGGGCTCATTATTTGAGATTCAATCAGTGTCCACTTAAGGAAAATATCATGAAACTTTGATTATCCTTTGTGCATACTAGAGGATACCGTCCCACATTATATGTTTACTCTACCTTAGCACTAATGATGCTCTTTGTGTGCATGTTGTGACAACCCGACCGCGCAATCCCCTTTTACTTGAGAGGAAGGGTAACTACGTGCTGAGGACAAAAGACGAGCACTATCCATATGCCAATATGGATATTATGGGCGCCACTTGGGTTTTCTTTGCCTCAGACCAAGAACTGACCCCTGAATTGTACTACGGTTGCCTGACTGAAGATGACTAACCGAGGGGTGGATCTCCACTAGGATACCTCTCAAAATAACCCGCCATTATGGATTATCGTGACAGCAACGTGGAATTTATGTTACATATAATGTTGGCGAATTTATATTAACATCGCGACCAAATTAATATAAACTCCCTGATGTAACCACCAGTGGACAAATACAAGTTAAAATTGAAAGCTTAGCGAATCCAGAAGTAAGAAACGATACATAGTAATCAACGCTGCGGACAATGAAATGAATCAACTTTACCTTTTGTCGCCCAATCGTCGAAGACTATCGCTCTCTTTCCAATATAACAATACCTTAGATGTTATTGAATAAATTACCCTGCTTGTTGTCTCTGCGTGCGATAGCTGGTTCCTCCAGGTATCGCCGTCCCACGTTCCTCAACAGGATAGGTGCAAATCACAGAACAACAACACTTGATAATTTATACCACAATGGAACTTCTATTTATTTTTACACAACAAATAGTAGTAATAAAGACACTTCTTTATTTTTGTCGCTTTTCCTTTGAGGTGGTATAACGTAGTTTTATGCTTCTTTTTCAAGCCAATGTCGGAAACTCAATAATAATTAATACGCAATTCATTCTTGTAATCTTGGCACTGTATTAATTATTGATAATTTCGCGACGTAACTCTGAGTGTGGATGACTTTTCGCAGTACTTTCCAACCCTCTGCCAAATGCTACTTGCTCGAGGCTGAATATTTTCCCTCTCGGGCTTAGTGCTATCTGATATGCAGCGGAGCACTTTTAGATCACGTCTAGTATGCTCACGGAGTGCTTTCTTTTGTTCCGACTACTGTTTGACTCCCTCACTGTCTGACTAGTCTCTGACTGCCGAGTTCGCGATGTGCTCGGTAATATATTACGCCGGAGGTCAAGTTCACTCACCTAGTGACCGCGTGGTGCGCTAACAGGTGCAACCAGTGTTTCCTCCGAGGAACGCACCTGACTTTCGTCGTTTCCCTAATACGGGACTGATCGCACGCACGATTGGGCACGCAGCGCCACAATTACGCGGGATAATTTGAATCAAATGCTGATAATATGCAGCATACTGTCACGATGTATGAAAAAAAAAAAATCGGCGTCGGGTGCATCATAAAAAGAGAAATATTTATCAGACCCATTACACTGAATCCAAACAATTGTTTGAGAGAAAAATATTTATAGGACTTCAATAATCCCTAGTGTATATTGACAGATACCATCTCGAGCTATGCATTTACTCAATCTCTAGCACTAATGGAGATGCCTGCATGTATGAAAACATTTACGTCAGTTAAATCATAAAAGAGAAACACTCATCAGACTCATTATACGAAATTAAAGCATACGAAATAATCATTATAGATCATATCTTCATCCAATGTAGGTTCCTCAATCTACAGTTCTAATATTTTATAAATATATTGAATATTTAACGCTAGTCATAATGAGAAAAAGGTTCATGCAAATAATGATTTATCATTCTATTTTATATAAAATTGTATTTATTTCATCTATTCATTACAATATATTTACTAATTTCTTTTTCCTTATTACAAAAAGAACAATTCTTAATCATGGGAATAACTCCATCAAAATCATCCGTATTACCAACACTCGAACTATAATGTCTCTGACATCTACGGAGAGATATTACATCCTCATCTCTTTGCAGTATTATTGGCAGTTTTTCCCAAATATCATCCATTTTCATTGCGGCAAATCTGAGAATAAAATTTTCAGAGCAATGCGCAAAGTCTTCAGGTTTCATGTGTTCAATTCTCTCTTCCAGTTGATGATACAATCCAAACGATATACTATTTGATGGACTATACACATTCATCCGTTCAAACCAATATTTCATTTGCCGAACATTCTCCGTTGCACATTGATATATAACCCCAGATTCTTTCTTATTCTCATGATAACTGCAGTGCCTCACTTTAACATCTTTCAATGAAGGATATCCATAATCCTGAAGATCAACAATTAATCGCCCACTGAGGCTGGAGAGCCATTGTTTCTTCACTAATCCTTTCACATAAATACATGCGACATTCTTCGGGATATTGTCCAGAATTTCCGTGAGTTTATCATATGATACATCACCAGCATCCCAAGATATTCCATGATAATTGCGCGTCACCCATGAATTCATTGATTGATACTTTCGTGGTAAATCTTCCCACTTACACGGTGATTTGAATAGAATATCTATAATTTCATGTGAATCCACAATCACATCTTGAATTGGCGTTATTGCGAGTTCTTTCACAATGAATTTATTGACTGGACAGTTGAAACCTTATACATCTAAAAAAAATCTCCATATTATTTCTATACAACACACGACTATTATTATATTGAGACGTCGACTGGTGGTATATTAAAAAATGCTCACATGTTTATACCATTTCCCCCACTATATGTTTTTTTTATAAAAAATTTATTGCGCAGTTGTGAGGAAAAATGATGCAATAATACCTATAAGTGGGAAAGGAAACCAGATCATTGGATGCTGTTTCATGTTGGTGGGATAGATAGAAAATATTTTATCTTTATCTTAAAAAATTTACCTCGTTCTTGCGATTAGAAACTTTTTTATAAAAAATTCACTGCACAGTTGTGAGGATGGAAAATAATACCTGGAAAAAAATGGGGAAGAAAAGTCGCATAATTGAATGATATTTTTTATGACGGTTGGGATAGATAAAAAACATTTCAACAATATCATAAAAAAAAATTTTTTTCACAACGTTCTCGCGATAAGGAAATTCCTACACAGTAAGTTGTGAATGACGCCATAATGTTCACTGAGAGGGAGAAAGTTCCACCATTGGATGGCGGGAGTCGCGAAAGGGCAGAGTCGAACACCATTGAACGATGCATAACATTGAAGGTGGGGGAATACATATCATCATACAATAATGAAATTTTCTAGTGTTCTCCTATTGGTTAATAGACAACATCATGCACGCAACACATGAAGCATTATACTATACTTCAAAATTGTCATATAATAAAAGTGAAATCGACTACCAATGAAATTCATCCGCGTACTATAGATTAAACACCGACTGTCAACAAATATCGATTATCGATAATTGAGATCGATATATATATCTTCATACCATTGGTGAAACATCGACTTTCAACAATATCGACTTCCAATAATAATATTTATCGGTAAAAATCGTCGTACTATAGGTAAAACATCGACTGTCAATCATATTTATCAATAAAGATCGTCGTACTATAGGTAAAACATCGACTGTCAACAATATCGACTGCCAATAATATTTATCGACAAAGATCGTACTATTGATAAGGTAGGTAACATTATATTAAACCATGCAGGTAAAACAAATTGGTCTAGAAGTCCCACATTTCAACTACTCAGCGCAACCGGTGTCTCCTCAGAGGAACGCACTTGACTTCCGTCGTTCTCTCGTAGTGCAGGCTGATCGCAGCAACAATAGAGTGCGCACATCGCAATTCGCGAGACAATTTAATATTCAAAGCTGATAATAGACAGCATATTGTCACAAGGTATTTCCAGGTATTTATCAATTTCTGTGTTTCTTACAAACCACTGTGCGCTGGAGATAGTTCTTAGGGCAATGTTTGGAAATCTTTCAAAGCTCTCGATGTTGGCACTGTTAGAGGAGCTCCAGAGTTTTATTCCATAGGTCCAGGTTGATTTTATGATAGCTTGTTAGACAAACAACTTATTACAAAGAGTTAGCTCGGATTGACGGCTCCACAACCATGACAGTCCCTTGAATTGGATGGTGGCTTCGGTTTTCTTAGCCTTCATATGGTTGGCCCAGGTCGGTCTTACGTCCAGGTGCCTTAATTCCACACTTTTGTAGCCACCCGTTTATTTTATTAAGCTTTTCTTGCAGTTTCAATGTAGCTTTATTTGGGTCTATATCGCTTGCCAAGCATGCAGTGTCATCGGCGTATGTTGCTGTTACAACGTCTTCTGTCTCAGGCAGATCTGCCGTATATATAGAGTAAAGCACCGGGCCAAATACCGATCCCTGTGAGACTGACGCATCGATGTAGTACAGGTTTGAGAATTCCTCTTCGTACTTGGCTTGGCTTGGAATTTACTTTGATCTAGGTACGATTTTAAGATCATATAGGATGAGTTCGGCAGAAGGAATATAAGTTTGTATAACATCTCTTTGCGCCAGACTCTATCAAACGCTTGTTTAATGTCAAAGAATACTGCTGAACAGTACTCCTTGTTTTCCAATGTGAATTTGGATATAGGATTAAGTTTTATTTGGACGCGAAATTAAAAATTCAACTTATATTTGGAATTTCAATTGTTTCGTGTCCGGGGAATCAAAATTTAAGTTGAATTCGGGTATCGAGATTACCAGCGAATAAAATAAAATGGATAAAAATACAGTGAACTAAAGTACAGTCAATATGACCAACGCGATGAATGGATCCGGAGACTCAGAATAGAAGTGGATGAATTAGGATGTGATAATTTTTTAACGATTATTAAGGAATTGAAATTAAATTTCCGGGTGGAATGAAGATTATCTGTGATGGATTAGTTAGATTTTATGTTGGAGCGAAGTTTGGACCAGGTTCTGTTACCTAATTAGTATTAGACGAAGAAAATCCCTTGGCTATAGTAAATCCCGCCTTTGGGGTATGAGAGGTGATATTGTAAGCCAATTTAGCAAAAATATAGATGTTCCACCGATTATCCCCTCCGGAAACCCTCCCGCAAGTGTTATTACCTTACCACCAGGAACTCTTCTCCATACTTCTACCGAATCATTACCATCCCAGATCATAATCGAACCTATTAATTTAGAAACTGTGGAATCGACTGAGAGTGTTGTACAGGATAGAACTCTTCGTAATCCGTATTTCTTTGAGCAAATAAAGCCGTTAGTTTTGTCGACACTGGTGCATGACCTAATGTATCTGATGATAATTTCAGTTTCTCATTATCAATTGAAAGCACGCATTTGCCACTTCATGCCGTTACTTTTCTGGGTGATCAGATGTCTTCTTCACGGAGTTCCTCGCACAGAGCTGCGAGCCATCCAATATTGTCCAAATCATTGAATCGCACTCGTTCAAATCTTCCTATTACTCTAGAATGGAAGTGCCATTCCATCCCCTAACATCACATATTCTTCCAGGCAACTTTGGAACTGTTCTTCTTGATAATTCGGAAATCGCAGAAATACCCATTGACAAAAATACCGGAAACCCAATACTTAGTGACCCTACTCCCAATTTGGAACCCATACAACAAAGACGATTACACAAAGTGAACAGACAAGAGGAAATTAGATTTCGTAGAGCAGCGCAACTACAGGAAAGAGAGAAGCAAAAACGGTATCTGAGCAGGATCAGACTCTTAGAAACGAAACGAAGGAGTTAGAATCCTGAATCTTGCGAGAGGAGAGTGAACAGTTGGAATTAGCATCAATAAATATGTTGGTTTCGAATGGTTTTGATACCATATCTCGCTTTACTTTATATATAATCAAAGAAAGTAAGGTCAGCCACTACCAGCACGAATCTGACCTTAACTGGGACCCAGCTCTACTGTTGCTAGTGCCGGGCTGGTGGGTCCCTCCCATGCTCCCCAAACTTTTAGGTACCAGGGTCGGGCACCCTGCTAACGGACCGAGGGGACGCGCAAATTGCCTCCTGGTTATGACGAACCTCTGCTTCGTAGCTGGGATGCATGTCGTGGGGTTGCTTATGTCCCCAGAGCTCTTGAACCCTCTTGCGACACTTTTGTATTTGAATGATGATGATGGTGATTATTATATGATGATGTGGGAAGAGGAGAGAAGGAGAAAAGAAAGACAAAGAAGAGAAAATGAACAAAAGTGTGTGTGTACTTATTGTTATGTCCTGAGGGTAGACGCGATTATTCGGTTGAGGCACCAAATGTTACCCGAGAAAAGATGCAAACAGTTAATTACATCAATTGAATTTGGAGTATTGTCAAAAATGATATTGGGATCGTTGCTTGCTATATCGCGACCCGCGGTTGAAGTGAGATGGAATTGGATTAATCATGTTAACAAACTCACAAGTTGATGGTGAAACACGTGATTGATTTATTACTTCGTTCACTCATATAAATAAGAATATAACGTTGATTACACAAGTCCACAATGATGGCTTAAAATTATGATTTTCACTCCACTGTTTATAATCTCGTCGATTGCACTACGCGTCGGATTACAGGCGTTGCTGCGCGAATGATTATCAGTTGGTCAAGTGAATTGATTTATAGGATTTTATATGTTCATTGATATCATTTGATAATTATAATAAATGGTGTTGATAACGGTTATTTATGCAATTATATTTATTATTGAATGAATGATAATATAATGATAGTTGAATCACGCGTCAACGCGTACGTGAACGTTCGATATCGTTTTTATATATTATATATATGGAAGACGTTTATAGTCTGCTCGTCGGCATAAAAGTGTAGTAAAAATTATCAGAGAGAAGCCCAGTTATTCAACTCCTCTTACCGTGTATCCCGGAACCCTCCTCGACACCCCCAGTATCCACCTTAAATATGTCTCCTACGCCCTCTCTATCGCCTCCCGTCCTCGCCACCATCGCACCTTCACTTCGTAGCTTATTACCGCCCACACCAGCCGGTAATAAGGTAAACCCTCCTCCCCTAGTCCTCCGCGAACCTATTCCCCATATCTGACCCATCATCCTCCCTGCCTTCTCTTCTCTATCCTGCACCTGCCCCCATTGATCTCGGTTTCCTCTTATTATATCCTAAATACTTGTACTCTTTCACTTCCTCTATGTTCTCGCCCCTCCAGACCTATCTTACCTTTATTTTCCTACGTCCTTTCCTACATCTTATTATCTTCGTCTTCTCCGTATTCACCACCAGCCCTTTCCTCTCCATATACCTCTCCAATGTCCTCATCATTCCTCTCATTTCTTCCTCATTCCTTGCCAACATCCACCAGATCATCTGCATATGCTAACGAAAATATCTTTTTTCCCCCTCGTAGATCTACTCCTCCCCAACACTCCTTTTTTAGCTCCTCGTCTAAGTCTGCCAGCAAAATCATAAATAGCAGTGGACTCAGCGGGCACACACTGCTTTATCCCCTCTCTCTGTCCAGAATCTTTCGCCCGCTCCTCCTCCTACTCTTACTCTACCCCATGTCTCACCTAGACCTTCCTCGCACTTTGCTACTAGCCCTTCCCTTATCCCCCTTTTCCTCATACTCTTTATCACCTTGCCTCTATCCACCGAGTCGAACGCTGCTTTCAAATCTACGAACATCAGTACCATCTTCCCCGCTCTTCTCCTTATTCCCCTGTTCGCTATATAATTTAGCACATACACATTATCCATTATTCCTCTCTCTTCTCTAAACCCCGCTTGGCTCTCCGGTTATAATCCATTTCCCGCCACTTCCTTCTTCAGCCTTTCCGTCGACACCCCCACGTACACGTGCGCTATCTGTATTAGTGTCATCCCCCTATAATCCTCCACTCTTTTCCCTTTTCCCTTCCCCCTTCTTCTTTATCGGCACTACCACTCCCTCTTTCTAGTCTTCCGGCCATCCTGTTCCCTCCCACACTAAATGGTATAACCACCCTAACCTTTTCGCTATTTCTTCTCCTCTCTGATTCCACACTTCATTAGGTATCCCATCCCCTCCTACTACCTCCCCGTCCTTCAATCTCTTCATCCCCTCCCATATTTCGCGCTCTACTTATCCTCTCTTCGATCTCCCCCTCTCGTTCTTCCTTTCTTCTCATTTTATTGTCCCGCCTTTCTAATTCCCCCCTTAGCAGGCCCCTGAAGTACTTATTCCACTCTCTCTTTATTTTTTCATCCACTCCCTTCCCCACATTTCCTACCCCTGTTAACTGTCTTCCACACTTGTGCCTCCGTATTTGCCTTGTGTACTTCCTCCTACCATCTCCTATCCTCCTCCTTCTTTCCCCCGTTGCACAACTTATTATCACCTCTCTTTTCCCTTCTGTACTCTTCCGCCCCTCTATTTCTCTATTCATCTTCTTAGTCTTTCCTTCCCCTCTCTACATTCCTTATCCCACCATCCCTTCTGTCTCCTCACCCTTACTTCCTCGGTTTTCCTCATCGCTTGCTTTACCTTACTCTTCATTTCCTTCCATCCTTCCTCCACCTCTTCTTTATCCCACGTCCACTCTTCCACTTGTCCCCTGAACTTCTTACCCTCCTGCCCCCCCCCCCCCCCCCCCACTTCCTTTCTCACTCCACTCCTCAGTAACCTTACCCTGCTACCACGTAGTCTATCGCCGATTGCCCTCTCGCCTTTACACATGTCCATTCTCCTTTCTCGTCCCACTCTACACGTCGATTCAGGATGTGTAGAGTGAAATTCTTCGGTTATCCTGCCGTCCGAGTCCCTCTTATCTTTTCTCCCTTGCCACTCCTGCCCCCCCCCCCCCCTATAATCACACTTTTCTGCCTCTCGTCCATCCACCTCCCCATCATTTCCATTTTCTCTTTCGGGTTCCCGTTCACATATACTCCTATTATCCACCACCACTCCTCACCTGGCTCTACCTTTCTCTCCATGCAACCTTCATCCTCCCTTTCTCCCACCGTCTTTTCTGTCCCCATTCCCTTTCTTATACCTATCGCCATTCCTCCGTTCGCTCTACCTTTTCCTATTTCCCGCGTCGCCCATTGCATTTTCCATCTGTACCCTTTCTTTAGTCTCCCGTTTATCCCCTCCCACCCTTTTTCGTGTGCCCGCCTCTCTACCATTACCACTATATCTCACTTCCTTATCGCCTCCCAGAATTCCTCGTCCTTGTTTACCCCTGCCACATTCCAGAAGGCTACCTTAAATCTGCCCCCCCCCCCCCTCCCTCGCGCTTTCCTCCTCTCTGCCCTATTCCTCACCCTCATTCGTTTCCCTTCCTCTCTAGGCATTTTCCCTCTTCCTCATTCCACACCCGCAGTTTTTCTTCCCTCCACATCTTTCCATACCCTATTTTCACCCGCTTCCCCCCAAAATTCTCTTTCTCTGCTTCCCTCTCTACCAGCCACTATATCCTTCTCTCCTCTTTTGTGAGATTGTCCTTGATACTCTCTCCTCTCAATTTACCTTAAACTTTTATGATGATCTTTTTCTTCTCCAACCGCTCCAATTCAACCAGCACCACACTTTCCCTTTTATTCGTCCCTCCTATCTCCACCATTTTTTTCCTACCCCCTTCAATCCCTATTTTCTGTATTTCCTCTTCCCACTTTCCTTCTGACATTTTCACTCCCTATATCACTATATTTTTTTCTCTTTTCCTCCCTTTCTTTTCCTTCCAATCTGCTTTCCACCAAGCTTATCCTTGCCTTTACGCTTTCTCCAATTTTGTCCTCTATCTCCCTTCTCTCCCTCTTTTCTGCCCTTTCCAGCTCCTGTACCTTCTTTTGCAACTCTTCCATTCTACGCCCCATCATCTCCCTTTCCTCTTCCCATTGCTTTTTCATCTCCTCTCGCTCCTTTCTTGACTCCCTAATCATCTCGTCCATCTTATGCTCAACCCTCCTGCACTCCCTCTTCTTTATTTCACCCATCCTCTCACACAACTTTCTGATCATCTCATCTGATTCGCCCTTCCTTCCACACTCCGATGTTCTCCCTATAATCTTGCTCCTCTCAAATATCCCCCCCCCCCCCTCCCCCCTTCTTCGTCATCCTGCTCTCTTCCTCCCCTCTTCACTTCTAACATTTCTATGGTATCTCCGCTGCTTCCTGCCCTTTCCTTACTCAGCCTCTCTATGTTCCTCGGCCTTCTTCGCCTTTCTTCAATCAACTCTACCGACCCCTTTTTTTTTCCTCACCTTCCATTTTCTACTCCGCTTGGCTTCTTGCCGCTCCGTTACGCACTTATCTGCCTTTCCTCCCTCATCTCCTCACTTCCTTTTTGCTGCCTTTCCCACTTTTCCTACCTTACTTTCTCTCTCCTGTTTACCCCCTCATCTCTCCTCGCCTCCTCCGTATCCACTGATCTATCCTTTGTATTCCGGCGACTTCGCTCCGCACTCCTCTCACCACTTCCCTCTTTTCATCGTCCACCATCTACACCACGCCCTCGCCCTAACCTCTTCTTCCTTTCTTCAGCCAGATGTGGGGTTTAGACAAAAGGGTTTGTTCCACACCTTTTCCTCACCCACTCACCTGTCCTCATTATTATTAAACTTTCTCTGCCTCTTCTCCTACTTCCCTCACCTGTTTTCCCCTTCTCCGCCCAAGTTTCCTCACTTTTTTCCGCCTTCACTTTCCCTTTACACACTGCACATCCACACACTTTTTCGCCGGAAACGTAAGTCGAGATGAAGTTCTTATCATTGCAATCATCCTTATTATTATTATCATAAATTTTCAAAAATGAAGCTTTTTTTACAATGAAGCAGCATAGAAAGATGGAGAAATGGTGGGGAGTAGAAAAAAGATTGATAAATACATTTTCTTTTTATCCTTTTTATTATTCGTGGCACATGATGGAAAAGAACGATACAATAGAGAAAAAAGCGTATTGATGCATGAGGTTCACACAATCGTTGAAAAAACGATCATATACTTATGACTATCTATTTTTCATGGCTGAACTGTTGAAAATTCACATTGTCTATTTTTGCCTCCTATGTAATTCTAAATCATATTCCCTTTTGAACCGTCCTTCAGTCAACGCTTCATATTCGTCCGAGTTCTTCAATAGATGTCTAACGATTCTCAATGTTACGAATACATCGAATTCCTCTAGGTTATTACACAAAGTTATAACAATACTCATTACATATTTGGTGTTAACAGCTTTTATTTCAGTTCATGGGGTACTTCTTGGTGGTAATGCTCGAATTGATAATACAAACGTTCAATGGTGTTAAATACCATCCGCATTCAATACAAGAATAAGAACTGCGGTCATACCAAATCTTCAGCACATTGATCTGAGTCAATTCTTATTAGATGCAAAGAGGATTTTCATTAAGAAAATTGATGAGATTCTTACAAATGTCAAAGTGAATGTCATATTGGCATGCAAGTTCGAAAATGTGAAAGAAGACGGTGCAGTTGAAGAAATTGAAAAAATTTCAATACAGCAAATGAGGCAATTTTTCTATCAACAGATCTTAACAAATGGTACAGTGGCAATGTAAACGACTATTTATTAACGCAAGTGAAAGAGTTTAAAGAACGTGATTCTGGCTGGGCTATGATTGGAATCGTAAACTTGGTCGTTAACATCAATAAATACATCACATTACGAGGAGGTTTAGCAACATAAGTGGATCTACCGAGAGTTATTCAATCGGAGAAAGCCCTAGTAAACATCAAGAATAATGATGTTATGTTTCTTATGATGTGTCGCAGCAGCTCTTCGTGAAGAAGAACACATGATGTTGATCATGTGAAATTAACCACAGAGGGTGATGATATATCTACTGTCCATATAGAGAGGAGGAGGAGAGCAATGATTGACAGAGATTAGAAACAGTCACACACACATTTCTGTGAAGCTGGTCTCAACATTGAAGGATTAACTTTTTCAATGATATTGCATGAAATACCGAGATTGGAGCGAATGTATCATTTATCTATAAATGTTTACGGCATCGAAGATGAGGGTTAAAAACGTTATATCGTCTCATACCATGTAAGTAATAATAATCGTAATGATGTTGACAATGCTGATGATGATAAATATAAGTCAAAGGGAATATATCATTTTGCATGGATATTGACTTATCACGATTATTTTCAAATCAAATATCACGAAATAATAGAAAGAAATATATCTGTGAGAGAGGTTTATGTCTTTCTTCAACACAAAAGAAATGCAATGAACATAAGTTAGACTGTTTTAATGTAAATTAAACTATTCGAGTTATCATGCCAACAGAAAAAGAAAAAATTCTATCCTTCATACACCATAAATATAAGGTGCCTGTACCATTCGTAGTTTACGCAGAGTAAGAACGTATTTAAGAACTTGGGAATACAAACGGATCACAAAGCCACATTCCGCGTAGCATAGCATACTACTTACTTCGCTTATATTTTTACGACCTGGCTGTACACCCTATTGCGTCCTAAGCGCAGAGGTTTGGCAGATCTACCGAATGAGAGGAATGGACATTTTCGTAGAATATTCACTCGTTGAATGGTTTGGACTTTGTAGGTAGATTGTACTTAAGGATGAAGATCCCCGCGCCCCGGTTGATATAATAGCTAAATATAAAAATCAGATTTTGAATTGTTGTCCAAATAGGTAGAGGGATCATTGTTGTCACTGCTACTCGCAGCTGAAGCGTTCAGCAAAGGATTCGTGACCAAGGTGAACCGAATAGTTGAATCGTTGGATGATATTTATTAAACAAAACACTTCAGAGATATTGATTTATGAATAAGTTGTGATCGATAATGATTTCCTTTATTGATTTCCTTGACTTGTTATTAATTTAATTGCATTTATTCGTATTTGATTGGTTAATGATTGCACTTGGGTATTCGATGCGTTGAGAACCTCGACTGGTTGTATGATTGCTCTAGTGGAGTCGCGGCGTCTCCGATCTAGAGTCGATAGCGATTGGTTGGTATTGAAAATGATTAATAAAATGAATTTGTGACCTGTTATCGATACTGGTCGTGAATTGAATTCTGATACGTTCTGAACTGGAAATAGCCTCTTGAATTGAAGTTAAGAGAATAGGATGGGTGATTTTTAAGGCGTTAAGAACAAAACAAAAGAGGCCAGCAAATTTAAGAACTGAACTGTTTGCAAGAGTTTGTATATTCGTGATTCCTAGTCCGTGCGGACCGGTTTTGATTGGTTTGGGTTGTTCGTTAATATTCTAATTTGTTGATTGAAAGTTTAGTGGCTCGCCATTGGACAGAAGGTCCGAAGGTGGGGGACTTCTTGGTTGACAAAATTATTGCTGAGAGCTGTTGGCGAATACAGGTTATTGACGCCGAAAAATGATTCTCGAACGCTCGATATTGCAAATCTCAGTGAAATATTATATTATAAAAATAAAGTCTTACATAATGAGTGGTTATCCTGAAAGTTTACATATATGCTCCTTAACATTAACTTAATTATTCAAATGATCATATTCCGCAACGCAGCATATCGGTGGAGGATTCGAGTTGAATGTTCGCGGTATGGCGATTGCGCGTGCGGGTGTAGCCATTGTGAAAGCGCGAGTTTGATGAACGTATTTGATGCGTCAACATGTCGGATTGCGATTGATGCAAATGAGTGACATCGGTAAAGCAAAAAAGTATAGCGGAGAGGGCGTCCAAGACCTAACGATATGATCATAAATTATCGCAATCCAAATTAATGCTGGATAGCGAGTGTATTGAATGGTTTGTCAATGAATTAGAATCTTCAGCGCAAAAAGTTGACAAAATTCACTTGGACATTGTTCCAATAAAACGACTATCTGATACACAAAAACCTTAATTTAATAATGCAATTGTATGTCATGTTTGCGACAAACACTTCACTCAATGTGACGTAAAGCATCGTGGTCATCGTCATCTTACTGGCAGATATCATGGTGCTGCACTAACAATTGCAATATGAAATATACATAACCATACTACTTGCCGATTGTTTTTCATAATTGATCTGGGTACGACTCTCATTTCATAATTTGTGATGAGGTGACCGTTGCCACTCATTGCAATAAGATAAATCCATCTACTCATTTCCTCCGATTAATTCTTTCCGGTTTTTATTTATATTTTCCAAATCTGCGAATAAAAATATATGAAATTGATGAAAGAATAGAATAAAATTGTATGAATGAAAGAGATAACCTGGATTTGTCAGTTGGAAGATGACAGAGAGTTGTTAATATACATTATGGATTTTATGCAAATTTATATTGACAGTTCGGAATGACATCTTTGACGTGTGGTTATTAATTTTGATGGTTCATCGTCTGGTCGTCTTCAAATACCATTTTGATGATGGATAATCACTATGGTTTGACAACTAACACGGGACTGTGTTATAATGGGATTGTACCACCGTTCAGTGGATAACGGGTAACGGTACATGAGCCGCTATCTATCAGTAGCACGAGGTAGCTTATACTGGCATGTGCGCGAAGATATGCGCAGACGTTGGGAAAATGTCGGACCATGCGGTAAAAATTGGTGGCACTGCAATAGGCAGCGTGCAGCGCCTCTCGACTCTGGTAGACAGACTACCAATAGGAAATCGATTAATCGATGAAGATGACGATGATTGGGGCTGTCAATCATCGAGGATTTGCATAAATTGTGATTGGATCCTAGACAAGGAAGATGTCTAGGATTGGTCGGAGAGGTTCACAAAGGACCTGATATACGGAAGCAAAGGCCTCCGAGGCTTCACTTCCACCGGAATCGCCTAGCGCAAAGGTTAATAGAATCTGTGTGTGTGAAACGTATGCATTGTGAAAAGTATTATCATAATTGCGTTGGTGCGTGAATGTACGAAGAGTCAGTAGTTAATTGAATAATATTATTTGTTTCAGTTAGCGAGTTTGCATTATATTGTAATCAATATATTTATTAGAATCAGTTCCTGTGGTTGAGATCAGCACTAAATTGTAAGAGTTAATCATTTATTTTTTTTACCAAATTATTGGTACGTCGCCATTTTCATTCATGGTCAGTGATAACGAATATTCAATCGGTCGTATTAAAGAAATCTAAAATCAATTATTTATTGTAGACCTATCCATCTCGCGCATGTTTTATTAGGGAAATAAAACATTTGTATATATTATAATTCGGAAAATAGGGACATTGGGTTATATTGAAATTAATAAAGAATTAATCGGGAAAATTATCTCCATTGTTGCGGAGAGTAGAACGCAAGTGCGAGAGAGGCAGGTATTGACGCCACCTCAAGGGTCAGAATAGATCGAAGCGTTCTCTTTGATAATTAATTTCTATAAATTGTTGAAAATCAGAGTTCAGAAGTGAATATCTGTATTATCATTTGAATAATAATTTTTCTTCTGCGAATACGGAATTAGTTAAATTCCGAATAATTATTTCTATTTTGTTTATTGTTTGAATTGTTTGAATTACGATTAATCTTTTATGAATACGGAATAAATTATATCCAATTTATTCACGTTATAAATAAATAATTAATTGAAAACTTCCGTTTCCGGCGACGTGGAGAGTAGCAGTGGAAAGTGTAGTGAGAGAAAAGAGAGCGAAAGGAGGAAAGTTAGGGTGGAGGAGAGGAAAAAAAAAGGTGAGGGAGGCAGGAGAAGGTACGGGAAGAACGTGAGAGAATGAAGGAAAGGGAGGTGCAAGGATAAGGAACACAAGAGTGAGTAGTGAGGAGCGAAAAAAGTGAGGTTAGGGAGACACGTGGGAATGTTGTGTGGACGGAATAGAGGGGGAGGTGAGAGAAGTAAGAAGAGAAAGCGCTAGGAGGTAGGATCAAGGCGGTAGGTAAGGAAGAGGTGAGAAGAAAAGGTAGGAAGGAAGGATAAGAGGTAGGCAAAGGGGAGAAGGTAAGACAGAGAAGGTGAGAAGGAAGGTAAAGAGGAAGAGAAGAGATATTGTAGAAAAGGCAAGTAGGCAGGTGAAGGAGAGAAAGCGTAAAGTAGAATGGAGAATGGACGGGGAAGAAAGGAGAAAGGGGGTGGAAGAGCAGACGGAGGAAGGCCGAGGAACTACGAGAGGCTAGATAGGGAGAGAGCAGGATGCTGCGGAGATTTAATGGAAGTGTTAGGAGGGAAGAAGAAAGGCAGAGAGAAGGACGAGGAAGAAGGAGAGGAAAGACAGGGGGAGTAAATTGGTAGGGTGAACGCCGGTAAAGGGAAAGAAGGACGAGTCAGAGGAGCTCATGAAAAAGCTGTGTGAGAGGATGGGAGAAATGATGAGAAGGGAGTGCGGAAGGGTAGAGGAGAATATGGATGAGATGATAAGGGAATCGAGAAAGGAACGAAAAGAGATGAAAAGACAATGGGAAGAGAAAAGGGAGATGATGAGGAGGAGAGTGGAGGACCTAGAAAAGAAGGTACAGGAACTGGAAAGAGCGAAGAGGGAAAGGGCGGAGAAGAGGGAGAGGAGAGAGGAAGAGGTAAAAATTGATGAAAGTGTAAAGGAGGGTTAAGAACGGTAGAAAGTAGAATGGAGAAAAAAGAGAGGGAGGAGAGGAGAAAAAATATAGTAATAAAGGGAGTGAAAATGGCAGAAGAGAAGTGGGAAGAGAAAGTAGAGAAAATATGGAGGAGAATAGGGATGAAAGGGGGAGGAAGAAGACGGTTACAAGGTAGCATTTTGGAATGTGGCAGGGGTGAGAAACATGGACGAGGAATTTTGGGAGGAGTAGATTCAGTCAGAGTGGCATCCCGTAGCCTGACGGCCCCCTTTTGCCCTTAGAATGGCGATATTAAAGGGTGTAGCGTCACGAATAGAATGTCTCGCTAAAAATTCTAAAGGTTCCATCAGTCTTCTACCGATAAATAGATAGAAATATATATTATTTAGTATACAAGTTCGCGGTACAAAAATTAAATTACTATCCATAGACTCATTGAGGTTTATGGCAGGTAGTATAGATAAATTGGCATCCAACCTGAATAATGATAAATAGATAGTCATAAATGTATAGTCGTGTTTTCAACTATTACGTATGGATCTTATACATCAATACGCTTTTTTCTCTATTGTAATGTTCTTTTTGCCATTATGTTCAACGAATAATGAAAAGGAAATGTATTTATCAATATTTTTTGTGCTCCCCATTTTTCCATCTTTCTACGCTGCATAATTCTAAAAAAAGTTTCATTTTGAAAAAATTATGACAATAATAATAAAAATAATCACAATGATGAGAACTTCATGTTGTATTCTTTTTTGAAGTGATAACTTCTTACGGGAGGGTAAACCGCTTCGTTACGTAACGCGTTACGGCGCCAGTCTGTCTGGCTTTCCTTTCTCTCACGCATACGGCAGCGGTACGCGGGCTCCTCCTCTCTCACTCTAACCCACAGCGCTAGCTGTATTTCGGACAGACGCTACCCCCTCTCTCTACTCAGTGTTTAGTGTGCGATAGATATATACTGTTGACAGTGAATATATAACCTAAAACTATCACCGTTTTTGAAAGTGATTATAAAAAATATGATGAAACAAGCAGAAGATGATCCTCGGAACATTACAGAATCTCCTAACGAAAGGTAGGTTTAATAATATAATATAATACGAGTTATCAATAACAAGCATGCAACAAGTCTACCGCCGCAGCGTCTATATTTTGAATTTCTATATATCTTTAGCGTCACTGCTTCGATATATGTATAGATATAGTGTTTATGATTATTATAAAAATCTAACCAGCAAGCACCTTCCTCTCTCTCTCTCTTACGTATTCAAACGTTCAATATTTATTTACAAATCATTATTCTAGCGCTATTGAAATGGAAGTCGTTGCAGATGTTCATTAGCATCAGCAACAGAAGCAACAACAGTCGCAACGAAATATACAATCAACACAAACACGACCATATTCAAATGCTGAACGCCAAAAAAGATACAGAGAAAAGAGAAAATCTGATAAAATGAATGCATGTACTACATTCAGTCAATCTAGCGACGTTCAGCCACAGCAAGAACAACCACAACATGATGTTCAAATGAATAAACGTCAACCACAGTCTAATGCTGAATGCCAAAGAAAGCATAGAGAATTATTATGTGAAACGTGGCTTAAAAATGATGATACTAAAATTATTGCATCTTTTAAAAAACGATAGTCGAAGCTACCTCCAATGTGGACAGCAATCCAATTCAATCAATTTCGGATTTTTTTAAAACATATTCCTTTACTGGAAAAATATATTATGTATTCTTTTGAATATTATCTTTCAATCAAATGTATTTCAAGTGATTTGACATTTTTATATTTCTTCACAAATTTACAACGTTTTAAAACCTTGAATAAAAATCAATGATCATTTTACTGTACAAGTTATGATTCTTCATTCTTGAACGTAAGTGAACAAATATAGAAAAACAAAATTTATTTTTTTATAAAGTGAGTCATTAATATTACCACGATTCTGAAATTTGTATTTACAACATTACAAACTGTGTCCTGTATCAGGTAACATATTTAGTATAAAAGTGATATGCGTCAGCATTGTGGATTTGCAATGTTGTTTGATATAGAGAAGCGTAATACTCTTCTTTACATGCTGCAATTACCGTTTTTCATCTTTTCCATCATTTATCCATCGCAACCCATTCAGTTTTTGATCTGAGGAATGTTTTGGCTCCTTGAATATAATAATTGCTTCCAAATGTGGCTAATAACAATATCAATGTATCTACCTAATTACATAATTGCGATTAAACCATTGTGATTCGTTATCTAATTAATATTGAGAACATCGCACGATCTTAAGAAATGAATTCACCGTATTCTTATGCATTTACAAGTGCACATATATATAATCAAGATTTTAATATTTTGTTTTTTTCTATATCCAACTTTGTATTACGAGTGAATTATTAGACTCTATTCCCATAGGGACGTAACCAACAGTGGTGCAGTAGAACCAGTGCATGCCAACAATGCTGCGGAAGTAGGAATTGTATGCGAATTTGATTTCGGAAGGGATAAACGTGGCAGTGGATTTACATACGGCAATAAAACAAGTATGTATAAAATATATATCATATTCATACAAACTCTACTAGATAAAGTATTCAATCCGAACTTATTGCGTGTTATTAAAGTCGAGGGTCTGTCATCGGACATGAAACCAAAAAAATTTCAGCCTGGGAGGCTATGAGCTCAACGTGTCGTATGTGCGATTCTCTTGAGCATGGCCACCATGCTCAAGAGAATCATGATTGTCGAGAAAATCATCGAGGTAGCGCCAAGTCGATGGAACCTGCTTCAGCCGTGAATCTTCTAGTGAATAACAGTACTTTCAAGGAAGGAAAAGTTCCAGCGGATGTTCTGGTTGGAGATGAAGACGCTTCAACGATTTGCCATGTTCAACAAGCCGCTAATCATGACGTGGAAAAATGGATTGATACAAATGACACAGTGAAATAGTTCTCCAATAAATAGTTTGCAGCTTCAAAGAAGTATATATTCTTGAACACTTCAGTAGTAAAGTATCCGAAAAGATGCTTTTGCTATTATATTGCTCGAAATATTTGGAATTCCGATGGATTGAAGAATGGATTGCGGAATATTGCCATGCATACTTTTAGACAACACGACACTTGTGGTGAATGGTGTGAGGCACAAAATAATCCAGGCTATATTTTCCAACATTTGCCAGAAGGCAGGCCTTTTTCTTCGAAAACGTGGAACGATGATTTTGTGCAGATTTTGGAAAGTTGTGTGGAAAAAGCACGGGTTTTGGAGCAAACGCTGAGATCCTGCATATTGCTGCTATATTTGGTGCTCAATAATTTGAAGCGTATATGATTCCTCGACAGGCCATCCATCCCAAGGCTTCGGAAATAACTGGATTGTCCGTCGACAATAGCTATCTGCTATATTTCGAACAAAGAGTAGAAAGTACTCCATCAGCCACACCAGCCAACGACTTCGTCAACTTTTTATGCGGTTCAGATTCGCAGACTTTGATCGTCAGACACAATGTCATCAAGTTCGATGCTCCCTTGATATTCCAGTGGTTGGAAAAACACAATTTGGTCGAAAAAATGTGTTCGATCACATATGGTTTGACTCACACAATCCCACTGCTTCGATAAGGAAAAGTATCAAAGCAAGACGTGCTAGCAAAACAGCACCTCACAAGCCCGGAGTGGAATTCCTTTCATGAAAAAGCTCACAATGCATTAACTGATTGCTACCTAAACAGTATTTTGGAAAATTCTGGAATAAGTAATGAAGTTCTCAAAAGTAAAGCTTTGTCATTAAAGGAATTCTTGAGTGACAGGCAAAGATGCGGAAGCAGAAAACTCAACTTCCATCTCACCTTCCACTGAAAAGTGCTGTTTCATAAACCATGCTGAACAAAATGGCACGGCAGGGTGTAACTATGGAGGAACTACTGAGAGAATTTCAGCTTCATGGAAATTAAGGCATCGAAGTCAACCTGGGTGTGCGAGTGAATGGGAACCCAAGAATAACCACAAATGGAAGAATTGTAGGAAATGTGATAGAGTGCGCGAAAAATGTTCTCGTGACACAGAGCACAAATTAAATGCTATTTATATTGTGACACTCGCTTTTTCTATTGCGGCAGTCAGCGGGTCGGGATGCCACCTTATTTGTTGTTAACTAAAAAATAAGGAAAACAGGAGCATTCGGAAAGTTATGGGGGAAGAAAATAAAGGGGATGACGCGGTGAATTTATTTATAATTATGAGTCTCAATTTATTCAATTAGAAAACTTCATAATTGTGATTGCTTTGATCTTTCGTAAGTCCTTGCTATTCAATTAACAGTTGTTGCGCTAAATAGCAGCAATGTTCATTTAATGCACGAGTAATATGTGCGCTATGTTGTTGAATACAGATTTTGGTTTTTGAACAATATAAATGCGAATAAATCATATAATAGACAACGTTGTCCATGTGAGGCTTGGTGACAATAATAGTAATATAATGACTAAGGCGATCGACTAGAAAAATATAATAGAATCAATGAAATTTCAACGCAGTGATACAATAACAATAGGAATAATATAATTAGGGACAATAGGAGCAATGCGCGGGGGGACAATAGCGCGCGGAGAAATTCCTATTGTTCGCGCTGTACTGGAATGCGTACTTCGGTATGTGTGCACTTGTTGCACTGATGGGGACGCTAAGAATATTCGGGAACATTCGGTGCCGTTATCAGCCAAAAAATGTGGGTAGGGATCGGGTCGACACTGCCCAGATTGAACTGAATAAAATAAAATAATGTTAGCCGTTGTTGCTGCCGCGCTGCTGTTTCGGAAAATTGATAATCAATGGTATAATAATTATAGACTAAACGCCGCAATATGTGTAACCACGCGGTCCGCATGCACATGAGAAAAGGCAAGCTATTTACGGCGATTCGATGTGGCACTTTCGCACACACACCCTATTATTGCACCAAATTTACTCGCGACTAGCTAGGTTTAAGTATCTCAATTCACAATCAATTCAATGTAGCCGAGTCGTTCCAATATACTTTGCACTTTTCAAAAGATTTCAATTTCACAATTTAATTTCAATATAATTTCTCTCCATGCACACACGCCCGTTCAGCACTCTTGCCCCTGGCGAAGTGCCGGAAAATGGCCGTTTCTTCCTCTTCATCCTTCTGCGGTCACCACTGGCCTATGTCGTCTCCATGTCTTACGGGTTCGTTGGCCGATAGCGCCGCCGGTTTCATCGATGAATATTGATTAGTATTATCGACCGCTTCCCTCATGGTAATCTCGCTCGGTTACCGGCGATCAATTGCCGCGTTGACCACTGGGTGACGTTTCAGGTTATGTCGCCCATGGTCGCGGTATTATTCATTAATGTGGTGTACGAGGTGCTTCGATAATTCGGTAGTGTCGATTGTTTGGCGTTTATTACATTGGTATTTATTCACCAAGTTCGTTGTTCGGCAGTTGCACGCCGTATTCCATGTCGCGTAATAGTTTCATTTGTTCGGAAAGCGTCGGTGATGGTTGTTGTTTCGGTATGTGAAGAACAGGTCACTGTGGCAAGGGTGACTTCGGGATCTTCCTGGTCAATTCGGTAGTTGCGGGGTGCCAGGTAGGCCATCACATTCATTCTCTCTTCCACTCATACATACGTGCATCTTTATTTATTTTGTTATATTTATTTGCAGGCGGCAGCGGCTATTACTCTATATGTAATTAATATGCTGAAAAGGGTTAATTCAGGCCCTTTCTCGGGCTGAGCCAACGATTGCTCGCGGCTATTATAACGTGAGTCGCCACCACGTTACAATATATATTAAAAAATCGTAAGAAATGTCTAAAACCGAATTTTTTCAAAATACCAAAATATACCAGATAAATAAAATATTATTGTTGACAATGTGATAAAGTGTCTATATCACGAATGCGTGATAAATGAGGAAATAATGAGCAAATGTACTAAACAAAAAACTGGATGTTATTTGATATTAGAAGGCCCCGTATAAAAATTATATTTTCAACATTTATAAGTTCCGTTGACCATGGTTCTTTGAAAAAACAAAATTGTGTTGTTTCTATTACTTAATGTGATGCTTTCATATATATTCATTCTTATTTATACTGTTTAAAAACATTGACTGAATAAACAAGGTTCTCAAATGTTGGTCCTCGCCTTTATTTATTGTATTCAAGATGCACCGATTCGCATGACTATTTTTCATGGTTAAAAAATTAATAATTCAAAAGATTGTACATGACAATTTATTTGTAAAACTTGATTTATTCATAAACAAAAATAAAAAATAAAAATAAGTGTTGATCACTTTTTAAGTTTCTCGAGAAGAATTTGAAATTTTCTAGATTACCGACTCTGCCCGAAGCTTGAATCAGCTGTTACCAGCAGTGCAACGTAATGTCTGCCATCTGCTTCCGACACGTCAAAAACAAACGTTTTTTTTATTTTCTTGTTGAAAAGCGCCGTAAGGTAATGTTTTTTTGAAATAAACAGAATCTGTGACAAATTTTCTTTATGATGGATCCTTTTCTGAAGCTCAACCACCGATTAGTTTTTTTACAGCTAACATTGGTGTCAGTTCTTCCATAAGGTACTGCGTTGAAAATCATAAAAAAAAAATAAAATAATTCAAAATTTTGCCTCGCAAGAGGTCCCGAAAATGTGCTTATTGTAATCAGGGGACTTTGAACTATCATTCACCGCACAAATTGGTGAATATTCACCGTACTTGTTCAAATAGCCGAACTACTTTAATAACTTTTTGTTCCCTGGCGTCTGTTATTTGATGTGATCGCTGTTGTTCTCATTATTCGATTTATTGTTATTACTTGTTTGTTCGTATTACTGCTGTTACTATCACTTTCTATTACTGCTGTTCTCATCATTTGTATGTTTTTCTGGACACTGTTGCACGATTAATGATGGAAAATCCGAATTTTGCGGATACAAAGAAAGGGCTCTATCGCTAGGTTTCACCCCTCCTCAGGTTTTTCCATAATTTTTTAACCTCTCGAGAGCGTCATTAGTGTATATAAATATACACACGCGTGTCCCCCACTCCCGCCCAATGTTATTGTTGCGGTCTTTCTCGCACCTTTAGGACCCAAAAGTTTGGCACGTGCGTCCACATGCACATGTAGATATGGATATGGAATTTGTTTTTCCGATGCATGATTAAAACATTATGTACTGATATCTAAATGAGATTTTTCGAACTTTATGTACATTTAACAATCGTATCGAACGTTTTTTCTTCTCTTTTACTTGATTGTCATTGATAATAGAAAAATAAAAATTAAAGGCGAAAAAATATATGATACTCAAAACACACCATAGATAACAAAAATTTGAATGTTAAGAGTAGTTATTTAATGCCGGTTCCAATCCAGTACTGTTTTACCGACCAAGCATGGCGGTAAGCGGTTCTGATTTGATCTACTTTATCGGCAGTCGGAGATGATCTGCTTTATCGGCATATAGTATGATGATTTACCGACAGTTGTGGATAGATTGTTGAACTATGGTATGATTGCTTAGCGACAGTTGGTTTGAAGTTTATTTTTCGAAGTATGATGGCTTCTTACTGACGGTTAGGGGTTAGCTTTATTATCACCTAGTTGCACTATAGTACGACCATTTTTTTCACTCTAGTTTATGTGATTTTATGCGATTGTTTTTCTTCTCACATCACATATTGCATATAATGAGAGTGGATCCCCCCTCCATCTATCCCCTATGACGTCATTCTCGAGACAAACAATCATGAGGGGGTGGAGATGATTTTTGAATGTGCAAGTTCATTCTTGTTCAGTAATAGTTCAGACTTCCTAGTGAAAGAGTGAGTTCAATAAAAAAGGAGAAAATGGAAATGATATTAGATGTGCAGGGTTTCAAGTGCCCAGAGAATCAATTTATTGTGAAAGAACTTGCAATGATTCTCATCAATGATAGAACAGAAGCTGTACATGGATTGACACGCATGCTGTTCCAACCACCATTCAAATGGGAAAGTTTATTGAAACAATATCAAACAATGAATTCATGGGTAATACGCAATTACCATGGAATATTGTGGGATGCTGGAGGTATACCATATAATCGTCTGAACGATGTTCTTGACATGATTTTGAAAGATGTCACTTACATTTATGTAAAAGAAACAGAAAAGAAACAGTGGCTTCCAGACCTCATTGGACAATCCCAAACTATATTAATCTTGAAAATTTTTGATGTCCATCATTGAGAGATATCAAGGTGAAAAATTGCAGTATCATCAATATTGGAAATCTGGACTTACATATCACTGTGCCTGAGAAAATGTTCAACAATTAAAATGTTGGATTGAACAAACACAATCTCATAATCCATCGATTGATAGATCATTCGAATTATATTATCAACTCGATGAAAAAATTGAAGATATGAAACCCGAGGATATTGCGTGTTTTCCAAAGGAATTCATTTTAAAGTTCGCGGCAAAGGAAATTGATGAAATTTGGAACAAATTACCAGCACAATTGCAGAGAGATGAGGATATATTGTCTCACCGTAGATGTCAGAGACATTATAATTTAAGTACTACCGATCATGATAAATTTGATGGAGTCATTCCAATAGTTAAAAATTGTCGTGAATGTCACAAAGAAAAAGAGACAAATGATTACATTGATATGAAGATTGGATGTATACACATATAATGAACAAAAATGAATAAATATGTTTTTAATATTACAATTCACCGTTTTTTATTCTTCACTATTACCCTCCAATATGTGATTATTCCCAACGTAAGCTTAATAATACTTCTTTCAAATAAAATCTCTCAATGAATGTTCTCATGAATGAATGTTATGGTAAACGTATGGAGCGCACCCCCGTGGGAATCTATGGAAACCATTTGAATTTCGTTACGCGTGATACTGGTGGGACGGTCGGCGGATTTTCGTAGGTAACATATCTTTTTCTACATATTACATACTGTTTGGACATCTTAGTGCCGCATTCGACAACCACCCACACTTTTTTTTTCATCATAATTCATCAAAAAACAGCCGATACTGCCCGTTGATGAATTATTTTAATGTTGTTTATTTTACTGATACTAGTATACTATCTGCATGTACCTCTGAAGATTATAAATGTGGGTGGAGTACAAACAGTATGACGCTGAGGTGGTTTTCGAATTTTAATTCATTTACAAAAAGGGTTGGGGACCGATGAAAGGTGGGGGGCGTAACATACCCTTGTTTATCAATATATTTTGAATATATCTTTGTAGAAAAAACAAAATATAAGGGTGTTGTGGGGGAAATTTCACCTATAAAAACTCTCAATGTTCAGTTTCAAATCCAGTAAGGATACAAAACACGAAGGACCATAAACCAAAAAAAAAATGTAAGTAATAATATATTATTTAATGAAATATATCTTTTTTTGTTTTTTTTTTGGTTCATTATTTTATCTGTGCATATGTCGCAATTCATAATACAAATACTAATGTTGATGAATTTTTTTTCTTTATAAAATGGTGCGAGAAAGATACGTTTTATATGAACCAATTGAATGGTGAGTTGGGCAAAACCTGAATAATGATGGTTGGTTGCAGGCGATTGTAAGGATAATAACAGAATATTCATATAACCACCAAACCGTTGAGGGTTTGGTGATTACATTGAATAATATACACGCGATCGTCATCATCGATGATCACGAACGGTTTTGCTGGTGTCGCCGTATCAGAATAGAGGGCGATTTGCGTGGTGAACGTGAGGGATATATTCCCTCATTTTTACCACAAATTGAAAATGTCGTGGAAAATTTGATGGCGATGAATGTCGATATGTTGGCGCAGATACAAAGATCGATCGACTCGGATAGTGGCTATGAAAGCTACGACGAAAATCTGTGGTGAGTATATATTATGCATTCATATATTACATTTATCAATAGAAAATATATATATATATATATATATATATATATATATATATATTGTGATGTTTCAGATTCCACGAGGGAATAAATATGTGGACTATCTTATTTATAATAATAATAATAATAATAATAATAATAATAATAATAATAATAATAATGTGTCTATCTTTATTTCTAAAGTTTATAATAAAAGGAAGAAAAAAAAGGTATATACTGTGTACTTTTTCTTCATTCATTAAAAATACTTGTCCATACATTAATAAAAATAAATATTCATTTGTCTCCACATGTAAACTCGCATGATCCATAGTTCCCACCAATGTAATGCAAGATAAGTTTTTCGTTGATGACAGCTTCAGTCATTTGTTTGAACTGCTGGTGCTAATTATTCAATAGGAATTTCACAATTCTTTCCGGAAAGTATACTGTAAATTCATCGCCTATTGTCGCAACGATGCTCTCTCTATATTTAGCTTTGACAATTTTCATTGCTGTCACTTCGTATTGAGATCCAGCTTGCAGTTTACTCCATGGCTTCGTTGGTAGAAAGTCTTCCACACGGCAGACCTCATTCAATTTAGTGAAATCCATTTCTCTTATGATGATGATGATGATGCGTGAATTTCTTTTCAATATGTTGGTGTTTCACAGGCTGATAATGCAGATAGAATGCGTAGACCTGGAACATTTCTCCAGATTCTTATAGTCCATACCCCACCACTTTCATATTAAAAAAAGACAAAGAAACTCAAAAATAGTCATTGATGGCATAGTGATGTAATGACTCAATGTTTACAGAATGACCATATAAAAGATAAATAGCAACATTTTTTCTGCTCCTTACAACTTCTTTGTTCAGCCATATCCAAACTCGTCACTGGTTGAAGCTGTTTTCTTTTTCTAGGAAAAGTTACCAAAAA
Organism: Zele albiditarsus; assembly: GCA_958496275.1. Lineage (NCBI taxonomy): Eukaryota > Metazoa > Arthropoda > Insecta > Hymenoptera > Braconidae > Zele > Zele albiditarsus. Next base: position 364,184 of record OY292415.1, read on the forward strand.
CCGTTACAACTTCTTTGTGCTTTCATATACTCTCTTACTATTGGATGCCTTAGCATTATTATTTATTTTTCATCCCCCTCTTTCAAATTTTCCATCTATATAAATAGAAAGTGTTCTTGAAACATGACACACTCATTGTTCATTAGAATTTCGAAGTAGAAAAACGTGTGTTCTATTATAAAATAGTGTGAAAAATGGCAGACAAACAGAAATTATATGCTAACTTGATTGAGACAATTGAAGAGGCATATAAACTATATTTGACGCTGAATAATGATACAACATGCGATACTTATATCATGAAGTGGCTGAGAATAACCGATAATAAAATAGTTTGGTTGAATAAACTATTGAAGAATAATCAATTGCGTAGGAGTGAAAAAGGGCGATTGCTTACCACAATATCCCATCTTCAGACATTGAGTGGCAAGTTCCAACAACAACAATAACAACAAAATCGTGGACGAGTGGAACCCAATCGAGATATTGTAGGCGGTAACATCAACCGTCAAGTAAATCACATTGGTGATTACATTAAATGGGATAATTTATCATCAGTATTCGAAAATCGCATCCGTACCGGGCTGGTTTCGAATTTGCGTCACATTGACTTGAATTCATTCTTGTTAGACGCTAAACGAAAAATTATCAACAAAATAGGGGAATCATTGCAAAGTGATGGTAATGTCAAAGTTAATGTTGATTTGGCGTGTAAGTTCGAGAATAAGGAAGATGAGGCTGTAATTCAAGAAACTAAATATTTCAGTACGCGGAATACACTAATTCTTCAATCAACTAAAACAAGTAATTGGTATGAAGATAATGTACGTGAACAATTACTGAAAAAGGTTGAAGAATTTCAAGAGCGCGATTCAGGACGGACACTAGTGGAAATAGAAAATTTGCTCTTGAATGTGAATAGATATATTCCATTAGAAGGAGGTTTATCAACATGGGTAGCTTTACCGAAAGACATTCATCAGAAAAGGGCTGTTGTTAATATTACCAATGGAGATAAATTCTGTTTCCTATGGTGTATCACAGCAGCCATCACAGCAAAGAATCATCCAGTCAAACGATACAACTATAGACAATCATCATATCCACATTTCAGCGAGGTGAATCTCAAGTATGAGGGCTTCACATTCCCCATGAGGGAATGGCCTTAGGATAAATGTATATGGGATCGAAATGGAAAAGCGTCAGGATAAAAGCATCATCGTTCCATATTATGTGAGTAAGAAAGATACGATTGCTGATCAATTAATTTACTTATGATGGAGACGGATATTGATATGGATATTGATATGGCTATAGATGGTGATAATGAATGTGGTAACACCATCGGTATACATAAATGTAAAAAAGTTTACCCTTAGACATGGATTAAGAATCTTTCGCGTTCATTATCTAGTCAAATATCGAAACATACCCATGAACTTGTTATTTGTGATAGATGCTTATGACATTTCCACACGAAAGACTCTTATATTAATCATAGAATGTATTGTGTCAATATAAATAATATGCTTAGAATGGATTTACCAAATGATGATGACGATGATGACAAAAAGAAAGTGTCATTCAGAAAGTATCAATATAAAGGATCTGTCCCATTTGCTACTTATGCTGATCTTGAATGCATTCTAGCATCGAATCCTGATGGTACACAGAAGCATAGAATATTATTTACATTGTGCGTATGATGAAACATAATCGGAATTCGAATTAATTCGCGATCGACTTGTATTGAATCATTTGTTGAAAAATTGCATGAAATCGCGGAAAGAATCAATGAAATTTATTCAAATAAAATACCAATGCAAATCCTTGTCAAATAAACAAAAAGATGAATTTCGAGATGCTAATGCATGTCATATTTGTGAGAAGCCTTTCAAGCCACTTGACATGAAACATCGTGATCATTGCCATCTTACTGGTAAATATTGTGGTCCTGCACATGAGCAATATTATCTCAAATATCAAATACCCAATTACATTCCAGTTGTTTTCCAAAACTTATGTGGCTATAATTCGCACTTTATAATAAATCTTACGTTTCATTGATTCTTTACGATTCATGGCGAGTAGTCTAGATAAATTAGCCAGCTATTTGAGTGATGATGTAAAAACAATTACAAGAAATGTGTACAAAGACAATGATCAGTTCAATTTAGTAACGAGAAAATGTGTTTTTCCCTAAGAATATATTGATAGTTGGGAAAAACTCGATGAGAAACAGCTCCTGTCAAAGGCTGATTTTTACTCGAGGTCAAATGATGCGAGCATTTCCGAAAGTGATTATTGACCTGGTGATTATTGAAATGAAGCGCGTTAGAATGAAATTCGCAAACTCTTCTCCATAGAAGCACCCATCAATTCGATGATCCTGATAATCTTTCAGTTCATATGTCACTGGAGCAGTATTCATTACTCCATCAACGGTGAATATTTCCGTGGTCCAATTCGGTGTGTATCCCTTCTCAAATACATATTCATATTTGCTCACTCGAACTTCATCGCCAATTCCAAATTTCCGTCTTTGTCTTTGAGCTACCACTTGAGGATTCTTATACACAGTTCGCAGTAAATTCTTTTCATTTGCAGATGTGACATCTTTGGGCTTCATTTCGATTGTTCGATGTTTGGAATTGTTATATTCATTTATCAACTCTGACAATATATCAATCCATTTATATTTTCCTCGGAGACTGGATTTTTTCCACATTTTATTTTTCAATGTACGACTGAATCGCTCACATATTGACGCTTTCATATTACTGAACGTTGAATATAAGTGAATATTGTGTTGCTTTATGAGTGCATTGAATTCTTTAATGTAGAATTCTTTACCTCGATCAACATGTAATTTTTGTGGACGACGTCCAGTCTCGAAGATAGTTTTCATTCCATTCATAACATCTTCACTTGCTTTCGACTTCATTGGTACACTCCAAGCGAATTTAGAGAAAATGTCAATTACAGTTGGCATGTACTTTGCAACGTGGTGGCGACCCACGTTAGAATAGCCAAGAGCAATCGTTGGCTCAGCCCAAATTGGGGCATAAATTTACCCTTTTCAGATTACACTTATTCTAATAGCCGCTGCCGCCTGCAAATAAATAAAAAGTATGAATATCAAATGCAAGTATGAGTGAGTGAATGGAAGGAAAAATGTGATGGCTTACCTGGCACCCAAGTACTGAATCGACAAGAAGATCCCGAAGTCACCCTCACAACATTGAGACGTCCTCCACGTACCATTGACGAACACTAACACCGACGCTTCCCGAACAAATTAGCAATGAAATGAGATGGAAAACGGCGTGTAACAGCCGAACAATCAACATGGTGAATAAGCACCACTAACGAAAACACAGAACCATACAAATACAGAATACCGAATTTATCGAAGCCTCGTGCACAACAATACCGAACTGCACCGCGACCATGGGCGACGTAACCTCAACCGTCACCCAGTGATCAGCTCGGTAATGAATCGCCGGTAATCGAGCGAGATTACCATACGGGAAGTGGTCGATAAGTGCAATCGATATGGATTGATGACACCGGCGGCGCTATCGGCCAGTGAACCCGGAAGAGATGGAGAAGACATGGGCGAGGGGTGATAGCAGACGGGTGAAGGGAAAGAAACGGCCATTTTCCGGCACTTCGCCAGGGGCAATAGTGAGCAACGGACGTGTGTGCAGAGTGAGACTGAGAGAAAATTGAACTGTGAATTGAGAATTGGAATTGTACTATTGAACTTGATAGATTTATTGGAACGACTAGGCTATATCGTAAATTGATTGTGATTTGACGTTATTAAAAGTAGCTAGTCGAAAGTATTATTGTGCGTTATCAGGGTGTGTGTGAAGAAGTGCCACACCGAAGCGCAGTAAGTACCTTGCCTTTTCACTTGTGCATGCGGACCGCAGACCGTAGTCAAACATCATTTTATTTATTATCATTTTACCGAACAGCAGTGCGACAGCAACAACGGCTAATCGTATTTCATATTATTTAATCCAATCTGAACCGTGTATACCCGATCCCTACCAACGTTTCTTGGCTGGCAATGCCATCGAATTTTCCCGAACATTCATAGCGTCCCCGTAAGTGCAACAAGTGCACGCGTACCGAAGTAGGCATTTCTGTACAGCGCGAACGATCGAATTTCTATTGTTCGATCGCGCGCTATTGTCCCCCCGCGCGTCTCCCCTATCATACCGAATTGTATTATTTCTAATATTATATCATTGTCGCGTTTAATTTTCATTGGTTTTATATTATTTCTATTAGCGATCGCCTTAGTTATTATATTATATTCATTATCATCTAGTCTCTTATTTATAGCATCGTCTATTATTTTTATTATTCTCTGTTATAATTTTCCGAACCTAGAACACGCATATTGTATTATTGCTAGCTATTTAATATCGAATTAAATGAACATTGCTGTTCCATAGCGCAGCAACGGTTCATCGAACAACGAACGATAAATTAAGAATTATCTAATCATTTGCTATGCTCAGGTTTTGGCTTGAATAAATTGAGAGACATTATTTCAAATAAATTCACCGCGTTATCCCCTTTATTTTCTCCCTCAATAACTTTTCGAATTCCCCTGTTTTCCTTGTTCTCAGGTAAATACAAATAAGGTGACATCCCGACCCGCTGACTGCCGTTCTAGAAAAGGCGACCGTCACAACTTATAACCATTGTTTTTAGTTGTACAGGCTAGGATGTCATCAAGATCTGCTTGCCAAGTTTCATCTAATCCACGCATCTGAACTTGACGTCATGTATAATTCATGCGAGCGGGTTTGTGTAATTCATCAACCAAAGCTACCGTTCTATCCTAATTTTTTTTTTATGTTTTATCTGTTCTATTTATATTATTGTCACGTATTGCGTTCAGTTGGACTACCGCACGTTGAATGATTCGAAATTGTTGTGCCAATTCCTCTTGAAAGTTTTTATGTTTTGTCTTAATGATTTCACGCGATTTCTTTGCTTGTGCTCTATCTTCCTGACGTAATGATGTAAGCTCTTGACGTAACGATGTTAGCTCTTGACGTAATGTTGTTACATTCTGATCAATATTTTCATGTTTAGAATTCATAATAGTCATCATGGCACTAAAAGGTACAGCATCATCAGCGTCTACAGGAGTCGCAACTTTACATAGTCTTTCTCCATCCATGTCATAGTGCCCATCTATAGTGACTTTTAATCCATAGCCCGGAGGGCCTCGACTATTACCACTGATTCCACCCATTTTTTCTTAATTTCCGTCCAAATATATCTACTCTCATCTTAGTACTTCCAGATAGTCGATATGTGTATGAATGAATAATCCTGGAGATGCAGATTAATAAATGATTTCAGCATCACGTAGTTCTTCCATAATGGAGATTATTCCATTAGTATGACTGGGGTTACATACTCTATTGCTTGATTCTTTCTCGTACAATTTTGTAGTGAGGCAATGCTTTTCCTGATCGTCTCCTATTTTTCATACTTCTCGGTGATGATACGTATCTTGCAATATAATTTTGATACTTGAAACTTTTATCTCGTATCAAGCTATCATTCGGATCATATTTTTTGTATAAGGTATTAGTTGACTTGAGGATTTTCTCATAATTATTCTCATCACCACTACTTATAAATGATTCCTTTGGTGTTCTATTAAATAGTAATTCTGATAATCCTGCAGTTTGTTGATAACGTTCATTAGCTACCAATATATAATTATCTGGGAATTCAATAAGTGAATCACCCATCAGTGAGAGATTATTCTTCATTCGAACACCAAATCTATCTTTTTTATTCGGATTCACATGCGTTTTTATGTATGATACAACCAAGTCATTCCTCGGTTGTTTCATAGGTGAACTCGCAGATTGCATTCCATCATGCTTGGAATTTTTGATTGTTTCATTCGAATCAAATGCATTGAAATTAATTGCGTTTTCCTTCTCCTCTTCATCACCATCAGATTCATAAGCTGTTGCAAATAATTAGTTATCTTCATCTTTTTTCTTCACACGTATATCCGCCAATTAATCTTTTATTTCTTGCTTCAACTCTTTAGATGATGTCACAAATTTCACGAGAGGTGTCACTATAGGTTTGAAAACTTCAATCATTTCACGTTCTGATATGTCTCTACTTGACTTGAACATCTTATGCTTTTGTCGTATCACATCACTCACTATCATTATTTCACTCGAGATATTTTCTTCATCATCCTGCGATTTATTCGGCATGTTGGCGCATTAGAGTTCACAGTGGAACTGTGGATACCCACTCATTCATTCTTGATTTATAGTAATGAAGCAGTCAAACCCTCTTCGATATCTCCCCGAATTGATTTCACTGTCTTTGTCAACAACCATGAAACCATATTTATCATCTTTCCAGCATGACAAACACATTCATTGGAACTGTGCATATGTCATATCACTATTGACATGATCATCATAATTATGCTTGAGATTCATTTCATCTTGTCGAAACAGAACCATCAAATTGGCATTATCCCGTACTAAATGTTTAGGAGTACGTGTGTATGTTTGACAAAGATAAAATGAGTTAACATCTCTATGACGTCCCATACAGAAAAAGCTCTGATATTGTCTTGTTTTTCACATGCTACATCATCGAATATCATGATAGAGTTTGGTTGAGCATCTTCTAGTTTCACCACCTCCTCATGATCGTTAAATGGAATATATCCAATACCCTCAGCATGTTTCAGTATATTTTCCAGGTATTTATGTTTCGGTTGATTGAGTGATTTGGAATATACATGAATATTCTCGAATCTTAGTCCATTAGGATGAGTGATGAGCGCTAAAAGTGCATTTGTCTTGCCGCAATTTGATGGACCGCAAATGATACCCCTCATGCTATTTGGTAATAATTCACCATGACGCTTCTTTTTCTTGTTGTCATATTGTTATAGAATTTTTTCATCAAAATTCATGATTGGTAATGACACCTTCTGCTCTTCGAATTTCATCGTGGATGGTGTTTTTCGCATTTCATTTTGACTATGCTTGAATATATTCCGAGAGCTACAGTCACTCTTATATATCTAAGAGTGTGCATACAAAAATTTACATCATTTGATAGTTGGCTATCACAGCATACACATGTTTCAGCAGCGTAATCATAGAGTTCACGGTGCAGGTCTCATCAACAGCATCATCAATAAACTACCTTTTGAAGCACACATCCCGGGGTATCAATATTGTGGTCCTGGCACGAAGTTACCGGAAAGATTGGCGCGGGGTGACCCTGGAATCAATCCTCTCGATTCTGCATGCAAAGATCACGATATTGCTTATGCAAAGTATACCGATAACATTTCGGAGAGGAATAAAGCGGATAAAGTGCTTGCTGAAAGAGTTTGGGAACGTGTTCGCGCTAAAGACGCGACTTCAGTCGAAAAAGCAGTAGCGTGGGGTGTAACTAATGTGATGAAAGCAAAATCTAAGATGGGTGCTGGTATGAACGGAAGAAGACGCATTATCATGAACAATAAGAAGACGAAAAAAAAAAACCCAGGATGCCTAAATCTTCGTTCAATCAAATTATGAAGGAAACCTAAGACTCGATGCACTCTGGACAAGACATCTTCAAATCAGCATTGAACGGTGCACGAGCTGCTGTCAAGAAAGCTGGTGGAAAAAATAATATCCGATTGTCATCACGCACATTACCAGTCCCAACGAAAATTGGTGGAATACTTTCATTTCTCATACCAATTTTCGCCGCTCTGAGTGCTGTTGGTAGTTTAGCCGGTGGTGCTGATGGTATAGTGAAAGGTGTGAAAAGTGCAAGTGCAGCAAAATATCAATTGGATGAGAATAAACGACATAATGATTGAATGGAAAACATCGCGCTGGGCAAAGGATTGTATATGAAACCATATAAGAAAGGTATGGGTCTCTATATGAAAGCGACAAAAAACTCGTAAGCCTACCGCATCGAGCATTGACTGACATGGATATCATAAAATACGCGAAGAGAATGGAAATTCCACATTTTCGCGGTGTCTTTATGAGGAATGATTTACCAAAAAATGGCCCACGGAAATATGAAACCGGGATTATTAATATCGATGATAGAGAGGGACCAGGGACCCACTGGGTTGCATATAAGAAGGAAAATGATCATGTTAAATATTTCAATAGCTTCGGTGATTTACAACCTCCTCATGATCTAATGAAATATCTCGATGTTGGTAGGGTAGAATATAATCATGAACGATATCAAGACTGACACAGTGATATGCGGACATTTATGTCTGAAATTTTTAATGGATCAACTAAAAAAGTGAGTGTAATATGATAATTGGACACAGTCATGTGTGAGTTATTGACGTTAACAGTGTCGGGGAGATCCTCTATACTTGAGGCCCAATACTTTCCACCGATTGAACTCTCACCGAATAAATCATATGTACTAGGACTCATTGAATTGTTGAGTTTCAACTCGATTCCCAATATTGACGAGAGCAACTATAAGTTTTACCTACTTGGAGAAAACGGTGTTGAAATAATAGTCATACCCACTGGAAGTTATGAAATTGAAGATGTCGAGAGTTTTCTAAAAAAGACATTACCAAAAATTTTTTTGTCTCTAAAACCCAATAACAATGAATTGTGTTGTGAAATAAAGTATAATGTCCATATAAATTTCATTCCTGAAGATTCGATTGGAAGATTACTGGGATTCAAACCGCGTATACTTGATTCAAGCATTACGCACAAATCTGACTTACCGGTGTCATTACTTGAAGTAAATGCGCTTCGAGTAGAGTGTAATATAACAACGGGGGCATACATAAATGGACAGCGAGTGCATACAATTCATGAATTTTTCCCCATCGTACCACCAGGATATAAGATCATCGAAGTACCATCACACGTCATTTACATGCCAGTCACCGTACAAGCAATACATCATTTTCAGCTGAGAATAGTTGATCAAGACGGTGATTTAGTTAATTTCCGTGGAGAAGTCATAACAATAAGATCACATTTAAAATCCATGAAGTAATAGGTATAGTGTATGATACAAGTGAAATTATTACACAACCATCACTAGTTCATACTGGTGGTGAATATAAAAACGGTGGAATATGTCGAAAACCAGTCAGTCATCACACATCACGCAGGCAGCTAACACATCCGAACATTCAACTGCTGAAGAGTCTCGGTCTGAAACTACGTGGAAAACTGTGAAATTTTGCGGCTTTTGTTTTGTATGTTTGATACCATGGCGAAAATTTTAGCAATACAACAAGCTATCATATTCGATGAATCTATTGCAAATTATGAAATACATGGACATCAACCATTTGCATCATCAACCTTCAATAACAATGATGAAATCCGGATCGCTGTGTAACATCAGGATTTATGTTTATTACCAAGCAAGAGTTCATTACATATCTGTGGAAGATTAACAATAGATGATGCCGCTCGCACAGCAGTCAACACAACATCTATAGTGAATATGGCTATATGTCATCTATTTGAGGGAATACGTTATGAACTGAATTCCGTTGAAATCGATCGATCTAAAAATGTGGGAATAACAACACTCATGAACGGGTATGCTTCTCTACGCTCCGGACAAACTCATCTATTTGAAAATGCTGGATGGCTACATGAAGACAATATTAAGCTAATCAATGATGATAGTTATTTTGATATTACAATTCCGTTAAACATATTGTTAGGATTCGCAGAGGATTATCAGAAAATAATTGTGAATGCAAAACATGAATTAATTCTTACGAGATCAAATACTGATTTGAATGCCATCATTCAAAGTGCAGCTGAAGATATTAAACTGACCCTGAATAAAATTGAGTGGTTCATACCAAATATCAGAGTCTCTGATACACAGAGAATTCAACTACTCAACTATATTGCAAAGGATCCGACTATTTCCATGAGTTTCCGTGCTTGGGAATTATACGAGTACCCATTGATTCCAACGTCATCGAAGAATGTTTGGGTTGTCAAGACTACTACACAACTGGGAAAACCACGATACATCATATTAGGATTTCAAAATGATCAAAAAAATGTTAGAACTAAAAATAGTAGTCATTTTGATCACTGCAATGTGAGAGATGTCCAAGTTTTCCTCAATTCACAATCTTACCCATACGATAATTTGAATATCAACTACACTCATATTTAATACGCCATATTGTATGATATGTACACCAATTTTCAACCTTCATACTATGGTAAAGATGCTGATCCTTGTTTGACGAGAAGTAAATTTGCAACACATGCTCCGCTTATGGTTATTGATTGTTCTAAGCAGAAAGAAAATTTAAAATCGGGGCCAGTGGATGTGAGAATTGAATTCGAGTCTACTAACCAGTTCCCCGCGCACTGTTCTGCTTATTGTTTAATATTAAATGATCGCATAGTTGAATACAACCCCATAAGTGGTACTGTACGAAAATTGGTGTGATCAGAAAAATGCCCATTCAATTCAATTTTATACTGCATATACATGTAATGTATGCATGGCATTATGCATACAGAAATGCTCGTCGTGGACCATGGGAAGAAGCAGCTCGCGATTGTGAACGATTTCAACGTAAAATTTAGCAAATGAATGAAATTATTGGACCTATACTATGTATAAAGTATAATCAATATATGGAAAAAGAGAATAAATAGTTTTTAAATATATATTTATAAAATTGAAATATTTATTTCAAACTTCTATTCTATCTATTATAAATTGTTTTAACAGTTCTACCATAATAATGAGAATGACGTCATAGGGGAGAAAGATGGGTAGAATCAAATCACATTGGGCAATATGTGATGTTAGAAGAACAAACACATAAACTAGTATGGAGAAAAAAATTGACGTACTATAGTGCAATTAGGTGCGACTGATTATCGTGCGGAAGCATGATGAATTCTTTGTGGATCGCGATGAAATGATATATGAAGATTATCACGCGTCAGTAGTGAAAAGGACAGAATTTACTCTTTTGTGCACTCGGTTACTGCGATGTTGTTAGCGCGTAGATTATAGATTCCACGAACAACTATGTCAGAGTACATCAAAACACATCTTTGTAGAGGGATTGCATGAAAAATTAGTATTGCATGGAGATACGTATTTTTCACACCTAACTACGCGGATCAAGAATAGTCATCTGGTGTTCGTTGGCAAAATTTTAACGTATACTGGAATGAATGTCTGAACGAGAATGTGTAGCAAAGCACAAAAATTACATGGATACCACCTAACAGTACTGAAAACAACGTCAGAACGTTTCATAGTTTCCACTCAAAACTACAGTATGCTATGGGAATTCATAAGTCGTATAAATATGTCTTGGACCATGATACGTGAATTGAGGTTGCTTCCCCCCTAGTGTGCCATATATTTTTTCACGTCGTGGGGCCTTTCTAGGAGGTACTGTGCCCTGGTGGGTTGATCTCAAATTCAGATATTTCCATTTCGTGAACTATTTGGATCGAGACCTGAGGCAATTAAAGGCATTGTCATCTTGCATGTAATGTATATGGCTTCACAAACAAAAACTGGAAGTGGAAAAAAACCGCTGCGCTAAACAAAAGTGCGCCAAGTACGCGCTGATACTTTTTTGGTGCAATAGAAATCTACAAAACGATTTGATATCGTTCATTACAGCCGCATATAATATCAATGGTTCGCAGAATTTTCTCAACCATGTCACGCAAACACTTTACATGTGACATTGACTTCCAATTGGCGTCACCGACTACTAGATTCCGATGATATTCACACCATTATGCCCATGTCATTTTTCCAATTTATATCATCAAATGAATATCAGTTTACATCGCAAATTACTTTGGATTCCGAATCGAGGTAATAGAATTGATGAGATTGCTCACAGTTCCATTGGTGCGATGATGAATGGAGGCTCGGTATTAGAGGTACCGCGTATTTTCGTATAAAGAGTGAAAAAATTTCATGATTTTTTTCATCATGGGTGGATTAATTGATGGATTCACATTGCATCTTATATTTTTTCGGAATTTCATACTGTTGTACACATTATTATCAACGTTTATTCTAGGCAAAAATGAATGCAGTACCAAAAGTCTCAACTAATATAGCACTCCGAACATATCAGGTTCTAGGTAACATGATAAATAATATCGCGATTTCCTGTTTTTCTTTAGCAAAGTAATGATTGAATATAATTGAATGTGCCTCGGAAAATTGTTATTGCCGCGCACTCGGCCCCAATTTTTACAGCGAAGCCATTTTTTCTTTGATTTTATTCATTTTTCTTTATTATAAAATGTTTTACTAAGACTCCTTCACCGTATTATATTACATTATATTACATTATAATTTTTATTATTTATGTGGGAAATAGAAATTAGTCCATATAATCGATTGGTTTCGATACTAAGCACTTTTTGCTAACGCAACTTCAGGTTGACCCAGTATTTATCATAGTTATCATTAGTTTGGCAATAGCAGGAAATTTTTATTTGTCTCTATATTCAATCAACATTGATGATAAGGATTATTATATTATATTCGTATATATTTATATTTACTGATAGTCAAAGAGAAAGATTTGGTATCCTTCATCACTGATTATCGTAAAATATAACCGATAATCATGGAGGAAGTTATGAATATACTCAGGAAAATTCAAAATGAGTTGAATGAACAAAAAGCAACAATTGTACAGTCAGCTGATAAAGTTACGGAATGAGTTGCGCAAAATATAAACTATACATTGGAGGAAAAGTTCAAGACAATAGATGTAAAATACGAAAACCTCAAAGAGAAGCTGGGAAACCAAGAAAAAAGATTATACTTTCTAGAAAGAGTCAAGATAGAGGAACATCGTAATTTTTGGTTAAGCGGAAACCGAAACATCGTATGCAAATTTAGAAAAAACCGTATTAAGTTTCATAAATCAATATTTCTCTGTAGGGCTAGAATACAGAGACATACAAGAAACTAGGAGTATAGGGAAGGAACGAGAAAAACCCCGGCCGATTACCGTAACTTTTACTTCATTGGGCACGAAAATAGAAATCTTGAAACAGAGGAGAGTATTAAAAGATACCACTTATTATATAAAAGAAGGCTTTTCACAGCATACTTCAGATAAAAGAAGGGAACTGCAAGAGCAAGTAAAAATTGAAAAAGAGAAAGGAAACTCAGCCACTATCAAGTACGACAAACTGATAATACACCACAAAAATGCAGATACATCAGGCAACAAGAAAAGAATTCTACAAATATCACCAAACTACAATGATCTTACGCAACCAGAACCAAAGGCACAAGCTAATAAAAAAAACAAAACTCAAACAGGACTACAAAGATCATCGAGTTTATCAGAGGGAGTTATCAATCCAGGCATACTTAGTTCCCTAACAACCAAAAACCAAATCACTAACAACCAAAACAACCTACCAAACGTCCAAACAAACAAAAATAATGAACAATAGCAATTACCGCCGTCTCTCACGGAAAACACATTACAAATAAAAACAATTACTGAACCACATCTTCCAAGCCGGCTGGTCACCGTTGAATATCACGACCGAAACCCTCCAGAGGAAACATTAGCAGGTTCTTCCAACACTACAAGAAACAACTATCATAACAACCTATATATAACAACTTACAATATTAAAACCCTATCGACTTATTCACGTCTACTGGAACTAATAGAATATTCAAAAAACGTAAAGTACGATATCATTAGTCTCTCAGAAGTCAGAAAACTCAGCAACAAAATAGAGGAACATGATGAGTTTATTTTCTACTACATCGGAGAAACGCCAGGATTATATGAAGTAGGCTTTATTATCAAAAAACACCTGAAAAAAATATAAAAAATTTCAAGGGACTGTCAGAAAGCGTAGCGCTGCTAAAAATGTATACCAACAATTTAGATTTAAGCGTCATTCAAGCTTACGCCCCAATAGAGGCCTCGAAGGAAGAAGAACTAGAGCTCTTCTACAGTACTGTCGACAAAGCCATATAACTCTCAGGGAATAATATAATAGTCATGGGCGACTTTAACACCAAAATTGGCCAACCCAAACCGAACGAAACTATTACGGGAAGCTACGGCTATGGTAATAGAAACTGTAGAGGAAATAGACTCATTGGGTTCGCGTATGAGAACAATCTAGCCATTATTAAGACTTTTGTCAAAAAGAACAACAAACAGAAATGGACTTGGAGATCACCTGATGGTAATACGAGAAACGAAATAGATTACATCTCAACAAACCTACCGAGAAACGTAGACAATATACAGGTCCTAAACCTCACTTACCCTTCGGACCATAGACCTGTTAGGGCAGCGTTCAATATACTTTCAAGGTCAAAAAATCGTAGCAAATTTGGTAAATGCCCCAGATCCCAGTTAAAGAACGAAGAAGAAGTGCAAACCTACATTGAGTCGCTAAACAGCTGTTCAGCAAATCTACTCGACTACTGGAATGACAACGACACCGTCCAGAATTGCTATGATAAAATAGCAAACGCAATATATATCAGCCTGAAAAAAGAACATGAGCTAACATCTAGCACAAACACAGAAAAAAACCAAATAATATCAGCACGCACAAAGGCACTAATCAGCAGAAGACAAAAAATACGAAAGACAAAACCGAAATCAAGGGCTATGAAAAATGAGTTAAAAGCACTTTATAAGCTTATAAGTGAAAGAACTAACCAAGACTATAAGGCACACCGCACACAAACCATTGAAAAATGTCTTCATGCCGCAGGGAGCGCCAAGAAAGCGTACAAGGAATTGAAAACACATAAATCATGGATTGAAGAGTTGAAGGGCAAAACTGACAACACACAAAATAGAACGGAAATACTCAAAATAGCAACAGACTTGTACAGAAACCTTTATAGATCGCCAAATCTACCAGCATATAAATTACGGAGTAGTAGTACAGATGAGGCGAAAGCAACCATTGATGAAGACGAAGTGGCCAAAGGAATTAAAGGACTAAAAACAGATAGAAGCCCGGGGCTGCACAGAATCACCAACGAAGCTATAAAAACAGGATTCATGTTTCTAGTTAAACCTCTAACCCGACTGTTCAACATGATACTGCAAAAACATTCCACGTCAATGGTCAGACTCGGAGATAATTTTGCTCTACAAAAAGGAGACCCACACAACATTAGTAATTATAGACCGATAAGCCTGCTACCTTCACTATACAAACTTTTTTCCTCCATAACTGAGAAAAAAATAGAAGAAACCACAGAAAAATTCCAACCTATAGAACAGGCGGGCTCTAGGCGAGGATTTTCCACAGTTGACCACATACACTCGCTAGAGATGATAATAGAAAAATTCCAAGAGTTCAACCGACCACTCTATACTGTCTTTATTGATTATCAAAAAGCCTTCGATACTCTACTCCACTCATCGATTTGGGAAACTCTACTCTCTCAAAAAGTGGCATTGGATTACATACAAGACCTAAATTACATCTATGTCAACAATATTAGCATAGTAAAGTTGGAGACCACTGGGCCACTCATACAAATAAAAAGTGATGTAAGGCAAGGAGACCCAGTTTCACCAACAATCTTTATAGCGGTGCTAGTGTCCATCATCCGCAAACTAAACTGGGAGAAAGTCGGCATAAACATAAACGAATGTTATCTGAGTCATCTTAGATTTTCTGACGATATAGTTCTGCTATCAGGAAGCACAAACCAACTACAACTGATGATGAACTCTCTACATGAAGAAAGGTGTAAAGTAGGCTTGGAAATCAACTTACATAAAACTAATGTCATGACGAATCATACTCAATGTTAGGTCCTGAGCGACCTCTTTGTTTATTTATAATAATTTCCCCTGCACCAAATCAATATTATCATATTTTTATTACGTTCCATTGATTTCCCACTCATAATTTAGCCGCGCATCATTTTTTTCAAATTCTTTTTCCTAAACAAAAGTTGCGGAATATGAACCTGTTGAGATAGTCATTTAAAGACAAGGAATGTTTTAAACAATAAGAACAAATATTATATTTTCAATTCAACCGTCGAAACTGGAAACGCCATTGTGCCGTCATAATTTCATATCTTTTATAGTATCCAATATTAAACGTACGAGACGCGTCTTAAATTCACTCATCTTAGCGTGAGAAAACCTAAATTGCTGATTCAGCTTTTGAGAATAGAGCTGAGATTATTCAGACATCAACCCCACCATTTGGACTCTCTATCCAATGATGGATACTTTACACAATTAACTACGAATCAAAACGGCTAGAATAAATTAAGCCAATCAGAGTAAGTCCGCATGGACCCAAAAATGCTGATGCGAATTTCCACAGCTTGGGAAACGAGCAAGGCTTCTCCCTGCTCTTCTAACTTCACTTCTATGCCGACGAGTAGACTATAAACGTCTTCCACGCATTAATAGAAACCATAAAACATTCAAAATACTTTTACTCAAAAGCTGCTCTAGAAGTCAGTTAACGACAATTAAAAATCGATCTCGAAGAGTATCTCGTACGTGTTAAAGTGATTAACTTCATCATATTATCATTCACGCAACAAAAAATATAATTCGATAAGCGATCGGAATAATCACCGTTCGCTACAGTTATTGTCAATCGATCGCAGTGAACGCATTCTATTTTTTTTTATAAATCAAATCAATTCTCGCTAATCAACTGATCATAATTAACGTTGCAACCTCAGCGATTTGGTACGTGGTGCAACTAAACAAAATAAACGACAGTGCTAGTGAAAACCAATAGTTATAAGTGAACAGTGCGAATCGTGTAATAAACGTTATTTGTTGTTATTTGAGTGAATCGTTTAATAAATCATTCACGTGTTTAAACCATCAACTTGTGAGTTCGTTAACATAATTAAATCCAATTCCTTCTTACTTCAACCGCGGGTCGCGGCATAGCAAGCAACATTCCCAATACCATTTGGGACTATAATCTAAATTCAATTAATATAATTAACTGTTTTCATCAGTTCTCGGGTAACATTTGGTAATTCAGCCGAATAGTAACATCTACACTCAGGACGTAACATAAAATACCTATATATCTAAAAAATCTGCCTTTATCCTATGTTGATACTTATATTTACCTGGGCAAACAAATTTCATTTAACCAACACAACAACGAACTGGAAGTAGAGAGAAGAGTCAATATCACTTGGAAGAAGTTCTGGAGTCTCAAAGAAATTCTGAAAAGTGACTTGCCCATAAGATTGAAAAGCAGAGTCATGAACAACTGCCTACTAATATACGCCTGTCAAACCTGGAAATTTACTAGGAAAATAAAAAATAAGATCATAACAAGTCAAAGAAGTATGGAAAGAAGCATTCTGAAGATTAAGAAGGTCAAAAAAATCCGCCATACTGCCAAAAGACAGAAAACCAAAGTCATCGACGCTCTCAGTTACTCACAGAAGCTAAAATGGCGATGGGCTGGACATGTAGCCAGACTTACTGACAGTCGCTGGATCACAATGACAACATCATGGTCAGGACCATCAGGCCAAAGAAAAAGGGGCAGACCAATTGCGCGCTGGGCAGATGACGTTACAAAAATAGCAGGCACCCACTGGATGTGAGTAGCAGAGGACAGAGGACATTGGTCATCTCTGGAGGAGGCCTTTACCCTCCGTTGAGAGGGGTTCTTGCAATCGACATTTACACTCAAAAATTTTAATTTATAATATTATCATGATTTACTAAAACCTTCAATATGCATTCTTATAATATTGTCTAAGATAATAACTAGAAGAATGAAGCAATTTACTGCAATTGATGCAATTAATTAATAGAAATTGAAAGTTTATTATCATAATCAAATACAAACACCTAACTATGAAAAGTAATACCTACCAAAATACTAAGATTTGTAACATTAGATCAATTAATTTTGCATGCACACCGTTTTAAATTATAAATCTCTACTGAGAAGCAAGAAATAAAAGGCTTTTTTATTTTTATTTTCATTTTTATTTTATTTATTTATTTATCCTTCATCATTGCCAAGTATAGTGTCAATGGTTCTCAAAATTTCTTCAGTCATGCCACGCAAACGCCTTACTTGTGATATTGAAGATATTGACTTAAACGAACAATCATTTACATCAGAATAAAGAATTATTCTGCGCTTAGCGTCAGCAGGACAACGGCGTAGACGTGGCCAATTATCTAACCCATACTGTCAATAGCTGGAGGCCAATTACCTGGCCCAGCCGTGAAACTTCGTGATTTACTGAGATGTAATCGGACAAAAATATCCACCGAATACTGTGAAAAAATCGCCCCAGATGACACGTATTACAGTTGGAGAAGAGGAATTCGACCTATTAATTGGAAAGTAATATCGTTCGCCACCGTCCATCTTACGTCATTAAATATTTGAAAAAATTTATATTTTTCAACTAATTAATATACTCGTATGGTATGTGCGTAAATTAATTATTTGCACCAATTCAACCAAACACGCGCGCGTAATGTAAAGGCTTTAATAAATAAGGCTTTGAACAATTTCATCGGCTCACTTGCACCGAAAAAACGGATCAAAATAATGTTGTCGTTGCGAGATGCTACGATGTGAATATGTATAGACATACATGATACACAGACAGTGAGCGCTATACAACACCACCGGGCAATACGCGCTTCTAAACTCAATTGCCCAGCTGCTACCATGTGCGTACTCATTTTTCACACTGTTCAGGATACACACAATGCTGAAATCAAATGAACGTTCATTCCTAGTCCTTCCAGAACACTGGAAACTAAATGAAATTCAATTTCAAGTTAAAAAATGCCGCGCTGGATCATTCAAACCAAATTTTTTTCTGGATACAGTGCAATATCAGAAGCGGAATGTTGACAAAAAAAAATGTCGAAGAACCATTTGCGAACCAGAATCGACAATAGCTGAAAAATTAGAAATAACAGGTTTGAGTTGAAAGTTATTACCAATGACGTTAGCTTTGCGAAATGGAAATTCTCGTCCTGGTCACAAAATTAAAAGAAAAAGAATTTTTGTTCTGTTGTGTGCTAATCCCAATAGTTCTTATCGATTAGCGCCTTTCGTAATTAGCAAGTCAGAAAATCGACCCTGCTTCAAAAATCACCGTGCTTTGCCTGTCATGCATGCCGCGCAAAAGCCATCATAGATGGGTAGAAACATTTTTGTTTTATGCATTTGCTAAATCTCATCAAACGATTCCAGATAAAGTTTTATTGAAGCTCGATAACTGTTCTGTTCACCCTCCAGCGAATGTTCTAAATGCTGTAGATTCCGTTTCGCGTTGTGTATATTTGTTCAACCGTTATTTCCTTGATTCAACATATTGATCAAGGCGTAATCGAAAAAAACAAAATGATTGTATCGTAAACATTAATTACGAAAAGTGGCTCCGAGTAATTGAGAGATACTGCCATTTTTTAAGAAACTACAAACTAAATGATTGCTGCGCCATTATTGGTTCGATATGGTCTAAATTGAAACTGTCAGATGATAATGCATTTCATTATTACAACGATATTTCGTGTCTTCAAAATTCTAGTCTAGAAGAAGCTGAAAGTGCATCAATAATAAGTGCTGATGATATCAATGAGCTGAAAAATATAACCAACCAAATTCCAGGTTCAGATTTATTTATATACAATTGACATAGTCATCCATAATTCACAAAACCATGAATTTTTTTTAGGGCATGAAAGCTTTAGCTGGAGAGAAATTGAAAATTTGCTTAAGGAGTCGCACGACTTGGGATGGGAGCCACAACATTTGTAGAGATTGTAAATCCTGCATTAGCTTAACGGAATATAATTCTGTCCAGCCATAAGCCATTTCTTTCTGGCTTGCCTTTTTTTTTTTGGTTCTGGAATTGGAATTGGAATTGGAAAATTCAAGTTCAGTTGACAATATGAATCATTCCATCACTACTGCTGATTCACTGGATTCGAATTATATTGAGTTTGAGGCTTTTGATAAAACAATGGATTGGGATCATACTGATTACTGTTTTGCTGTTGATGATACTGGTAATTACTTATAATCTGGAGATGGGGAATTGCAGCTTCGTGATTCACAGAAGTCAATTGAGTGCCATAATTCAACGCATAGTAATAATAATAATGATAGCGATTGTTTTTGTTATGTTGAAAGAAAATCATTGAACGCTGTTGGAGCTTTTGGTCATTGGCATCTAGTCAATGCAAATTCCAATAAATTAGATATGATGAGTGATCTTAAAAAGGCTTCAAAATAGTATTGAACAACGTATACGGAATAAATAAACAAACAAATAATTTGAGTATTATGTCCTGCTTATAATAATCGTGAGCTATAAAAGCTGTAATAATTAGATTTTTGTGAAACTTCAATATTGAATGAAAAGGCATTAGTTTTAACATACATCAGTGTCATTCGAGTGTGTTAGTAAATACAGATCTGGGTAGTCTAGTGGGTAACTTCCACCAAGATCGTAACTTCTTTGAGAGTTTACTGTTATCCCACAACTGAATAGTAGTGTATCTATCCTATTCTATCTATATATAGGGGCAGTTCTGTCCCTAGATTCGTATCATCGACATTTACCGAAACTGCAGAAAAAAATGCATAAGCGTAGTATACTACGGGCTGTTTGGTGGTTAGGAGAGGGGATGGGGTCGGAGTTGGGAGTATGTTTTGGGATATTCTAGATAATTCTAAAAGATTTTTCAAATGCGTGGTATAGTACGCAATATATTTTTGGATGTCAGCGGGTGGGGGTAGAATTGTAAAATATTCTCAGGCAAGTATATTACATTGCTGATATAGCCTGATGTACTCCCATTAGGATTCCTAGGTTGTTGTTTTCGTCGGTGACATGAATCTAATATATTTGCCCCATTGTTAATAGTGAATAATTTTTTTATCACTGACACATTCGATTTTTTTTATTATAAATGAGGGCCCAGTACACGCAGATCGTTGTAAGAATAGTTTATTGGATGCGTAATTTTACGAGGTCATGTATGGATTACTAATTTTCTAGAACATTGAGAATTTTCGATACATCATTTCAATATAAAAAATATCATTTCTTGATGTAGTGGGGAGATTTCTACAAGACTAATTAATTATGCTTTGTCATACACTAGTGGAAAAAATGAAGGGATCAAAAAAAAAATCTAAATTTTCGGCTATTTTTCAAATGGCTGTATCTTTGATAAAAATGGTCGTATTGGAGTGAAAAAAAAGCAATTTGAAGCTTGAAGTTTCTAATTTTTGGATATTGAAAAAAAAAAAAATTTCCAAGCAACACGTATCGCGCAATCTTGATGAATATCATGAAAAAAAAATGTTCGAAATTTTTTTCGACCTTATTTTTGGTGTACGGACTTGAAATTATTTTCTCCAATTTAACCACTTCATGGATTAGATAGGTTGTCCATTTTGCTTCAATTTCGTTTTTTTTTGGTCGCAATACGACCATTTCTCGCTGAGCTATCGGACTTTGAATAAAAATGGATCATTTTCTCTTTGTTCATCGATATCTCAGAAACCAATGGTCGCACAGAAAGTCGACGGTGGGTATCACAAACTTGAATGAATTCTTTACAAGGTCTTGGCATGGTTTTTTAGAAAAAAAATTTTTTTTCATCCTTAACATGACTTTGAAAAATCGTAAAAAACAGGACTTTTAGGGGTATTCTAGAAAATCACATGCCACATTGAGAATATTGGGAAAATGACTGATGTTAAGTGTGCCTTCTATAGGTCATTGTATCCCTGAAAGCCCTACAAAGTTTCAATTCGATCCATCAAGACGTTTTTTTGTTTCAATCAATTGAATTTTTTAAAAAATTAAAGGATCACGTTTTTCTGCCTTTAAATGCTCATAATCTGTAAAAAAATGGAAAGGAATTTTTTCCTGATTTTTTTTACATCCTTATTGCAGAAAGCGTTTGGAATTATGGAAAAAAAAAAAAAATGTTTGAACCGATTTTCAGAAATTCCGCAAAACCGCCGGCATTAGCGTTACCCAAAGCGTACCACGTGGAGGTTGCACGGTCAGATTTACGCTTCTTTTACACACGTGCGGAAAGCGTTTGAAGTTATGAAAAAAACAAAAAAAAAATTTTGTTTGAAAATTTTTTTTCTACTGAAAAAAAGGTAGTTTTTAGAAAAACTATTTGTTTTAGTATTTTGTAAATTGGGAAAAAGCGTTTTTTGAATTCAGAAGTATGGCAGCAATAATCTCTGAAAAGGGTGTAGATCGAGATCAATATTCGGTTAAAATTTTGTTTTTTTTGCAAGATCCAAAAATTAGGAACCTCAAGCTTCAAATTGTTTTTTTTCACTCCAATACGACCATTTTTATCAAAGATACAGCCATTTGAAAAATCGCCGAAAATTTAGACTTTTTTTTTGATCCCTTAATTTTTTCCACTAATGTATATTAGTTGACATTTAATACTCAAATAGTGCGATTGAACAAAAGAAACATGAATATTTCAAGCAATTTTCTGACAGAATGACAATGAATGTTTAGTATAGTATCCACTACACACTCTTCATTACCATGATATCATCCGTAAGCATTTTGGTGGTGTACTTATACAAGTTATTTGGGATTTCACCGGAGGTATAATCAACTTTCATGACAATGTTCAAAGAATTGAACGTTTATGAGACCAGAACATGGGAAAGAAGAATGATGAAAAGGCTACAGTGTTTACTCAAGTGTTAATATACCCGTGATAGTTTTCGTGGAATTAAAACATTGGTTCCAGACATAAGAAAACATGCAAGTGACTCGATGATGACCCTCTACATGATGAAACGTAAACTGGAAGTTGAAAAGAACATGTTCTGCGTCATATAAGAAGACATCGCAGCTGCTCAAAACCTCGTAGTGAATATTACCAACGAATCAAACAATATTAATATGATTGCACAAGAATTGGAGCAATTTATATTTATTCGAAAGAAAAGAAGAAGATATGGTTGGTAATCATGAAAACCATTGGATGAAGTTGAAACATCTATGTATGTGATCCGGAAGTTATGTTTATACCTTATTCCCACACTGAGAAAAAAAAAATGTTGATTCAATAAAATTGATGTTATTGGAATATATTCCATTAATTCAACTGTAATATTTTCAGCTGAAGTAAATATATGCGTAGCTCAACAATACTGTCATTGTTTTCAAAAGCATAATAATTTTGGTTTTTTTATTCAATTGAACTATATATTTCATTGACTGAAGAATATATGCTATTGAGCCCATACAATATTTTATTCTCAAAAAAAAAATTCCGTCTTGAATCTACGTACTCAATATGAATTAATATTTTATTAGAAAGACTACATCTAGATGATTGAATTAACTGAATTGCTGCGGTAAGATTTCATTGCGACTTTTGTTAGTCCCAAGTAATGCTTTTATCGGATTAATCATTCATTTCGTTAATTTGATAACTTCAGCTATTGATTATTTAAGCCCATTTCTTATTGTTATAAAAGTATAAACTTTTGATCGAAGAAATTCAAATTCTGGATCAAATTGATTGGCGGAGTTGTTCAGAGTAATTATGTGATTTCGGCAAGTAAACGAAGCAGTTGAACGAAAATAATTTTTTATTGTGGTATGTATGCAGTTCAATTATATATACGATTACATTAACAAAATATGGTATTCAAAACAAATTATTTAGTCTTGAATCTTATTACTCGATTGAAGTTAATATTCTATTAGAAATTCTAATTATACATGGTTGAACTAAATACATTGGTGCAGTCAGATTGCATCGCGACTTTTGTTAGACTCAAGTAAAATGTTTTCATCGGATCAATCAATTATTTCGTTCATTTGAAAACTTTGATTATTGACTGTTCGAGCTCATTTTCCATTGCTATAAAAGTATAAACACTTTATTGAAAAACTTCAAATTCTTGATCAAATTGACTGGCGGAGTTGTTCAGAGTAATTATGTGATTTCGGCAAGTAAGCGAAGCAGTTGAACGAAAATAATTTTTTATTGTGGTATGTATGCAGTTCAATTATATATACGATTACATTAACAAAATATGGTATTCAAAACAAATTATTTAGTCTTGAATCTTATTACTCGATTGAAGTTAATATTCTATTAGAAATTCTAATTATACATGGTTGAACTAAATACATTGGTGCAGTCAGATTGCATCGCGACTTTTGTTAGACTCAAGTAAAATGTTTTCATCGGATCAATCAATTATTTCGTTCATTTGAAAACTTTGATTATTGACTGTTCGAGCTCATTTTCCATTGCTATAAAAGTATAAACACTTTATTGAAAAACTTCAAATTCTTGATCAAATTGACTGGCGGAGTTGTTCAGAGTAATTATGTGATTTCGGCAAGTAAGCGAAGCAGTCGAACGAAAATGATTTTTTATTGTTGTATGTATGCAGTTCAATTATATATACGATTACATTAACAAAATATGGTATTCAAACCAAATTATTTAGTCTTGAATCTTATTACTCGATTGAAGTTAATATTCTATTGGAAATTCTAATTATACATGGTTGAACTAAATATATTGGTGCAGTCAGATTGCATCGCGACTTTTGTTAGACTCAAGTAAAATATTTTCATCGGATCAATCAGTTATTTCGTTCATTTGAAAACTTTGATTATTGACTGTTCGAGCTCATTTTTTATCGCTATAAAAGTATAAATACTTTATTGAAAAAATTCAAATTCCTGATCAAATTGATTGGCGGAGTTGTTCAGAGTAATTATGTGATTTTGGCAAAGAAATGAAGCAGTTGAACGAAAGTTATTTTTTATTGTTGTATGTAGGCAGTTTAATTCTATATACGATTGAATCAACTGAATATTGAATTAAAAAAAAAACATTTAGAAAAAGAAGTCGTGTATATGACTTGAAAAATGACAAATGCATTTGTTCCACACAATAGAAGTATGATTGTCTATACAGGTTTTTACTGATACCAAATGGAAAACTATTTATCACAAATATACGTTTCTATATATTATACCCCTGTATAACTGATGATATTGCAATCAGTTTCCAATCGTTTTTCCATTGACTCAATAACGAATGTTCTTGTGTTAATGAACTGAAAACATCGGAAGTAAGTTTTCCTTGGAATCGATGGAAAAGGAAAAAATAAGTGTTCCTATGAATTAAAACGACTCTATCAATATAGTGCGTATTTATTCGCATATATTTTAAACAAAAGTACCGAGGATCGATCCCGATCCCTCGGGTACACTAATCGAGCGCCCTACGACCTTTGCCATGGAATCGTTGAAATATCTGGATAGGTTTCTTATATTCAACTTGTAGCCACGCTCGGGGTTTAATTCGACTCGGCTCGTTCGATTCGTTTATTGCTCAATTTTATTCAGCAGTTAGGTTGATTCATTGAAAGAAGTGTTCTTTTTCTCAATGAAAAAAAAAGTTCTGGCATTTTTTTTTTTTTGGCAAAGGCTTGAATGAATGAATGTGTCGTTGTAACAATGAAATATTCGTTTCTTCATGAATAAATATGAAATCACAAAATATAAGAAGGAACCGAACAAACGTGGGAAGCAGGCTAGTGTATAGCTCAGTGGTCAGAGCAATCGAGTTGTCGGCAGAAAGTCCCGAGTTCGAATCCCGGCCAGAGCACCAAATTTTCTTCGAATATTTCTCCGGGTGGAACACAAAATTTCGCAACGAAAGTAAGTATTGAAACAAAATAAAATATGGTAACATCCTTCAAACAATTGCTAACAAATAAATAGATTCTTGTAGGTACAGTGCGATCCCGATTCTCTACCACTTGGGAGAAGGACTACGACACTTGCCGTCGTGCCGGTGTACCGGATGGTGTGGGTAGCAGATGCGCCTACAGTCCACGAACACCACCCCCCAGCTAACCAAATTGGACGAGAACAAAAATAGGACCGCTGGAAAAAAATCGGGATAGTACAGTACCAAATATGTGTATGGATGAATTGAATATATGATTGAATAACTCATTGTAAGAACAATATGTACACGGTGATAATGATTGAGTATAGTACTACAACAACCGAATATTTGTTTATGGTGAATTAATCTTTTGCCATAAAAACTGTATCATCGTTTCGAACGAACGAATATTTAGTTGAAATAACCCTACAAATAATCTAAACAACAAGACATTCGTTGAATCAACAAAAGATTATTGTATCTCACGCAAAAATCAATTTGTGTGGACCGCATATCCATTCCACATAGTTGAATGTATAACTGGAGTAACAGTATATTTTTTTGATTCAATTCAAATCGAAGTTTTCTGGAATACACATGATTTTTGTATGACAGAAAAAAACTTTGTTGCGAATAAATATGTTTTTCCAGGAACAATATATATCTTTAATACATTATAATATTAAAATCTATTCAATCATATTTTAAGAAGAAACAAGTTAGCGAATAATTTCTCCGAACTAAATATCGATTCAAAGTAGATAAATGTTCAGTTCAATTGATCGTAGGTTTTATTCTTTTTCAATAAAAAAAGTAAACTATCCGATCAATTGTGAACTTTTCCCAAATGTAAAAATAATAGTAGCAACAGCATGTTCTTTGCATTCATGTGAATCAGAAAGTGATTCAATTGCAGACACGATCTTTTCGACTATAATTGCAATTGCACCAATCGTCTATCGGTTTCAAGGGCACACATTTACGATTTATTTAACTTCCCGTGTTATCTTACTAACTGTACCGACTTTTTAACTAACAGAATTTTTATTTGACTCAATTAAATAAATGTACTATTCGATTAATTGTGAACTTTTTCCAAATGTAAGAGGAATAGTAGCAAGATCATATTCTTCACATTCATGCAAGCTAGAGAGTGATTTAATGGCCTACACGACTTCTTCGACTATAAATACTATTGAAGCAAATACATATTCGCATTGTACAATTGCATATTCGTTTCAGGGGCACACATTTACGATTTATTTAACTTCCCGTGTTATCTTACTAACTGTACCGACTTTTTAACTAACAGAATTTTTATTTGACTCAATTAAATAAATGTACTATTCGATTAATTGTTAACTTTTTCCAAATGTAAAAGGAATAGTAGCAAGATCATATTCTTCACATTCATGCAAGCTAGAGAGTGATTCAATGGCGCACACGACTTCTTCGACTATAAATACTATTGAAACAAATAAATATTCGCATTGTACAATTGCATATTCGTTTCAGGGGCACACATTTACGATTTATTTAACTTCCCGTGTTATCTTACTAACTGTACCGACTTTTTAACTAACAGAATTTTTATTTGACTCAATTAAATAAATGTACTATTCGATTAATTGTTAACTTTTTCCAAATGTAAAAGGAATAGTAGCAAGATCATATTCTTCACATTCATGCAAGCTAGAGAGTGATTCAATGGCGCACACGACTTCTTCGACTATAAATACTATTGAAACAAATACATATTCGCATTGTACAATTGCATATTCGTTTCAGGGGCACACATTTACGATTTATTTAACTTCCCGTGTTATCTTACTAACTGTACCGACTTTTTAACTAACAGAATTTTTATTTGACTCAATTAAAAAAACAGTTGATTCGATTAATTATGAGCTTCTGTCAAATATAAAATGTATCGCAGTAACACTCCATGCATCCTGTATACATAGGTCGAGAAGTGATTCAAGTACATATATGATAGCATAGATTCTAAAAACTATTGGTCCAAATAAATCTTCATTCTGCATAATTCATTTTATATTTGACTTGACACTCAAGGTTTTCTCATCAATAAGTTCTACTATTCTTTCAAAGAAAACTCATATTATGGCAAACGAGAGAAAGATATGAAGAACACCATATTATGGTAGAACTAAAATATATATTGTTCACTTGAATAAATTTTTTCAAAACTATATAATATTCCAACAATTAAATATTTGGATGGCACTATTGAATGACAGATTCTATTGAATCAATGCCGAATTCACTTGTGTGAATTAAATTTTTCTCTCAGTGCATGATGTATCGAGAGATACAGACAGCAAGAATGAATATAAAAATGTTTGGCAAGTAGTATGCTCACCTGGGACTTTTCATCACGTGAGCATGTTTCATTGAACAGATTCGAAACGTATATTCATGATATCTTCCGCTCATTCCACGTTCCAATTTGAATATCGTATCAGAATTTGCACATCTCAACTTACTATGAACGGTCAATGAAATTTTGATTGGGCTCCGGTGCCATCATTAGAAAGAATGTCTCTTTCATCAAAACTGCAATTCAGGTCCGAACGTGATGAGAGGATACATTTGAATTACATATTTCTTGGAGATCTACCCATTTCCAACGATTCCATAGATATTTCGATTATCAATAGCAAGGAACATCAAAAACACTATCAGAATGAAAACTATCGCAAAAGGAAGTGAATCAATTTCTAGCACGAGTAAAACGTGCGAAAATGCATGTGAACGTCATTTTCGGCTGGACCGGACACACAATCGACATAGAAAGAAATATTTGAACCGCGAGTTTTCAGAGACAAATGTATCAATTTTTAATAATATCTACCCAACCGTTCAGTATATTGGGATCTGACATGGAGGCGTGGCCAAATTCAATATGGCGCAGACCGGGATGCAGTCGCTAGGCAAAACCGCGTAATAGTAGGCTTACCGTGTAAATATAATATAAGTTATAAATGTTAATGACCGGTAATGGTAGTTTTAACGATTCCTGATATTTGCCGATGATCTGGTTCAACTCCTAGTCGTCGAAACTTTCGAGAGGGTGAACGCTTAGTGGCTGCGAAACATTTATTAAATTGCGGTATTGTGAAGGAGCATAGTGACGTTTTCGAAATATAGGCGTCGATTATTCGAACGTAACTAACAAGTCGTTACATAAATAATCAGAGGATAACTTTTTTATTTTAGTATTCATTCAGTTTCATTCTCTTTTAAGTGTAACATTTATATCTTGTCTCATACTTAATCTACTTGACTCGTATTTAACCTAAAAAAACGAATTTTACTCACCCGGAAAGATGTTGTCTACTTTTTGAAAATATAATGAACACACTTTCATGTGAGAATTGATTTTACAAGCAATCCTCAAAGCGTTCTTCCATGCTTGGAATTTTTTCCACTTTTTCCATTTCACCGAAAAAATTATTTTGGTATACACAACGTGCATTTTTTGTTTGAAAACTATAAAACGACAATTCACGGTTTTGTTTTGAAGAACTGTCACATCCATATACAGAACATACAATTTTTTTTTTAGATGGTTCACGAGATGTAAATACACCTACTTCTGTCATTTTTTGTTCAATTTCTCAAAACCACTAATGTTAATTAATACGTCGTGACGAGCGTCGCACCCCGGTTTGAGTTTCAAAATGTAACACCAAATGTCTCACGAATTTTGTTAGATCCCAATATCGGGATTCGAACGTGTGAAAATGTATAAAAACATAATTTCCGTTTAGACCAGAAACACAATCGATATGTCAAATGAAGATATCCAAACTTTCAGTTCTCGTGTGGTATTGTATCAATTTTCAACCATTTCCGTTAATCCGTTCTATTGATATCTTGATGAGAGCATTTGAAAATATGCATTGATAGTATTTCCGGCTGAACCGCAAGTAGAATACAAGTCGGATGTAGCAATTTTACATTCCCTGCATTCACACAAGAAGCGTACGAATTTTCAAATTTTTTGATTCGGCGGTTTTCGAGATCATTGGCTAATGTTAGACACAAACAGACAACACACCGAAACCATGTTTTTCCGTTTCAGGGGATCCTCAAAACATGAAGGAATGTGTGAATCAGACAAAGCGAATATTAACTCTATACAATACTTTCCATACACTACGTGAGGAAACGTCAAAATTGTATGTGTGTGCTGAAGATATCAACTGCAATTCAACTGTATTTTATTGATTGGAAAAATAAACAACATTCATATAATAAAAAAAAAATATTTTTCAAATTCATTATATATTCATCCCTCTACACATTATTCCTTACACAATGTGAATTTTTTTTCAATGATACGGGTTCAATAATTTTATTCATTTTCCGAACTTACATTTAGAATCGTTCACGATGTCGAGCAGTTCCTCGTCGAGAACTACTAACAGCATTTGTATATGCATAATCCCTCGTATACATAATGTGGATACAAGGCGGCGCAAAGCTGAATCTTACAGTCTTCAAATTTTTTTAACGCAAACTTTTTAACTGCTGCACTGATTGGAATGTACTAAAAAATACGATCATGTAAAATCATACAATCGTCTGAAGTTTATGCTGGAAAATTTTCACTTTATTCAAATTCTAAACTTACATCAACTGGACCGTACTTCAACGTTTCATACTGCTTTGTGCAGTCGATGACTATGAGTGAAACATGATGGATGGAATTCGTCTACCATTGACTTCAAAAATAATAATCACACAAAAACGTGTTTTCCTATTTCCATAATAGTCTAGAATAATTATTCATCAATTGATAATCATATTAAATAGAACTTGAATGTCAAAAATTCGGACCTATAATGGGCAATTATTGCCGGAAAGTACAAAATGTTAATACCAACTGAATGAATCCACTCTACAAAAATAAAAATCTTTAATCCGGAATTAATTGATTAACTATTTGATAAAACAGTACATAAATTGTAATCAGTTCGATTAATATGTAGTTGAATAATTAATTATTAGATCAAGTTAGATCGTTTGTCTTTTTCGCACTTGCAAATAACATATATGGCGTTCATGCTTATGTAGCTTTGTCGGTAATAAAACGACTCTGCTGCAATTATTCCAACTTCATTTGGTTCTGCTAATTTCAATATAGCGACCAGAGGGGTCCCAGCTAAAGACTCTCCCAAGCTTTCTGTTGTAATTTTCAAAGGTGATAGACTTCTGGTCATCTTAGTAAATAAAGGTGGTGGTGGAAATTAAATTGTCATCCTGGCGCATTCCTTGCCTTCGTAATAACCTTCTAATTGACGGAGGGAAGGTTTCCTCCAACCTTGGGATTAGCGTGTTGTTGAAGATGCTGATTGAGGTGAATTGATGTAGTGTACCAGAACACACACATGTTTACACTTCCCAGACAGACCAGCTCTACAGAACATGTAGCATGATCGATATGCCTATTATTGACGAGCTAAAAAGTTACAATTATAAAATTTATCTTTTTTTTTATAATAGATTCATGAATATAATTTTTGAATACACGGTGTCACTTTTATTGAGTAGACATACGACACACTAATTTGAGCTACTATAAAAGTAAACTATAGTATACTAAATAATAAAGTATGTATAGTAAACAAAACTATACTATGCAGGATATCACTACTGGTTTATTTGTATCCTCTGTCTGTATTGCGTGTCGAAAATGCCTTGACTCGAGCAGTTTTCCACCTTTCATATCATTTCGAACACAAATACGATCATTCATCACAGGACAAAATCCAAATTTTACTTTTTTTTGCATTTTTCATTATTTTATCCGGCAGTAGCGCTGCCTCCACAGTTCGTGCACGATCCTTATAACTTGTGGAGAATATGACACTATCCTTCTCTTTCAGATGAATGTATTTTTTCTAATGCGATAGCGACAACATTCCGTGTAACTGATTGTACGGTTCCAAATTGTGATGATCAGCAAAGTAATAAGATAATACACGATTACTGCACTGTAAAATCGAGTATTTCGTTTTAAAACGTCATAACAGTTTATTCAATATCTTCAACATTGTAGTCCGTTATGATTCGTTTATAAGTGTTTCAAGAGTGACTACACTGTGTACGATGGTAAAGAAAGGTTATAAAAAGTTTCAACGTTTCAAATGCCAATACTTGATTTTGCAAGGATTTGCAGTGTGTAAGATGTTTCTTCTCTATCATTCATTATTCATTCTATTCATTATCATATTCTATCATACAATAACATCTTATACAATTGCCAAAAATGATTATGGTTCATGGTTAATGAAAGTAATTTTCGTAAATCCAAGTTTGTTAAGCGTAGAGATTTGATCAAAAATTTTATCTCATTTTAAGAGGCGCCGAGCAGTGACTACAATGCTACATCAACAATGCTTTTATGCCAACACCGTGACTGTATGCATCAATAAACTTCGCGGCATATATTCGTAACTGACATCATTGCATACTCCTTCGTTATGATATTTAGTGATCAAAGCTGCAATGGAACACATAGTAATGTATGAAGTCTACAGAGAAACACTGACACGAAAAATTTTCGTGGTTGCATATTATCTACACCCGATTTTGTTGTGGGATTCGGAGACGGAATTGAATATCAAATGTGCATTGTTTGCGTGACACGGCTGAGAACATTTTGGAAATTATTGACGTTATACTTGGCGGTAATGAACGACGTCGATTTTTTCTGCAAGTTCTTATTGCACCAAAATAGTATAAGCGCGTACTTGGCGCACTTTTTCACAGCATAGCTGTTTTATTTTGTTGACTATTACAGGACAATTACAGGAATTACACAAAGCAACTGCTGATCTCCTGTAATGGTTTTTGTCATTGAGAATCAATTACTCACCTCGTTGACAGTATTATTGTAATCTTTCTCCGAAGACAATTCAACCGTAATATTTGGGTGATCATTCAATGCAAATGCCCATTTATATAATTCATGTGGTAAAGTAAACGGATCATAAACTGATACTTCAATTATCTCTTTTAATTGTGCCACCAATACCATCGTACAGAGCTTTACCTAGTGTAGTAGCAAACGAATTCTATTCGGCAGATACAGCAATATCGCTATCGTGGTAATACAAATCAACAAAGTTCTTGAAATTTTGAACTGCTGTGGAGCTCCATCCGAAAAATCATAAATTTGGGTAGCTTTTTCAGATATATTCTTTACAAAATCAATTATCATTCTAGTACATACATGTGTTGCAACTTCGTCATGATATATGTCGTATAATAGTAGTACTATGAAAATGAAGACTTAGAAAAATTTCTATGTGAGCGTACTTGGAGTACAAACAGTTCAAAATTTCTATTTGAACAAAAGTATCAATCATTTGAAATAATTTTATTATAGAAAAACATCAATTTTCGAAGGTAATGAAAATTGAAATTTATCAAACTAAAACAAATTGGAACACAAAATTATACCAAGATTCGACTTATGGGAATAAACGCAGAATAGAACAAAGTTTTTTTCACACAAAAAAAAAGTCATCAGAAATGGCGTAATTTTTCAAATTTGTGATACTTTCCAAAAAATCGAAAAATTATATAGAAGATGGGTTGAAATATTTCTTATGCATTTTCTTCCGAAAAGTACGTTTCTCAACAAAGAATTTGTGAAAAACGTCTTATTTAGTCAATTTTTGTAAATGTTATGAGCAAAAAAAATGCCTTCTTCTTTTTATTGATAACTTTTCTCCGGTTGTGTGAAAAAATTAGAGGAAAAATTATAAGAATGTTTCGAGTGGGGTACAATAATATACCAAATTTTCAGCGAAATCGAAAAGGGTCGGGATCAAAAGTGGTCGATTAGGCGTGGAACGCCTCATATGTATGTGGATAAGTTCTTATACATATTTATGAACATATTCCCGCATGCCTTTCTGTCCCTGCATTCTCTGTCACTGCTTTGTCGTTACATTTCCTTTGCGTCTCCTAGTCTTCTTTGGTCTTTTTCCGTTTCTGTTATACAAAATTATATATAGCGAAAAATGCAATGAGGAGTTGACCATAAAAAAGTGTGCCTTTTGGCATGAACTAAATCATGAAAAACGTGATTTTTTTGTTTCTCGTGAATACGTTACTGGAAATATGAATGTTTTCAATATTTTGTATATCGCTCGTCGTGACATTTGAAAAATAGATCGTAAAGACACCGGATTTATTTAGTTATTATTCATGAGAATTTCTTTCTATACATACTTGCATGAAATTTACTCTCTGTTTCCCTTACGGTGTACTAGAAACATTATACCAATCTTCTTCTGGATATGTAGAGCAAAGTCGGTGGATTCTTTGGGCTATCTGGACAATGTTCTCAACAAGGCGCTTACTAACTACCTACACATTGAACTGCAGACACTCTGACACTGACGGATGAGCTTACATGTTACTAATGCAGCCCCCTTTGATGTTGGCCGCCATGTACGTTCTGTGGGGACGTATTTTAGAAGAGTCGAGTCGACGTGTCCGGCGGTAGACGATACGACAAAAGAATTTACCGCGCTCCATATAGGACAACTGGGGCCAAC
Source organism: Zele albiditarsus (assembly GCA_958496275.1). Lineage (NCBI taxonomy): Eukaryota > Metazoa > Arthropoda > Insecta > Hymenoptera > Braconidae > Zele > Zele albiditarsus. The sequence goes on from OY292415.1 coordinate 398,597, forward strand.
TCATCCCTTCCCTTTTTCTTATTCCATTGGCACAAATGCCATTGTTAATACAACCTGTCTCCGGCGAGATCACACACCGAAAATTATTACTTCTGACACGCATGTTTATTAGTATGTGGTTCGTGCAGATGTAAAAAATTTTGTTGGCATAACGACGAGAGTGAAATATTTATAAGATCATAAAAGACTGTAGAGTGTACTAAAAGAGCAACTCTTGGCAATCTTATGTTCGAATATTTCATTGATGATGTCAGAAAATATTGCCCACAGGATATGACAAATTCTTAAAAAGAATAATATTTGTACATGCGAACGATTCCATCATCACATATAGCGAGAATGTTATTGCCAGGATGTCGTACACGCAAGAGAGGAATACCGGAATAGAGAGGTTGATATCGAAAATGATCGCTACAAAATATTCGAATTATGTGAGAAGCAATGTATTGATATAGAAGCAAACATATATCATTCATCTTCATCTGTCATCCTTGTTAGTTTTCACTCATGATGTACGGCTGAGGAACCGAATTGTAGTGGGGCGTTAGTAATATAGGACATGGTACTATTACTATATCGCATCTTTCGTTTCGATCGCAACCAAATTTACATCATTAGTTCCGGTATCAGTTGAGAAATCCGTCATCGAATATCTCATTCGCCGATTTCTATTATTTTTTATTAAGAGGGAGATTATTGAAGGCTGGTACGGACGGCATAATTATCCATGAATGCCTGTTCTACGATAACGTTCATGCAATCATACATATTCACCTTTACCTGTCATCCATATTCATTTTCGATCAACGTCGAAAAACTGCCACCAAATAAATTTCAGAAAAAAATGTGAGCACTGTCATATATTTAATATGAATTATTTTCTGGTACAGATCTAAGTCATCTCATATGTTTCTCTTTAGTATTCATTCATATCGATATCATGTGCTGAAATTTATTGTGATGAATAATTGCAGATGTTGTGTGGTGAACAAACTTTTAATACAGTTGATTTCATATTCTAATACGGCTTTTGAAGAAGATTGAATTAATGCGTTTATCTCTGTTGGTAAAGTATTATCGAACAAAAGCAGCTCGACTGTATGTGCCCGTGGTGATTGTCTGAAACACATACAATAATATTCGATTATGACTTATGCTACAAAATGATATAAATCGCACCTTCATTTATTATGCGGCCAAGGATATTATATGTACGAAGTGCTATATGAGTTGAAACTCTTGATCCTTCGTTCATTTATCGTACATACTTGGCGCATCCGACTACTCAATTCCGATGCTATCAGCAGCATTATTTCCATGCCTTTTTTTTTAACCTATATTACTGAATGAATATCAATCCCCATCGCAAATTACATGGTATTTCGAATCAAAAAAATAGGAGGGATGAAATGGCTCACAGTTCCATGAGAGCGGTGATGAATGGGGACTCAGAATTAAACGCGCCAAGATGTTAGTATCAAGAGTGAATAAAATTTATAATTTTTCTCATCATCGGTGGATAAATTAATGGGTTCACATTGCATATTATATTTTTTTAGAATGCCATACTATTATACACACCATAATCAATGTTCAGATCACCCAAAAATGAACTAGGGACCAAGAGTTTCAACTCATGTAGCACATCGTACATGTCATGCGCTTGGTAACATAATGAATAATGTAACGATCCTATATCTTTCTTTAGCATAAGTCCCGATTGAATGTCCTACAATCACCACGGGTGCAAACTTGTGGATTGCTTTAGCATACTACATTATAACTATTATGATTCATACGGGGAATTCAAATTTGTCAATATGATCGTTCATAATAAACAGCTGACCCTCCGATGTTTTGTTAGGCATTACAAAAATATCTTGTAAACTGCTGTAGTTGCGCAGGAAATATAACTACTTTCATCTTATAATACGCGTACTTTATTTCCATCGCATCCGAAATCAGATCATTCGGTCCAGTATCAGCATAGATATACGCATTTCAATATCTCATTTGCCGGTTTTTTTCATCATTACGCGCGTTCCCGCCCTTCTGTAACGAAGTGAGATTTTAATATACAAAATTTGTTAAGTGATTCTGCATTTAACGTTGGAACTTTATGATGTGCACGTATGAAAGCTGGTGGTATGAATAATCCTCAGAGTCCGTCCGTACACTAGTTTTTAGTGTACAGGTTCACTAACTGATGAGAAAAAAGAGTGCGTGTATCAGTAAATGTGAACACGCGCAAGAAGTGACATTTCTTTGAGTTATATCTATATTATTATTATTTTGGACTGAATACTGAAAATTTAATAGGATGGAAGAGATATCAACATAACAAATTTCTTTTCCGTAAATCAGAAACATTTTATTATATACATTGCCAGAAATTATTATTATTTCGACCGTCGTTACCTTCAACAATAATATTGTCATCCTGAAGGACAATTTTGGAATATCGACTGGCGATAAAATTTGAATGAAATCGTGCGCTGTTAAATAACTCATTTGAATTGAAAGTACTTTCTGCCATCATTGAATCTGAGAATCAGTTAATTATTTGTTATTAAATTATGGAGGACTAGGTATATTATTTTTTTTTACAGATTATCAACTTAAAATATGCGCAATCACAAAGATAACAATAATATATATATAATATGCAATAAATAGAATTGGATAATACTTACAGTTGATCAACAGGTTAAGATAACATAAAAATGAAAATTTAAGCCACGTGGTTTCCACAGTTTAAACATTGTTTATTTTCTGTTTTTGAATTAATCACTCTCTCTATCAATGTCCATACACTTCACACGAATGTTGCAAAAATGATAACAATATTTATAAATAAAAATTTTTATGTGGTAAAGCACTACAGTATATTTTCACAATTATTAGATGAAAACATATACACGTCGATCAGCGCGAGGTATCTACATAATTTTGGAACATGCATGCGTAATATTACATGTAAAGGATTCGTGAACATTCTATATATATAACTGTCTCCATAATGTAGCATTGGTGCGACGCCGTGTAGGGATGCTTGTCTGGTGTACATCCATAAGGCGTGCTACAGCCTATTCGTGTAGGTGCGTGAAGTGAACGTTGAAAGTTTTGGACTGAGAATAGCAGCGCCCTTTACCGAGCGGCAGTCGGTCTAACCCGAGCGTGGGTTAAACTTTTCTTTGCGATTGTCAGTATGAAACGTCCATACGAAGATTCACGTATTTCTAATGGTTATGGAAAAGTTTAACTTTGAGATTTGAAATGTTACAATCTTCAAGGTAAATGTACCATATATTTACTTTCAAAATTATTTGATGCATCTGATCCACTACACAGTTATTGAGAAAAAAATTATTAAGAATCGCGATTTTTTAATCCTTATGCATACGCTCTAATGACAGAGATGCTCTTCTACTGACAATTTGTATTTTATTTATTGTGAACTTTCAAACTTTGAACACTCAAATACTGATATAACAAAATTGAATATGTATAGAATGGAATTGAATATTTAAAAGTCCTAGTCACCGATAAAGAAAAATGCGAAAAATAAAGTTAAAAACATTATTTTTGAGGTTTATAATTAATAGCGACATAGATGGTAGACGATTTGGCAATGCTGCCTGAGACAACTGAATAGGAAAGTGAATAAACGAAAATAATATAATTGCAGTAACAAAATTATTGAAAAATAACAACAAAAAAACGAAAAAAATGAATATAATATGGTCTTATATGGTAAGCTGTCAAGCTTTTCAATATTTTGCACATATTATAAATATTTTTTTGGCTTCCAGTTATGCGTGCATTTCCACCAATATTTTGCGCTTGTAAAAATTTCATCCCTCTCGATACACTTGATAAAAGATCGGTTGACGATTTTCTCTTGTAATATCGGCCATAATTATTTCATTCATCATATTGTTAGGTCTTGAGCGACCTCTCCGCTACATTTTTTCGCCTAACCGACGTGACCCATTTTTATCAATTACGATCGCACATGCTAGCGCATTATAAGTGTTAAGCTCGCTCTTTTACAATGGCTGCACGCGCACGCGCACGCGCCCGCGCAATTACCATACCGCGAACATCCAACTCAATTCTCCGCTGTTATGCTGCATTGCGGAATATGACCATTTAAATTATTAAGGTAATGTTAAATAACATCTACAAACTTTTGGGATATCCACTCAGCATGTAAGACTATATCCTTATAATATAATATTCCACTGACACCTGCAATATCGAGTGTTCGAGAACCACTTTTCGGCCAGTCTGAACGACTTCAAAATTCACTCATCCTATTCTCTCAATTTCCATTCTCGGCCAGACTTCTATCAGATTTGTCACGCTCTTCAATTCACGGCCGGTATCGACGACATCAATATCAATTAGACACATCAAGAAGTCCACTAGAACATTTATACACGGAGAGAAAATCGAAGTAAAAATTACTATGGTTGCATAGCATCGGTGGACAACATTCACATTATAACAGAAACTGCTATAGTCATATTAAAATGCACTATAGTCTCAACCAATATTTGCGATGTCCCATAGTAATTTCTAAAAGTGACATTACTATAATTTGCTGTCAAATTTTTACTATGGTAACAAAGTAAAAATTACGTATGATACAGATCATATTTTACTATTATCCAATAGTTTCGTTAATATTTGTTTTTATAGTAACAAAATGAAAATGACTCATAATGTAAATTAGATTTTTTCATAAAAGATACGAAAATTAATTTACAGTCTATCTATTGACAATCACGCGTTTCGCGTTGTGCGCAATCGACATAGCTTTTAAACATATCTGTTACTTGTGTATGGCGCGCTATTCTTTTGTTTAGCTTCCCGTTGCGTATCCTCAGAGCGGCGTTGTGTTCATAGCGCGAAAACCGTAAAGTCTGTGAAAACAAAACATCCAAGCCGTGTGTCAACTGAATTTCAACGGTAAGTTATTAAAATTATTTATGCATAAAAAACTAACTCGGCTTGAGCGCTTTACAAATAAAAATGCATCTGCATGATGGTTGCGTGACGTGTATGTGAATTGTGCGGTGATATAAAATGATGAATGAAAAGTGTTTTAATTTTTCTTTGTTTTTGAGGTTAACGTTCATCGTTTGAGTGCAAACAAATGTGTGTCAACGCGCACGTGTATGAAAATACGCGTGCGCGTATTCGTGTGTGTATATTTGCAAGTAAAAATCACTATAATGACAATTAATGTTTACGATAGTCTGTAGCATTATTTACTTAGTACCATAGTAAAATTTAGACAAGATGTCAGTAAGTTCTCAGATGGCGCTGTAGTAAAGTTCCTCTAATTTTTTACTTAAGACCATAGTAAAAAGTGAGATAGTTTGAGGTTAGTCTACCGTTACTATAGACCATAGTAAAAATTCATGTGGCTGGCGAAGGAAAAATTACTACTTTTTTCTCTCCGTGTATAAACCACAAAAAGTTCCCAACACATCGAACATTCAAATGAATCAATTAAATAATCAATATAATAATCAATCGCTAGGTCGTCGGAATTCGATCCGATTAGATCATAATTAATCAAAGGAAATCAATAAGATGAACCGTTATCAGCGACGAACTCGCTTATAAATCTATCTCAGTGAAATGTTCTTATCCCATAAATATTATTTAATAATTCAACTATTTAATTCATCCTGATCACGAATCCTTTTCTGAACGCTTCAGCTGCGAGTCGCCGTGGCAAGCAACGATCCCTCTACCTATTCGGACAATACTTCAAAATCTTATTGTTATAACTGACTGTGATATCAACCGGAACGTGAGGATCCTCTTCTCCAAGTACAAGCGATCTACAAATCCAACTATTCAACGAACAAATATTCAACCAAATATCTCCATTCCACTCATTCGGTCCTGTCATCCGCTGCGCCTAGAACGCAATCAGGGTTACATCCAGGTCGTAACAATATGATTAGATAAACTACTTTCCTTACTTTGGTTCAATTTTAAACAATGAAGTGTTTTTTTTTTGAATCATTAACACGTACTTTTTTCGATTTCGCTAAAGTTATCGCGCTAGTATGTTACGTATTTTCTTTCATTTCATCGGTTGTAATATCAATTACAGCATGTTTAATGAGCCGTTGCAAAACGCCGATATCATAAATTGCATTATGTGCATCTACTGAAGCTTTCGAACCTAAATATTCTTCAGCAAGTACAGCTTGTACACGGAGAGAAAAAAGTAGTAATTTTTCCTTCGCCAGCCACATGAATTTTTACTATGGTCTATAGTAACGGTGGACTAACCTCAAACTATCCCACTTTTTACTATGGTCTTAAGTAAAAAATTAGAGGAACTTTACTACAGCGCCACCTGAGAACTTACTGACATCTTGTCTAAATTTTACTATGGTACTAAGTAAATAATGCTACAGACTATCGTAAACATTAATTGTCATTATAGCGATTTTTATTTGCAAATATACACACACGAATACGCGCACGCGTATTTTCATACACGTGCGCGTTGACACACATTTGTTTGCACTAACTTAATGGTTAATTGTACGCATAAATCGACATCAATGCCCAATAGAATATTATGCGTTCAAACGATGAACGTTAACCTCAAAAACAAAGAAAAATTAAAACACTTTTCATTCATCATTTTATATCACCGCACAATTCACATACACGTCACGCAACCATCACGCAGATGCATTTTTATTTGTAAAGCGCTCAAGCCGAGTTAGTTTTTTATGCATAAATAATTTTAATAACTTACCGTTGAAATTCAGTTGACACACGGCTTGGATGTTTTGTTTTCACAGACTTTTCGGTTTTCGCGCTATGAACACAACGCCGCTCTGACGCTACGCAACGGGAAGCTAAACAAAAGAATAGCGCGCCATAAACAAGTAACAGATATGTTTAAAGGCTATGTCGATTGCGCACAACGCGAAACGCGTGATCGTCAATAGATAGACTGTAAATTAATTTTCGTATCTTTTATGAAAAAATCTAATTTACATTATGAGTCATTTTCATTTTGTTACTATAAAAACAAATATTAACGAAACTATTGGATAATAGTAAAATATGATCTGTACCATACGTAATTTTTACTTTGTTACCATAGTAAAAATTTGACAGCAAATTATAGTAATGTCACTTTTAAAAATTACTATGGGACATCGCAAATATTGGTTGAGACTATAGTGCATTTTAATATGACTATAGCAATTTCTGTCATAATGTAAATGTTGTCCACCGATGCTATGCAACCATAGTCATTTTTACTTCGATTTTCTCTCCGTGTATATAGCTTGCTTTTGCTCCCCATTTGTATTCTAATTTTACTTTTAGCATTGGAAATGAATCGGTTAAACCTGTAACTATTCAAAAAATTAATTTGATAGACTTCTTTTTTCATCAAAGTGATAATTGTTCGTAAATTATCGTTCAAAATAGACAACCCAGTAACTTTTGAAGCTTGAATCTGATACCACGCGAAGGCATAAACAAAAGTGTACAATGCAAATTTATTTTTCCCTGATTTAGCAGCTATTTGAATGATTTCTTTATCTGCATAGAATCCAGTAGTATCAGACCGAAAAACATAATTCTCGCAAACTGAAAATCTGATTGTTCTGATTTTGGATTCGTCTAACCCATGAAATCTATCCCAATAGCAAGTCCACAACCAGATTCATAGCAAATACCTTCTTTGCGGGTTGCTTTATTGATTTTATTAGATTTTAAAATCGAATAATTGCCGTCGACACTTGTTAAATTGAACGATTTGAGCTTTTATTTTTCGCTCGCGTGATATTGCGTCTAGTTTTAGCCGGAATCGCTCTGACAATTTTGAAAAACGCGAATTTTTCATTGTTTTATTCATAATATCAATTGACGAATTACAAATATTTTTCCGCAAAACTACATAGCTTACTCTGATGTCATTAGATGAACCTCCGTAATGAATCTGCTTAGGAACCTTACTAGCAATTATTCTATTCAAAGACTCGTTACTCTGACTCGAAGTATATGGGCACAGCTCATCAGCGACGTGAGCAAACAAGTTGAAAATATCTCGCAGTTTTTGTCGAAGCCCAGTATCACTAAATGCTTTCCCTCCAGGTAATACTTTGTGCTTATAGTTGTCTGGGTCATTGTTGTAGTCATATCAGTTATCACAATGAGAATGATCGTCAAATGCATTTGGAGTTATGTTTAGTATACCCTGTCTATTTACTTTAAGATTATTTTTGTTTTTTTCTAGTACACAACGAAAACAGTACTTGAAATACTTTACGCATATGAACATTTGCTATGTTTGCAAAGAACGTGATTTTTATCACTCCATTTATTTATTTCGTAACCAACTTCGTTTCGTAATATGGCAAGAGTGCTGAAACCGTCATCACCGATAAGTGTTTCTCGTTTTACTTTGGTTTCATCAAAGTGTGGACTTCATAAAAAAATTTCGCGGGCCATGTCTGCTTCCATAGCCTTTGATGAACCTTCAAAATAGTTGCTAGAATCGAGACCTTTTTCTCATTTAGCCGTATTATCATCAACATTATTATTAACGTCAACTGTTCTTACTCGATGCTCATATACAATACATCGTTTGTTTCTGGTTCAATAACCTACGACTTTACCGGTATGAAAATCAATAGCAATTCCATGTCCTGAATGAAAAGAATAAATTTGTTTTTTCAATCAGCAATTACAATTATTTGAATTAGTCTTATGATAGTACCTGTTAAACTGTTGTTTACTTTCGATCGTGTACTTTCGGTCGATGAAAACGATCGACCAGATGCTTTCTTCCGCCATGCCGCGTCGTAACTGATCGTCAAACGAACAACAAAATATTCCTCTCATTCTTCCATTTCTCGCAAACAATTCATAACAGGATGAATTTGGAAATAAATAAGAATTAATTCAAAAATTAAATAACGATTGTTACAATTCTATATGAAAAATTCATTAATATTTGGTAAAAATTATATAAGTACAATATTCTCGTAGAGAAAACAGTTTTTTGGAATAATTGCACCATATTTCTTTTGCTAATTATTTAACGTCAATGAAGCGACGTTGTTTGGTCACTCATGTTGTGAGGCGGCAGCACCGTACAATCACTCAACCAGTTTGACTCACAAGTCACCTCAAATCACTCAATTGGGCAATCAATAGTGTCACGTAGTGTCACTATCACCCAATCAATCTATTTTGGACACTTATGGGCACTTATGAACATGCGCTTGCGCACATCCTGTGCCTGCGCTTGCGCTGAAGTGCAGCATAAGTGTCGCTGCTCTTCCGTCGGTATCATGATCATCAACGACGCGTACAGCTCAATCATCTTCGTTCTGAACACCGAATCTAGCGCACGTGTTGTACTCGATCCGCTCGTCCAGCTCATCAGTTAAATTCTGTTCTCACAATGTCTCAACATAGTTTATTGTGTGTGCTAATATAGTGATTAACTCAGTGATAGGTATCAGTTTAGTGACCAACTCAATAGTATGATTACTCGAATGATAGTATGTGGTGTGCATTGTATGAATATATGTAATTGAACGCTCAGTATAAGTGTGCTCATTGTTATCACTCTATTCTCTTATACATTTCGGTTGCTCAATTGTTTCATAGACACTACTCAACACGCGGTCATTCTCACATACAATTCTGTTGCTCATTCGAGACCACGTGGTTTTAGCTCAACTCAACACTTGCATTCGCATCATTCTTATTCACCACATATGCACTCACTTATCTCACATCATTCGTCCATTCACGCTTTGTACAATTCAGCAATCATTCAGCACTCATTCATTCATTACTGTTAATTTTTCATTCAGTTAATTAAATCAATATATTTATATCTGGTTATCTACTCAAACGCATTTATCATTCATGTCTTAATAACCAATTATTTTCCACGGCAGCTATTTGGTTGGCAACATCCCCAACAGACGACCTTTCAATTCTAAAAAATTTTAATTGAAATTGCTTTTGAATTTACTCAATGAATTTACATCAAGACACGCAGTAGCATCTTGAGTCAAGTATAAGCCTAATGGCGTCACTCATAGCGGCGTCACTCGAGGCCTACCGCTATCTATACATGACAAATCAGTGTCCTCCACACCACTAATAATTGAATCGCCAATAACGCTATAAATACACCAAATTCCCCCAAAATATCCATGGATACGTATATCGAACGATAATTCCCTACAAATTGAAACTAAAAATGAATAATTTAATATTTTATTTACTCGGATTTGGGTTTATCATGAATAAGCCCCACTCCGTGCGACTATTTGGACTATTTTAGATTTCTCAGCTGATAGTCATGATGACTAAAGTCACATCAGGTGTACAAGCCGGATATACATTATGGTACAAAAGTGAATTCTCTATGATCATCCAATTAGATTTCTACATGCATGCGCTAGTAATTTCATGGTTCAATAAACTGTCGCGACATTAAATGTTCGCCGGAAAATATTCATACTGTCGGTATGCTAAACAGCCCTGTGCAGCTAGCCACTATCATGTACTTCTATCCATTTTTTTATGTTTTTTTTTTTTTTGGATTGATCATAACAAAGAATTAGAACGATATCAGTAAACTAACATTCTTGTCCGTAATATTCATATGTATGTGAAGTATCAATGAAGAGAATTGATATTTCAAAAATTTTAATTGATTATTATTTTAAACAAAATCGATTGCATTCAATTGATACCGTTTCTACCCATGCGATGGCGCATCGAACGCTTCATGCAGGGTCACAAATGGTCATTAACGGTACAACATCCTTTACGCATTCAAATAGTGATGTGATGAGGACATAGACAACGTGGAATTTTCAATAAAACCTGAATATAATTATCAATTCTCTATTCTCATTCGATTTGATTCTGCCATGCCTGCGTTAGTAACTTTATGATCCAGTAGACTGACACCGACGCTAAAATTTTCGCCGGACAATAATCCCACTGTCTATACTAGAGCTCTATTTAGCCGGCGATTCTTATGTACTTCTATCTATTCTTGGATGTTGTGCAGTCGATTGATCATAACAGAGAATTAGAACAATCCCAGTGAACTATCATTCTTACACGTATTATTCATATGTATGAAGAGCATAAACAATAAGAATCAATAATTCCGACATTTCAATTGATAATTCAAACAAAATCGAATGTATTCCATTAACACCGTGCATGTACATGTAATGGGGCACATGACGATTTGTGCAGCGCCACAAGTGGTCATTAAGAGTACAACATAACATCTGTTACGCATTCAAATAGTGATGTGTTGATGACATATGACAACGTGGAGTATTAAATAAAATATGGAAGTAATTATCAAATATGGATCTCCCCAATTGAAGACTTCCTATGTAGTGCAATTGAAGGAAAATAGAAAGAATTAGTTGACACCAAACATGTTGACGATCAACCCGATATGCAACCGATTTGTCGCAATTTCGGCATGATTCAAATATGCAACCACAAATTTAGCATTTTATAGCAATACATATTCGAATGGATAAAGTAGCGTCACATCAATGAATGATTACAACCAACGCGAATAATTTTCACTTATTACCAATCAATTAGTCACTTATTTAATACATTCAATTGGATACACTAAAATACGAAACGGAAGTGTTGCATTTATTTACCATGAGGGTTTGCCATCGTGTCTTTGCACGAAGCCAATAGCCTCATACTTATCAATATGAAAACTTGAGATAAGCATCATTGCATCATATAGAATGGAAAACTTCTGATGAAGACAGAGAGACGCTCATAAGCTTTCTCTCACTCTCCGAATGGTTTGGCAACACAGAGGTGATGGGGCAGTGCGCATTTCTGCACTATTATATTCCAGTAGTTCTCGCCGAACGCAGCCTTCGTAGTTTTGCCACGACAGTTCCAGAAATTGACTGTTATTCGACATCACTGCATGTGTCATCACATTGTAAGGTAGTATCAAAAACTTATTGAAATAGTAGTGATATTAACAATTATAATGAAGATGTCTATCGTTTTTTCGTTGTACTTTCAGATTGAATTCGATCCGACCAAATTTTTATGCTCGCAAGTAATAGAAAAAATTGTTTTAGCTGTTTTCATGCTACAAAACGTTTTCGAGGGAGTTTTCGTGGTTAGCTATTGGTGCTGAATTCACCCCCATTATGAATTCTGTATCCAATCAGATCAATACCATATTCATGTCTATAATGCGATGGATTGACATTTCGTTGTCATTCGAATGCGGTCTCAACCAAATCGCATTGTGTGTCATCTCCATTTCATTGTATTGCATTTATTCGACCTTTTTCACTCAATATACCCACATCGAAAAAATCTATTGATGAAACTATTGGTAATGCCAAAACTTTTTTTGCTGATAGTAAATTAGTGGTCAATTGTAATCCTATTGGATGTGATTGATGATATTTTCCTATATTTATCACAAATAATTATTTATCACACGAAAGATCTTTAACACACAATATTTTTACGTTTTGTTTAGTACATTAATTGAAAAATAGATTTGAGTTTCGATATTATACTATTGGCTGCTATTGAATGTCAATAGTCTTGGGTATTAACTGAATGCTATTGCATATTCAATAATATTTAACAGTGTTTTTTGATGGGAGTTCCACGCATTTTGGAACCCGACACGTTTTATAGCGGTCCCGTAGTAGTTTTGAACTTTCAAAGGTGATATGCGAGTATCACATTTGCGCACTAGTGTTATTCAACGTGTTTGGGCCGTGTAGAGCATATTGGCCGACCCGACCCATTTGAATTTGGTGCATCTGTTTTACGAATTCCCAAGCACACAGCTCTAAAGCTGGAGGGCAAATTTAATTATCTACCGTGCGGGGTAGCATTTGTTAAAGCGGAAGTGCGATGTGAAATATGCCAAGGATGCTGATGGAGATATTAAACACTCTTGATGGTTGAGAAAGCGATAACAGATCATTCTCAAGATGATAAATTATTGCAGAAAATTCTACATTTTCGACAATAAAGCTTACAAGATCTTGCCAATGTCACTTAAGACTACACTCAGAGAAATTTCTGGTCGTACCAACTATAAAATTATAGTGCAATAGCACCTCAACTTTTTACGTAAAGTTGTAACAAGTAGTTTTTCATCATTGAATCAATTACTAGTAGATCGTTACGAGAGCTATATGGTAGTTAAAATAACCATTCAAAGATAGTATGGGATAAGCTGTGAGAAACCAAAGATCTGTTGTCTTCGAAACAATTATATTATGGTTGAATCAACATTCTTTATGTGGTATTCAGGATGTGTATCGGTATAGTTACATGAAAAAGGAATTTATAATTGCAGTAACTATAATGATATAGTTATACTCACTATGAGTTGGGAGTGTGAAAAATGACCCGATAAAAGTTGTTACAATTATAGTATTATAGGCGGTAGTACTTCGACTGATTAGTTGCTCGAATCAGGATCCAACAGTTACCCAAATGGAAAAATCTTAAATATATCAACTATTTATTTGTAGTTGTACTTATAATAATTTTTCGTTAATCTTAACTATATCTTCAGGGTTTTAAAAATCATAAAATAGTAGTTCAGTTGACAATGTATATTTAGGTATCGAAAATATTATTTTCCAGTCATATCAAGAATTACAACATGTGATTATCATATGCGATATATGGTAGACCACTTGTTGATATAACTTTATTCCGCACTTCAACAAATGATAATGATTGATACGATAAGAATTTATATTCGTTCGTGTCTTTCAATTTGTAGCTCTGTGAATGTTCATCTTTTTTTACGCATTTGTACAATTTTACAATGAAAGCAATATTAGAAACGTTCGTAACATGCACTCTTTCTCGAAAAATGTTAGATATGCGACCATAAATTGGCATTTCATCGTTTGAAATTTTTATAACAGTGTTTACATCGTATTTTATGTTCTCGATAATGACATATTCTATATGCTCATAATTACTCATATCGATGTACGGAAGTTTTACAATAGGACGTTCTTTTGAGCAAACAATAGTTTTACAAATGACAGAAGTTTCCAAACATTTATTCTCAAGAAATAATTCGCTCATATAGAGTTGTTGTTTGATACCTATCGTTTGTGGTAAGTTTATCCTATTATTGGAAGTCAATGCGCATTGTTTTAGGCTACGATATTTTGCTTCAAATCGCATAGCCCATATGTGAATTAGAGGGCCCACCGATTTTATCACACTAGCGTAGTGTAACATATGATGGTGTTTTGGAATTAAAGTATCCTTGAAAAGTTTGACGTATAAGGTATGGTGCTTCTCTACAAGTTTATCGAGTAAATCAATGTCGTCATCGCAAATTGTCGGTTGTAATACTAGAGAAACAATTTGTCTGAGCAAAATATATAATTTCCAGAGATCCATATTTCTACGAGGAATCAAATCGCCAAATATTAAAGAAGCATTCAAAATGAAACATTTTGTTTCCGCAGCTGACATTTTTAAATGTTTATCGTTCAATTGGGCGATAGATATGAGTGGTGGCTTGTTAGAGTGATCGGAATATTGAAAATATTTGAATTTGAAATTCAATGTCTCTAGCGTGAATAATTTTTTTACCACAATGAATTGATGCAATATCAACCCCATTTCAAGGTTGCAAACGCCTTCAAATAAATCGTGCATAATATCGACTGAATGATTACTTGTAACATGAAAATCGATCACATCGTTCCACGCACTGTTCTCATGTATTCCGGTTTGCGTCATATCATTTTTCTCCACATCAGCTTGATAATTCATTTTATCGCGTAACATCGACTCGTTGAGTTTACATTGAGTAGTTGGTTATTCTTTCGACACTTTACAAAAACGGCAGAAATACTTTGCATTGAAACCTCTCGCAAAACCGAGAGTTGAATTCAATCCTAAATTGTCACCAATGATCAATGCAAGTTTGAAATAAATATGCATTGATCTTCCTAAAATCTTGATGACAATTCCTTCAGAGGCTAATATATTCAATTTTTCAATTACATTCTTATACACAACTCGAGAGTTGTATCTCTTGTTACGTCCTGAGTGTCGATGTTACTTATTCGGCTGAATTGCCAAATATTACTCGGGAAATGATGAAAACAGTTATTTATTTTAATTGAATTTAGACAATAGTCCGAATTGGTATTGGTATCGTTGCTTGCTATGCCGCGACCCGCGGTTGAAGCAAGAAGGATTTGGATTTAATTATGTTAACGAACTCACAAGTTGATGGTTAAACACGTGAATGATTTATTAAATAGTTCACTCAAATAATAACAAATGATGCTTGCTACACGATTCACAATGCTCACTTATAACTATTTGTTTTCACTAACACTGTCGATTATTCTTATTTACGTTTACAATGTTATTTCGGGTTACAATGTTAATAATGATCAGTGGTTTTGCAATGATTGATTTGATTTATTAACACTAAATGTGTTCACCGCGTTCACTCGATAATAACCAACGCGAACGGCGATTATTCCGATCGCTCGTCGAATTCTATGGTTTGTTTGTTTGAATGATGATAAGATGAAGTTAATCACGTCAATACTTATGATATACTTGTCGAGATTGATGTTATTTCGTTAACTGACTTCTAGAGCAGCTTGGTCGATACAAACGTTGTGAAAAAAAAGCTTGTTGGTTTGCTCGGTGACAATGAAGTTGTCGGTTTGCTCTGTGGCATAGAAGTGAAGATGAAAGAGCGAGAGCTCGATATTTAAGAACTGCGGAAAATCCGCGTCAGCAATTTGGGTCCGTGCGGACTTATTCTAATTGGATGACTTATTATAGCTGTTTTGATTCGCTGTTAATTATCTAACTGTCCATCATTGGACAGAAGGTCCAATGGTGGGGTGAATCTCAACTCTAGTCTAAAAAGCTAAATCAGCAATCTAGTTTTTCTTACGCAAATGTGAGTGAATCTGAGAGGTGTCTCATACGTGTCGTATTACATTTTATAAAAGATATGAAGTTATGGAGTCGCAATGATGTTTCTAGTTTCGACGGTTAAATTAGAGATAATAATAATTATTCTTATAGTTTAAACATTCCTTCCTTTTAAATGATTGTTTCAGCGGGTTCATATTCTGCAACTTAATGGTATTTATTCATTGAGTTGTTTCCCACGATTGTTGCACTGCGCGTGAGCGCGGCAACAGTAAAAAGCAAAAGAAAAAAAAATGATGCATGGCTAGCTTATGAGTGGGGAATCAAATATAGATAAAAAAGTATAGAAATCTTGATTTGATGGAGGTGGGAATTATTATGAATAACAAGAGGTCGCTCAGGACCTAACACTCTGTATATCACTGGAATGTGCGATTTGAAAAAGGAATATATTACCCAACTTTGATCGTATTACCGGTGGTAAACACGATATCGAAATATACATTCCGGACATTTTATACATGGTTGCATGCGACCCTAGAGGATTCCCACATTCAAAATCATCTTCGTACAGGAATAACGGCAACACAATTTTATCCGGGCCTAAAGTTTTTGTTTTCCAGAACGTGGTCTGTATAATATTAGATACATTATTCTCTGAATGCAATTTCAACATGTAACTCTTGGTTTTTTCAAATATGTTTGGTATTTCGAAAAATCTCTTCAAAATTTTTGGTAATGGAATAACAGATCCAGTGCTCCTAACATTTGTCAAGATATTTGATTTTGATTCTTCACGATAGCCGTAGGTGATTATCTCAGAATCGATGAGACAATCGCGCTTTCGTAGTTCTGAAAATAATTTGTGTTCTGTATCGATTGAACAAAAACTTGATTGAATATCGTCAAATTTTCGCTCTATTTCTTGTGCAATAGATTCATCAATGTCTCGTAATTAATTCGTTCAGCGAATTCACGAATGTGCCATTGATTATCTCATTGAATACCGATATTATTTGTTCAGCTTGACTGTGACTCAACTTCAGATCACCATAGAAAGTAGTGGCCGTTTTCGGAGCAGTTTCAAAAAATGTCGGAATTTCAATCGCATCATTACTAAGTATGCTACTCGTTGACTGCGCAATAGGAAATGTTCCGGTTTGAACAGGTTCTAAATCGGTATAGCTTGTACATAGGAATTCACATTCATTTTTTTCACGAATATTTTTCGTTTCTAACAACTTTCCGTGACAATTTCTATAGTGATTGCGGAGGGAATTCAATTTATCGAACTTCCTACTGCATGAAGTTCCCCCACATTGATAGGTTACATGTTTTGTGTTGTGGATATATTGTAAATGATCTCTCATCAATTTACCGAGAATTAACCTTGAACACTCTATGCATTTCACCTCCATTTTGTAACTATAAGTTGTACAATTGGGTAAAATTTCGTACATGAACGATGGCCAGAAGGAAAGCCAGAAGAAAACGACAATTTCGCCAATAAAATATAACAAAAGGAAAAATAACGTCTTGGGTAAATGATCAAACGTGAATCAAAGTTTACAGTACATTGAAAATTTCTAAAATCTGCATATCATTCAAATTTTTTTATTGCGCAACTGGATATGTAGATTTACTATTAGTTTTAATTTTAATTTTCCGATTGCGAAGAGTCAGATCGTTCCAATGCTTTCGAAGCTCCGGTTTTGTCGTGGATTAAATAATTCAAAGCGTCTCTCACCGTTTCCGCACTCTGATACGTCTTTCCAATTTTTTTGCAGTCAAAAATTTTTTGTTCGATGAATATCCATATCGGCTCACAAGGAACGGGATATGCTGCATTCGAAGCAAACATTGACTTGAAGCCAAAAGCCACAGCACTTGTCACTTCATTAAATTCAAACTTTGTTTCGTCAACTATCACGTAGACACTTTTAATATCGTTGAGCGGTCCCACAGCAACAATGAATGGTTGCAGAGTTAATTTGAAGTTGAGCATCGAATTCTGATGAGCCTTAATCTTTGAATCGAGATCCGTAATTGTCTGCCAATAAAACAAACATGAATAAATTTAAAAACTAGATAAATAACATAAATGATGATGGATGTTTACATTTATCCAGATAATGAAACCATCACTTTGCTCCTTATATGAGGGTTTCCATGGTTTTTTTGGCACACCAGTCTTCATCAGAACCGGACGAAATAAATAGGGGAAAAGGCGCCATGCCAGAACTGATGCAGGTATAGAATCGATATCGTCTGTATACTCGTTAAACATTTTCAATGCATTTGGTGATTTTTGACCCAATTGCAATATTTTTGGGTGTAAATTTTCCCACTTTTTTTTCAAAACATCCGGATCTGTTGAAATATTCAATAATCAAAAATCCAATTCTATCAATTGTTTACCAAACGCTGGATTCAGAATCGATAAATCATCGAAACATGCAGCAATAGTACGGTTCGTATTTTTCCGAGATTCAAAAGTTTTATTCCATAAAAATAAAATCCGGCTGACCTTATCGGGAGTCAACCTCTTCAGTTCGTCAATATACTGCTCAGCATCTCTGACTATCATAATCTCTTTCCTTGTATTCTCCTCTTGTTCGAATTCCTTCACCCCCGATTTTATTTCTTTCAACGTATTCATGTATCTATTATATGATTTTCCAGTAGCAACTATGCGGTTGCCAGAATGTTTGTACCACGTTAGGCTTTGATTTGTCCAAATTGCATTGATTTCGTTGGACCAAAATGTCAATGTATTTTTTGAAATCGATAGCTCTCGATTATTTCTCAGAAGTTGATCAATAATTATTTTCGTTAAATCGTTAGCATCACACCTTATAGATGCTTGTTTCAAAAGATATTTTCCAGAAGCTGAAGTTCTTAATAACGATCGTAATTTCTGAAATAATATAGTAAGAATATTATTTCAGATTGCCATCCTTGAAAATAAATATGGTTATATAATTATGAGTGAATCAATGACTTTACCTGCCCACATTCACTTGATTTTTCAGGATGAGATTCAGTTGATTTCTGAAAATAGGAAATCTTTAATGATGCGGTTTCAATAAAATGTTGATGTTACTTATTGAATGAAGCGAAGATTTTACGGAGGTCGCAACGAACAATAAGAAAATTGTTAAATAGATGATACAAGCAATTTATGTTAAGCGATATAGTACAATGAAAATTTGATTAAAGGTTCCGCTACAAAACTATCTATGTACAACACTGGGAGAGGAAAGATGAATGCAGGTGAAACGATTCGTGGAAAAGGTAATATACTCCTACGACTACACGGAAGAAAGTACTTTTCAATGGAAAGGGAAGGGGTGCTCACATACGATTCTTTCAATTTTTGCCGAGCAACCCGAAAATTGCAATAGTGACCCAAACATGGAATTAATTTTTCCACTGTATCATCCGACATGTTAAGAATGACAGATTTATCTATTTTATGACCTAGGACAGTAGATAAAAAGGATTGCAAACGAGAATAGTGGGAATATATTTATGTGAAGAGCATGCAGTGAAAATATCAATTCATTCTTCCAATCTTGTCAAATATGTTGATTAGCAAGCGAAGTGGAATCCACGAATTTTCAAATCAAAATAAACGATTCTCACGTTCAAATACTTCAACATACTCTTCAAGACCCCACTCAGATAATTTATCCGACACGAACGTGTCACAATCAAAATCATGATGTGGCGAACTCTCTAGCAATTTGCTATTGGAACTTTGCAATGTACATGCATTCGAAGACGTAGCTACGTTGCTTTTTGAATCATTTTCAATTTCTTGTTGTCCCACAGTTTGGGAAGACAAACTGTCTATTTCATCGTGAACATTCTGTGTTTCCATATTTGAATCGTTCTAAATTAATTATGCGAATGAAATATAATACCATCTACTCTCTCTAATTTAGCAAATATCTTGGCAAATTTGTCGTCATAGTTACTATATCTATCTGATATGAAGATATTCAAATCCTCGAATATCAAATTGTGAATGAAATTGAAATCATTTTTCGCGAGAGAAATAACAATTTGATTAGTTATAACATAAAATGCGTTGTGGGAATGAACTGTCTCTTTATTAGTCAATGTACAATTGAGATTTTCATCTTCAATGTGTTAATGGCAATATGTGATCGAATATGACAAACCATTATTTTCATACGAAATCTGTCACGAAATATGATCATAACTATTATTTGAGATTTAGGGGTCTATTTCTCGAAAAAAGTGTAACGAATTGGTTGAACGGATGTTTACACGCTCATACAACCTCATTCAGAGAAAAAAAATTTCGACCATATTTGTTTAGTAATTTGAAAAGTAACTCGGTTGAGATGATATGATACTCACGTTCACAATATCAATGTTCCCCCGATGAGTCAAGGGAAAATAATTCGTAAATTTATAGATCCGATGCCCTCTATCCAGTCAAACGTAGCCAACTGAAATGCAATTCACCGAGTCATCAACAGAAAAACCCAACGAAAATGAGAAACTGTAAATGAAAATAGAAATTAAATAAAATCAATATTCAGAGATTGGTATCAACTGTACAGTCAAATGCAAATGACGTGTAGTTTCGATTCCTCCCTTGGGAAAATATAACAATTCAATGGCATTGACCATATCAATCATGATTTTTTAGATTTTCACTCAAACGGATAGAAGCAACACATTGGAGTAGAACTTTTTGATCCAACTATTTTTTCTGTTCATTTCACATTCATTTTATGCATCATTGTGTGAATATTTACCAGCACTAATTCCGAAATTATTGAAAACTACAGAAAAAACCACTTTGTGGAATTGCCACTGAATAACATCAATTGAACACTTTTCACGAGAACACATTATCGCATGTATTATAAGGAAAGAAGTATATATACTTACCATCAGTAATTCAGATATTTGATGATAGCTGTGATATGTGGTGATGCCTCCCAAACTCGAAATTATCCCTATTTTCACTATTATAATGAATCAATTGCTTTGTACCTAATCACTTTTCTTTCACGGATAAAGCTCCTTGTTTCACAGTCAAGATAAAAATATTATGGTCGTAACAAGCATACAGATTCAGATATCGAGCTGCTTGAATTATGAACAAAAGTGTATTCATGACAGTTCAATCCATCGCGATCAATGAGCTCAATCGCTGTTACCGAAAACGTTCGATTAACCTCTCAATTCGGCAATCTCGTAAAAAACGTCCATGTTCAGCGCGAGGAAAGAAAATATGGCGTTACGGCGCCACTAGAGACATCCTATGTCTTCATGATGGGGAGAAATATGAAGAATACAGGATGAGGGAATAGCGAATGAGACCATGCAAAAAAACGAGATTAGTCAAATGTGCTGCTTCCCATTCCTTGTTCTGAATTCCTTCACACTGAACAAAAGTTATGCCAACTTTAGCACAATATTATGTTTTCAAATCATTAAGAATGTTTATTGGTGGATATATGATTACATCAACACAAGCCATTAACCTATTCACGAATATTTCAAATTCAAATGTGGCTGATGGTTGACTAATTGTCTCCACAAGATGCAAACGGTGGCAATAATTATTTTTTACATGTCCACGTAAAAGAATATTTTCATCAAGATTATTCCTTTCTGCAGTTTTTCATTGGCAGTCCAGGATATATTGTCATCAAATTCGAACTTTTGTCATGACATCTTCACGGTTTCGGAAATTAACAATCAAGGTCAAAGGAATATAATTGTTCAAAACCTGCACAGCATATTTATAAAAATGAACTCGGTCATCTTTCGAGGTTATAAATTTGATTATGATCAGTGAACCGCACGTTTGGAGGTTATGATTGATTCACAGAAACATTCTATTATAATTCAGCAATATAAAAATGAGACTTGGTAAGGCATTGATACTACATGTCATAGAATTTCACGGTCAACTCATTCAGACCCACCTCATATGAATAATGTACACATCATTGTAGTGGGACGAACGATATTTATTCTAGAACACATTTCCCAGGTATTTACTTTTCTAGAAATGTCTTTGACTATGTCAAAATTTCCGTTAACTAACTATCAAGAAGTTACAATAATGACAGGCTTAAAGTTAAAATAACTATGATCAGGCAGTTCTTCCAAATCATATTCGCGCTGTCCATCCATTCTTCAAGTGTTACATTCCAATCAAGCTGTGAATGTCGGATCGAGAAAACTAAGTCTATCAAATTAAATAGATATATCCAATGTTATCTTGTTATTACTGCAACTCTATTTGCATATTCAATCCATTCTTGAACTGTTAGATGGTGGACTAAGTACCGTCAAGAGGAAATTCATAGTTGACACTAACTGCTCTATGAGATTGGGGCAGATATGACTGTATGCATATTACATATCTACGCATCATATTTCTTTTCTTCTATTTTTTCTGCAAGTAATAATAATAAGAGAATTATCATCGATTTAACTAGAATCATGCAGTTTCCTCAACTATATTATCATGATCAATCATTTTTTCGATGATTAGATGATCAAAATATGATAATTGAACATTCATAATCGAGAATCTCGTGCTCATGCGGTGGGAGTCAGTATATTCGTACATTCAGAGTCAGTACCACATGGGCTGAGTGCTGCTTGCAGCAATTAGTAATTCCTAGTTGAGAAAACTAAAACTATGTAGTTTTCGCAACTATCCTTACACAATTCAATTATGGCACGATTTTTGCCCGCAATGGAACTATGATGCCAGTAATGTACTTCTAGTGAACAAGAAAGTTTTCGTATCTGCCAAATCAACCATTCTTCTATGACCATTATCATTTTCCGTTCTCAATACTGTATCTTAACAACAATAAATTTGTGGTTGTAGCAACTCATCTATTAGGGTGGTGGCAACTATAATTATGGAGTACTTCAGAAAAATTATGGACATATAGAACTTCCGTGACTTTGGATTTATAATATTTGCAACTAGGTTTGCCAAGTCAATACAAGCGCAATAACTTTGTTATCCCCATACTCCGCTCCAAATTAATAGTTCAACTAACTATTAATACTTCATGACTTTAACTATGCTATATAGCTTTATCAACTTTTACATTATGGTTGTCTGTATGATTCTATGTGGTTCGATCAACTTTTGCGATCGTTTCAGTAACTATTAAGTACTGACTATCATAAACAGGCACATAAAACCAATATTTTGCGTTTATATATATTATAAAATTGTAGCAGTCTTCACTATGCAAATACCAGTACTATTGACCATGTATTTACTGTTGCCATTACCAGAAAAGAATGACCATAACTGAATGGTTGCCCTCACTACTCCTACTAGTTGAAGCAACAAACATATAGTTAGACTGACTATGGGAATTCGTTATAAATACTAATCACATAATTATTCCTTAATAGTTGCCGTAACTATATTGATTTCTCTCAGTGTAGGATTTAAGGTCGATGAAAAGTTACCATACCCTACCATATAATTACCCTAACATATTGTTGACGCAACTCAAACTACAGATGACAATCTTCAATCTGCAATGTATGATGAAGTCATCAATCAAGTTTTTATAGTTGGCAAAAGTGTACCATCAACACTCTCATATCCATGTTGACATGGTGTACTAGTGAATGATGTTAGATTATGATGCATGTGTGGCAATCAATCAAGTGTGAGCATGTCGCAACGCCTGAGAGGGCTAATGGCGCGACCGTGCTATATGCTAGTGACTCAGGCCAAATAGATGTCAAGCATTCGTCGGGTCATAGCTATGAGAGTAAGAGTGATGAAGCGAGTGCGGAGTGAAACCTATTTTTGTGCACAGCCAACAAACCGACTCGTAGATCTCGTGACACATTGTTAATGTTTCTGTTCATACTGTCTCCTTTTCGTTTTGTCTTCAATCCCTATATTCTTAGCATTATCTCGTTCTCACACCCTATGTCACAAACGCTCGCTACCTTTCATTCCCATCCACTTTAATTCTCATCATGAAACATTCCCATCGTACTCAGAGAGTTGGTTTTTGAAATCATTAGAATCACCTACATTGCTATATCGAGCCTATACACAGTTGGTCAACTTCATATGATGACTTACACGATTATTTTTTCGTGGAAGTATAAACATCGTGAGTATGTCTACACCTATATAACGATTATGCATGATATACCATGTGCATGAAATGTTCGACGTGAAGTACCAAGTGATTAATGGAATAATCCCTTACCACACCGTCTTCATTATTGACGAAACTTAATTTCGGCTCGCAAGAAAGTGGCATTATACAGGGAATTAATGACTATTTCCAAGCGATACTGCACATATCATCGCACGTGCCAACTCTTAGCGTACGACAGAGAAGATAGTTTCATCGAAATGAAACACGACAAGCGAATCCTCTATATCAGTCTTTTCAACGGCACCTTCGCCTGACAGTTATTGCAACGTTGCGAATGGAATTATGTCAAACAGCTGCAAGTTTTTCTTAACAACTAATGACACTCAGTATCTAAGAGCATGAAAAATGTCATGAGCGCATCCATATTCCCTCGTAACCTCCCATAATAGCGTACCCGACAATTCACAGCGGGAGACTTGAAGCCTTCTTCGCAAGAGAGACATTTTCTGGTAAGCAGAAGAACGGTGGATAAATGTGAGAACTGCCATTGTCGCTGTGTACTGAGCCATAAACCGAATACCTCTGACATGGGTGTCAGTTGACGCAACACATTCGCAAAGAAGTGACATCATGAATCATACTCATTTTTTGTAGGTTGAGGATAAATGGTTGATGACAGCTTCTATCAGTTGTTACGTCCTGAGCGACCTCTTTGTTTATTTATAATATCTACTTTTCGCCAAATCAACATTATCGTATTTTTTATTATGTCCAATTGATTTCCCACTCATAATTTAGTCACATATTATTTTTCTAATTTTTTTCACCGTTACCACGCTCATGCGCACTTGCAAAAGTCGTGGGAAACGAGCAAACAGATAAATACCATCGAGTTGCAGAATATGAACCTGTTAAAATAATCATTTAAAGATAAGAAATGTTTTAAACAATAAGAATAAATATTATATCTTGAATTCAGCCGTTTAAACTAGAAACGCCATTGTGCCATCATTATTTTTCATATTTTTGTAGTATGCAATAACAAACGTACGAGACGCTTCTTAAATTTACTCATCCTAGCGTGAGAAATCCTAAAATTGCGAATTCAGCTTTTCAAGGATAAAATTGGGGATTACTCAGAAGTCAACCCCACTATTTGGACCCTCTGTCCAATAGTGGACTTTTCTCATAACTAACGACAAATCAAAATGGCTTCAATAAATTAAACCAATCAGAGTAAGTTCGCACGGACCCAAAATGCTGACGCGAACTTTTCGCAGCTCGTGAAACAAACTGGGCTTCTCTTTAATAATTTTTACTTCACTTTTATGCTGACGAGCAGATTATAAACGTCTTCCACGTATTAAAAGAAACCGACAAACACTTAAACCATTTTTATTTAAAAGCTGCTCTAGAAGTCAGTTAACGATAAATAAAATCGATATCGAACGTGCTTGTACGCGTTGAGCGTGAGTTAAATATCAGTGCATTCATTCAACGATGAACGCTGTTGCATAAATAATCAATATCAATTTCTGTTATTATAATCATCGAGTGAAGTTCTACGAATGATAAATTTAACTCAAGAACCTTCAGACTCGTTATAACATAATCATCTAATTCCTTCTTACTCCAACCGCGAGTCGCGGCATAGCAAGCAACGATCCCAATACCTTTTCGGAGAATAATCTAAATTCAATTAATATAATTAACTGTTTTAATCTTTGCTCGGGTACCATTTGGGTAGCTCAACCGAATAACCACATCTACACTCAGGACGTAACACAGTTTACACAACGATATAATGTGAGCACTTGATGGAAAGTCAGTAGGACAACTTGGGATACTTGAGAGCCACTACATTTCGAGATAGCTCCATACGTATCGGTGTTATATCCGCCAAATCTGACCTGGAAACTCATTAATCGATACTGTCGAACATATAATTATTGCACGAAAAAATTTTAACGCTGAATATAATAAGTTGTTATGTCAAAGTGTGAGGATTGTGAAGAATTCCGGACACTTTAACAAAAGAAATCGATTTGATTTCTTTGTTTTAGTTCCCCTATTTTTGCCCTAATCTTTCGATTAATAGACAGGGACGGGGACCTTTATTGGGTGACACTCTTAGACTAGGAAATAAATGTGAAGAACAGAAATATGATTCTGATGAATCTATATTTTTATAATAAAAATAGAAGACAGTATACAAAAATGAACAAATATTTGTCGACTTACAAAAAGAAATGTTGTTACGATCACGGCCTCGTTGGCAGGAACTTCACTCAGTCAATTTCACTAGCGAAAAATGTTATGGTTCAAAATGAACTGGAAAAATGATGTTACTAGACTCTCTTTCTTTCACGACTGATTGAAATTCCTGTTACAACCATTTTTATGTCCTAGATGATGGGCGTAGCCCTTATTCTGAAGGTAGGGGAGATTCAACACCAATTAGTTTCCAGTCATGGCCTTGATTTTCCCCTGACCTTACGTAAGACCCAATGTTTTAGGGCCACTCCGCCCCTCCACATTGGATTCCAATATTCTTATCTCGTGGGTGGAATGTTCTAAAGTTTCCACCAATAACGTTGCTTCGGGAATAGTCTCACTTCCTTCCGCATCGTTTTCATTATCTTTCTTTCGTTTTCGTTCTCTAGTTATTATTTTTTTTATCTTTTTATTTCTTTCGATATTTCAGTTACTTAAATTGGAATTAGTACTATTTGAACGTTATTATATAACCTTATTTAAAATTAGTTGATCGTCATTCACATTACTTGGATGTCATGCAATACTACTTTACTCTATTTAATATTATTTAAGTGTTAATATTATTTTAATTTTTCTAGTCCTGTTCATCTCTTTATCCTCCTTTTTATCTTTTCTTTATCATTTAGAAACATTTGCCCTTACAATTTTGGGTGAAATATTTTGTGTCAGTTATCAGAGTGTACAAATGTTTGTTATGTTTTATCAACGAGGGGTAGATATATGATCAATCAATAGTCGATTCGACCGAATATATGTTCTGGAATTTTCGTGGGAAAACGTCTTAAGTTATTTTCTCACAACGAAATTATCAACTGATTGTTTTATTTAAATTGTGATTGTAGAAGAAAAATACTCAGACGTGACACCCCCCGCGTTAGACGGAAGTACGAGGGAATCAAAGATGAACGAGAACGACGTACTCAATATTTGAACCATTAAAACTATTCTTTGATAATTCTATTCCTTATTCTATTCTCTCATTAAATGTAGTTTTAAATCTACAGTAGAAATAGTGGACAAGATGATAGTGTTCACTTAAACAAGGCTTCTTCAAGAATTCGTTGTGTTGTTCTTGTTGACTTTAACGTTGTTTTGGTTATATATATCCTTGTAACACTTTCCTCACCTTTCTCAATGATAATTTAGAGCCATGGTCATCGTCATGACTACCCATACAAGTCGAACGCTCCCCAGTTTTTTTTTTAAATGTAATAAATGCTTCATCTTTAATTTGATTGAATATTACTTCCTCCAATAAGAGAAAACTGAATGCCAGTCTATTGTTAGGATGAGTATTTCATCGTAGTTAACTACTAACAAAGAAGGTTTTCGATGGTGTTAGATTTTCTTCTGATTGTAATTGTGGGTAGATTTCGATTGTTTGATGTGATGGTGCAGAGGCATTTGCCCTTTTATCTTCCTCTGAATCATTTAATTTCACTGGTGGATCCTGTTGATTTTTGCGACTGTCATCTCCTCGAGCAAGATGCAATAATAGTTGAGTAACGGAGTCCCAAAGGGCTCCAATTAGTTGAATCGACCATCCATAAACTGTGTGTAAGGTATAACCATGTACCATTGTATCGATAATCATTTTGGCTGTTTTCAATAGGATAAATATGCCAATGAAACCAGCACTGACTGTGCCGAATTTTAGGAATTTGCCCCACGTCTTTTCCCAAGCGTTTTCTGCAATTTTTTGTAATGTTTCCTCGTCCAGTAGATTATACATTGATGGTTTTCTGGATGAATTGTTGTTATCGGTGACCTTTTGTGCTATCGTTTGTAGTACAACTGTATGTTCCATCGGGAACATAATTCGATCTCTCATCTGTCCTAAATCGTCTTCAGTATAGATCCCGCTCGTCGCTAAATGCGCCGGATTACCGTATTTCCAAGTTGTTTTTGAGCTGGGACCCATGTTTATTGGTGGAACTGTCTCAATAGGTCTTGGTGTTAACTTATACCAGACCGATCCAATTCGATAATATTGAAGCAGTGGTGTATTACATGGGATCTGCGCTGCTTGATTTACTAAAATGTGAGTTCTTGGTGTTAAATAATAGGTTTCATTCTTCCATAAAACTGGTAATCTGTTGTAGCATTCTTGTTGATGTAGAACTTCAACCTCGACTGCTACACATTGTACAATATGAATAACTTCGCCAGCTAATACCGCCATGTAACCAGGACCATTCATGAATCTATAAGCAAATTCATCTGGCATGGATACAGCAATCCCCAAACTATTTTTTAAAATCTGTCGTTCCAAATCACATCGATGGTACATAACATCTTTATACAATCTCTTCACTTGCTCTCTGATATGTCTCTCTACATAAATGAACTTAGCATTAACATACGCAAACATATCCATATTATCAACTTCTAAATTAACAGCAGTGTTTCTACCTATCATACTTCTATCATTTGATTCTATTATAAATAATTTCGGATGTTCTGTCTTTAGTAATGATAATCCACATGAATTTACTTTACCAGTAGTTGCTAGAGTGAAGCTAACACTTTTAATTGATACTGAATAAAATGTTTCCTCTTCAGAAGTGTATTTAACTGCGTTCCCTGGGTATAGAAGAGTATATAATTTTTCTGGACAAATCTGCCTTACTGGGAAAGGATCCCAAAAAGAATATCCGCCATCAGGATCAATGCAAGAACCTGCAGTTAATGGGCAACTAACTCCTGTAAGGAAATGAATTTGATTTGTATCTAGCTTCACTCTAACTCGAACGGTTTTCAATGTGCTGCGGGCCATCCCCATCACTACAACATTATCCCAAGTACCGTATGGGTCAGAATATTGACTTCCCGAACAAGTTCCATCATTTTTTACACTTCCCGCTAGGGTTATGCTCCTCAATGCAGTAGCATTAAGATTCAATCCGTCAATGATGGAATTTCCGACACGTATGGTGCCGTGATTATGTGCTATATGGCATGTTTCTCTTGACACTGGTAACACATATTCCATATATGCATTATTCACTATTGAAATATGGGAGTGCATACCACAATAGTGAACTGTGCGACTTATTTCAATCTTGCATTGAATTGATTCAACATGATCATATTCATTTATTTGTAATAAAAATACGCTGGTTTGTTCAATTTTCACGTTATCTGTTTTCACGTTGCATTCGTCTATATCTAATAATGAAATTGTTGTCATATTCAGTGAGTTTGTCCCACAATCATATCCTAATAAAGCAAACACAGATCGCCAAGTAATTAAAAATACCACAACTCGTGATAAAACAATCATGTTGGTTCTGAAATCAAAAAAATTTAACATGAAAAATTATATTTCAAAATCGGGGTCATCATTTCTAGCTTTCTTTTCTTTCTTTTTATTTTTTTGTCTATTTGCTTCTGTTGCTGAGATGCGTGATTTCCTTAGTCTATTCGGATGAATAATTTTTATCTGATTTTTCACTTTAATTTTCACGTCACCATTGGGTAAAACGTCCAATATTTCGAAAGGACCCTCGTAGTGGTCACCTAATTTATTTGGTTTCGGACCTCTTAGTAAATAAACATTTTCGCCGACTTCGAAATTGATCGGATTAATCTTTTTGTCATAATGTATTTTTGCCTTTATTTTCGAATTAACTAAGTTTTCGTATGCAAGTTTCCTACTATATACCAACTTTTCAACTAGCTCTGTAATATAATTATCATACGTTGGAAGTTGATCTAATTTATGTAGTGGTTCATTTGTCGGCACTCGAGCCATTTTCCCGAATACAAGTTCGTATGGAGTATACTTTGTACCCTCATGAACGCACGTATTGTATGAGAGCGTGGCAAGTTCCAGCCAATCGTCCCATTCTTTCTCCTTATCTGTGTATTGTTTTAAGTATTCACCCAGAACGTGGTGTGAACGCTCTAATGAGCCGTTTGATTGTGGCCTAAATGCACTGGTTTGTAATTTTTTTATTCTAAAACGCTTCGTTATTCTTTGCAAAAATGAACTAATAAAATTTCTACCCTGATCAGTGAGTAATGCTTTAGGTGCTCCGAAAATACAAATGAATCGCTTAATGAACGCATCCGCAACCGTAATCGCCGTCATATTCGATAGTGGAATAGCAACACAGTATTTTGATAACTGATCTTGGATTGTTAATATATATTCATTTCCTTTAGTAGTTTCCGTGAGTGGACCGACAATGTCCATGGCAATTTTCTCAAACACGGTGCCTGGGGTGTCGGTAATTATCATTGGCTGTTTAGTTTTAACTCTCACCAATTTCTTTAACTGACAGTCCAAACATTGTTGAATACGGCGTTGTATATCTTCTTTCAAATTCTCCCAATAATAATTATGTTTAATTCGATTATATGTTTTAGACACCCCTTTATGCCCACCTATTGGTGAATCATGCAGTTCGAAAAATATCCTATCGCGTTCTTCTATTGGAACATACCTAATTGTCCCGAGACAGATGATTACTTTAATTTTCTCATTTTCGAATAATTCCTCAATCATTGCCATCACTTCATCCCATGTGACATTTTCAATAAATTTTGAATAAGCGATTGAAACTGTATCAATCTTTCTGTCTTTCATTTGCAATTTCAATTGGACTAAACTCTTTGCTATATGTGATTTTATTCTCATTATTGATTCGCCTCTAGATTCTCTAATTACTAAACCAAAATGAAATTTCCTGGCAACTTTTTGGCAATACGCATTCCCTACATTCGTGAATTTTATAGGATGCAAATTATTTATTTCCTTCAGTTTTCGAGCGCCCTCATCACACGGATGTCCACTTTCATCAATAAAATAAGCTAAATTGTCCTTCCTGAACTGGAACATTTCTTTCGTAATTACCACATTGGGTTTACTGGATTTGATTCTACTACCCTTTTTAATTTCTTCAACATTCTCTTTCAACGAATATTCTGATTCACAGTTTGAGTCAATCTCTTCATCACTGGAATCATTCACTGAAGGACAAAAAGGATCCTCAGAGTTTAGATTACTCACACCAGGCTTATCTATTTCCTCTGCATCGTTGAATTTACTGCTACCTGTAGAGTCTACTGCTCGTTTAGGTGGCCTGCCTCTTTTTTTCTTAGGCAATTCAGTAAAATTTTTATCAAGTATTTCATTTTCAATCTCATTTTTACTTTTAACTTTACTACGTTCCTTTTTAATCTTATTGTTCTTTGTTTTTCTTCTTTTATCATCAACTCCGTTATTATCAATATTGTTCCCACACGATTCATCCACGCTATCTATACTTCCTTTTAACTGAGGATCGAGATATTTATCAATTTTACCTCTATTTGTTTGCGCACGAGTGGTAACATTCACCATTTCAATCGGATTTCTGGATAACGCATCCGCATTTAAATTAATTTTTCCTGGTTTATATTTGACATCATAATCGTATTCAGCGAGTTTCAAACGCCATTTCAGTACTCGTGTATTAGTTTCTTTTGCTGTTTGAAACCACACGAGCGGTTTATGATCAGTGACTAAAGTGAATCGATGCCCATAAATGTACGGTCGGAAATTCTTGACCGCCTGAACGATTGCAAGTGCTTCTTTCTCATATGTATCATACCTCAATTCTGCCCCTCTTAGGACCTTAGAAAAATATGCTATTGGTTTATCTTTACCAATTTCTCCTTGAGATAATACTGCGCCTACGGCTATACCAGATGCATCAGTAGTTATTATGAAAGGCTTACAAAAATCCGGATATTGTAAAATTGGAGCTGTACACAAATTCGTTTTTAAAATCTCAGAAGCGTCTTGTGCTTCTTGAGACCATTTAAACTCTATATCTTTTTCTAACAATTTAGTCAACGGTTTTGCAGTTTTTCCAAAATTTTTAATGAATCTTCTGTAGTAGCCTGTTAAACCGAGGAAGGCTCTAATATTTTTCTTTGTTTTTGGCACTGGAAACTTTTCTACAGCTTCCAATTTTAACGGATCGGGTTTCAAACCATCTTTACTAATAATATGCCCCAGATAATTAACTTCCGGTCGCAAAAATTCGCATTTATCGGGCTGTAATTGCAAATTGGCTTTACGCAACCTTCGCATTAATTCATCTATTCGTTTCTCGTGGTCATCCAGATTCTTTGCGAAAACTATGACATCATCGAGGTATACAAACATTGATATACCTTGTAAACCAGTTAAAACTGTATCCATTAGTCTTTGAAATGTCGCTGGCGCATTTTTCAATCCAAATGGCATTCGTGTAAATTCCCAATGACCTTGCGGCGTTGAAAATGCCGTTTTGTGACTATCTTTTAAGGCCATTTCAATTTGATGATACCCGGAGGCTAAATCAAAGACAGAGAAATACAACGAGCCCCCCAATTGATCAAGAATATCAGTTATATTAGGGAGGGGATAAGCATCAGTTATTGTTTTCTCATTCAATTTTCTGAAATCTATTACTACTCGCCATCTTTTGTTCCCTTTTGAATCAGGTTTTTTAGGTACAATCCAAATTGGACTATTATATGGTGATTCCGAAGGTTTGAGAATGCCTGTATCGAGTCCCTCTTTTATTTGTTTATCTATTTCTGTTTTCAAAAATTGTGGAGTTCTATATTGTTTTGTAGTTATCGGATTATCATCAGTAGTTGGAATTCTATGTTTATAAATACCGGTTGAACTTAATGGTTCACCTGGAATATGAAATCTGTCTGCATAATTTTTTATTAGTCTATCCACATGAATTTTTTCTTCATGGTTTAAATGGTCTAATCTCAATAATTTTTTAATTTCCTTAGATCTTTCCTCTATTTCATTAATTTTTACTACGTTAACAATTTTCTTTCTAATATTTGAAGTTACAAGATTTCTGAAATTGACCTTTTCTCTATTTTCACTATTATCTTCATCAATTGTAATTGGGGTATGAATATTTTCTATCTCATGAACGTATAAAGTGGGTATTTTAATCCCGACTTCATCCTCCGTTGTATTATAGATTTGCATATAAGCTCGTTCATTACTAACGCGTACGAGGCATTCGCCTGCGAAAACGCCCTTACAAACTTTTAGTTTCGGAATGTACCCTTCTGAAATTTCAGGGTTTTTCGTGTAAAAGAAAAATGTAGATTCACTCCGAGGGGGAATGTACATAATTCCATTCTCAACTTTATTTGATTTTTCAAATGGGTATTTCATATCGCCGATTTTTATAACTCGATTCTTATAATCAATTTTGGCACCGTGAGTCGTGAAGAAACGAGATCCTACTAAACCAGCATGTGGAATACACATTTTATCTGGTACGATATGACATACTGTTTCTTTCTTGAATAATTTAATTTTCACACTACCGAGCGTTGCTATTGGAACGTCCGCTATTCCATGTAATTCTACTATATCTTCAGTATTAATTTCTGCATTTTTATCTACATATTTAAATTTGATCAAATTCGGAGAGGCACCTGAATCTAACATCATAACTATCGCCTCATTGTTCTCCGTTTTACCGACTTCTGTATATGCTAAGTCATCGAAATTTATTTTAACTTTCATTACTGCGAATCTTCGTCCGACTCCATCGCGTGAATTGCTGTCACCGGGCGTCGTTGGTTGTTGTCTCTCGCAATGCCCGATTGGAGAGACGTTTCCCCGTTTCCCTGGTCGTATTTTAAAGCTTTCAAACGAAAACAGTCATCATCTACATGACCTGATCGTTTGCAAAATGTACAGTATTTGAGTGTATTTTTCCTGCTGTCGTATGAATTGGGGTTACCCTTTTTGTTTGATTCACAATTTCTCGCCGTATGACCCTTCCGATTACATAATTGGCATTCTACATTTATATAATTACTTTCATTTCTATTACGGCTGTAACATGTTTTAGCTGTATGACCTGTTTTGTCACAAATTTGACATGTTTCGTTTATTCTTGCATTTAAAACGTTCGGATACCTACATTCTTTAGCAATATGACCCGGTTTTTGACATTTAAAACAAATTTTATCTAAAATTGATCGGTGGTTTCTTTTCTGTTGATCGGTGTGGAATTTATTATTTTCATTATTTTCATTATTAAAATTTTTACTCGGAACTTTATTTTTATTGTTTGAATTATTCTGGTTGTCGATGAATTTTACAGGGTTACGGTCATTTTCTTTTCCCTTGTTTTCTTTTTCTCCTGTTATTTTTCTCAAATCTTTTCGTGCATTTAATTTTCTCTCAATGTCGATTGCTTTCTGTACTGCAGTTTCTATTCTATCACATTCAGGCATGCGTTGATCAATTTCGTTTTTTAGACCTTGTGAAAAACATTGCGCAACTGATTCGTCTATTTCTTTCCGTGTCTCATTTATTTGATCTTCAGTTAAATTTGGTTTATCCGCGTTAATACATTCTAAAATTTCATTTGCTTTTTTTCGTAATCTTGTTACGAAATCTATTACCGGTTCATTTTCTTTTTGAAACATTCTACCCAATTCTCCTTGCAATTGAAAAATAGTTTTCTTTGGAACGAAAACTTTCTTCAAAGCGTCTATTAATTCTTTGATTGTTCGACTATCGTTTTTATTTAGGACATCTTTTACTAACTGACTCAATTTACTACCGTAAATCATTTTAGTTAAACTTTCTTCTGCGGCATTTGGTAACATGTTTTTCGCTTCTTGGCAACATTTTGTGAAGTCTACCAGTTCTTCTGAGCTACCTTCAAATGGAGGTATGCACATCAGCGCGTCCTTCAGACCGATTGTTTGATTATTCTGCATATTTTCGCGATTTTGCGCTACCGTTTGATCGACTACGATTGAATTATTTATTGGTTCGTATCTTTCTGGAGGAGTAAATACTCTTTGAATATTATCAACACCGATTGTAACATTAAGTGAATCGTTTCTCAGGGTTTCATCAATGTTCTCAATTTGAGAATTACCGCCTGAATTACTTGTCTCGTTATCTTCCGAATTCTCTAAATCACTATTTCTCGGACTAAGATATTTTTCAGCACCATCATCTGAGCTTTCATCAGAAGATATAAGTTCACTAACGTTTATAGTTTTTTCCCCAATACCTGAATCAGTCGTAACATCTACCCGATTTTCAAATTTAAAATTTTTTTGCGGTCGCGTGGGTGCAGGCAAACCGTCTGGATATTTCACGTCTCCAGCACTGCGTAATGAATATTTTTTATCGTCTTCGGATGAACCTGAATTTCCCGACATTTATTTTCATGCTTATGTACTTTGAGTGTCCTCTCAATAAAAGTGTATATCCCGGTTGAGCCCCCAAAAATGTTATGTCAAAGTGTGAGGATTGTGAAGAATTCCGGACACTTTAACAAAAGAAATCGATTTGATTTCTTTGTTTTAGTTCCCCTATTTTTGCCCTAATCTTTCGATTAATAGACAGGGACGGGGACCTTTATTGGGTGACACTCTTAGACTAGGAAATAAATGTGAAGAACAGAAATATGATTCTGATGAATCTATATTTTTATAATAAAAATAGAAGACAGTATACAAAAATGAACAAATATTTGTCGACTTACAAAAAGAAATGTTGTTACGATCACGGCCTCGTTGGCAGGAACTTCACTCAGTCAATTTCACTAGCGAAAAATGTTATGGTTCAAAATGAACTGGAAAAATGATGTTACTAGACTCTCTTTCTTTCACGACTGATTGAAATTCCTGTTACAACCATTTTTATGTCCTAGATGATGGGCGTAGCCCTTATTCTGAAGGTAGGGGAGATTCAACACCAATTAGTTTCCCGTCATGGCCTTGATTTTCCCCTGACCTTACGTAAGACCCAATGTTTTAGGGCCACTCCGCCCCTCTACATTGGATTCCAATATTCTTATCTCGTGGGTGGAATGTTCTAAAGTTTCCACCAATAACGTTGCTTCGGGAATAGTCTCACTTCCTTCCGCATCGTTTTCATTATCTTTCTTTCGTTTTCGTTCTCTAGTTATTATTTTTTTTATCTTTTTATTTCTTTCGATATTTCAGTTACTTAAATTGGAATTAGTACTATTTGAACGTTATTATATAACCTTATTTAAAATTAGTTGATCGTCATTCACATTACTTGGATGTCATGCAATACTACTTTACTCTATTTAATATTATTTAAGTGTTAATATTATTTTAATTTTTCTAGTCCTGTTCATCTCTTTATCCTCCTTTTTATCTTTTCTTTATCATTTAGAAACATTTGCCCTTACAATTTTGGGTGAAATATTTTGTGTCAGTTATCAGAGTGTACAAATGTTTGTTATGTTTTATCAACGAGGGGTAGATATATGATCAATCAATAGTCGATTCGACCGAATATATGTTCTGGAATTTTCGTGGGAAAACGTCTTAAGTTATTTTCTCACAACGAAATTATCAACTGATTGTTTTATTTAAATTGTGATTGTAGAAGAAAAATACTCAGACGTAACAAAGTCTACGAAGTCACAGTACACATTCTGTCCCAAGTTACTACCTGCTTTACGCTGAATCTAACTATGAACACTAATCACAGGTTCACAACTAGAATTCACTGATTGAAGACGTAATAAGCTACTTGCGAAACAAGAGTTCCACTGATTGTAGCCGTGAATTCAAGAATAAAAAATGGGCAACGGTAGACTTGCCCAGTACTTTCCATCAGGTCAGTAAATCGTATCAATCATCAAAATGAAGGATGAGTTCCCGGTTCACTATGTGAAGTTTTCCTCATTCGCTCGATATACACTTTGAAAAGCATACGATTAACTTTCGAACTCATATAATTCATATTAAACTCAGAAGATTAAACTGAAAGTGTTCAGTAATTGATAGAGATGCCACACAAGCATGGTGGCAGCACCTCCTGGGTCACTCGTGCAGTCAGTCGAGTGACCATAATTATGCACCACAGGAGGATGAGTGAGTCGCGCAGTAATTTGCATAGCGCACGCGCGACTCATTCGTGTAGAACTGATCATGCGTAGGCGCACCTATTACGTGCGCTTATCAATCGAGGAGGGTGAGTGAGTCGCGCAGCAACGTGCATAGCGCACGCGCGACTCATTCTAGAAGAGCTGCTCATGCGTAGGCGCACCTGTTTCGTGCGCTAAACAATGAGAATGAGTGAGTCGCGCAGCAACTTGCATAGCGCAAGCGCGACTCATTCTTGATGAACTGATCATGCGTAGGCGCACCTGTTGCGTGCGCTAACCACTTGAAGCCGGTCTGACCATGTGCACGCGCATGCTGAGATGCGCGGCCAATCAGAAAATTCAGTCATGATCAGACCACATCCGCTCGACAACACGAGGCCGGAAAGAAAATTGCCGGCATCACTTCGACCACGATCATCAGTGAAAGCACACGTATTTTTCAGCTACGTTCAGTTAGTATTCAGTATTCAGTTCAACTCATCTTCAGTTCAGCTCAGAAAAATTGTGTTTCTTCAGCAACTAGTGCATCTTCGTCAGAAGCACAATTACTCAGATCAACTCATTGCCCACGTTGTTAGCAAGTGTATGTATCGGCATTAAATTCAGTGTCTCATACAGTTTATTAGACTCATCGAGCGTGCATCGTGCAACCGCGTGGTAATCAGTGTGTAACGATTATCTACATTTCAGTGACTACTCAAACATTCAGAACAATTTAACTCAGTGCAATTAATTTCATTCATCATTGTGAACTATTCTGTGATTTTTGTTATTTTGTTAAAAAATAAATACGCTTGTTAAACGCATTCAAAACTTCTATCCGCCACCAAAATTCCAACTTTTATTCCAGCACATTATTATATTCTTTAATATAATAATCAAGTCAGCCATTGCTATTTCAGTATTTTTTTCAGTAACTTTCAGACATTTTTTGGTCCTTCGAGCCGGATTTTGGTCGGAATTTTTTGGGTGCATTTATCAAACTATTGTTCAGTTCAACTCAATTTTCAGTCTCACTCAACTCAGTTCGCGTTAGTCAGTTATTCGTGTGATAGTGTTGCTCAGTTCGTCAGTTCAGTGTCCAGTGTCGAAGTGAACAACGCAAGCATCATCATGAGTGATAACGCAGAAAAGCAAATTGACTCAGAACGTACAGACGAGACCATCGAAACCCAAGCTTCATCCAACCCAAATGACTTTGTCATCGGGTCATGGGTGGAAGAGATGGAAAAAGAAGAGACTCAAACAGAAACCAGCGAGTATCACATAGCACCTGAGATGGCACGCCTTCACGTTCAGCTCAGATCCAGATCGCCATCACCAGTGAGTACTCAAACCAACACAACGGAGTACAAAATTGCTGCTCAAATGGCGCGAGTTGAGATGTTGGGTCAATTAGCCCAGCTCATCAACGACTCAGACTCACCATGCGTTGAAGAAGTTGAAGGAAATATGGAGATCCTGAAGAGCACGTGGAACTGCTTCTCAAACGAGCATGAGTTGTTGGGTGTGTCGT
Source organism: Zele albiditarsus (assembly GCA_958496275.1). Classification (NCBI taxonomy): domain Eukaryota; kingdom Metazoa; phylum Arthropoda; class Insecta; order Hymenoptera; family Braconidae; genus Zele; species Zele albiditarsus. Next base: position 437,458 of record OY292415.1, read on the forward strand.
GTAGAAAGACGCTCTTTGCTCATGACTATATAACAAAAGGAGTCTACCAATCAGCCTTCAAGCAGTATTGTGCAATCAATTCCAAGCTTTGCAGGCTCAGATCAGCAGCTCAGTCACAACTCAATTTAGAAACTGCTCAGCGCTCCAACTCATCAGCCCGACCGCACACTGTCTTACCAACCATCAAGCTGCCTCAGTTCAGTGGAGACTTTGCGAAGTGGCCAGAATTCAGAGATCTGTACACTTCCCTAGTCATCAAGAATCAGCAACTGACAAATGTGGAGAGATTTCACTACTTGAAAACGAGTGTGACCGGGTCAGCGTCTCAGCTCATCACCAACATTGCTGTCACCAACGAGAACTTTGATTCAGCGTGGAAGCTCATGAATGACCAGTACAATGACAAGGAGAGACTCATCTTCTCGCATATTGAGCAGCTCATTCGCCCTACCAAGACAGTCCAGTCAGCCTCAGACATAAACTCGCTAGTCAGCACATGCAAGGAGCATATGGACGCTCTCGCTAGTCTCGGAGTTCCAGTGGGTCATTGGACCTACATTATGGTCTTCATTACGGCTCAAAGACTCGACCCAACTCTGAGAGAAGCTTGGGAAGTTGAACGCAGCTCAAACAAAGAGGACACGAAGTTCTCCAAGATGTTGGTGTTCTTGCAAACCCGAGCCAGGGCTCTAGAAGCAGTCAGCTCAGGCAAATCATCTAGTTCAGTTCAGCAGCGCCTCACTAGAGCAGTATCCAATGCTGCTACAGTGACTCAGCCCCATAGAACATCAACTTCAGCCTCAACTTCAGCATCAACTCAGTATCCATGCGATGCCTGTGGAGGATCGCACTATCTCACCAGCTGTGAAAAGTTCTTGAAGATGACTCAGACCAATCGACACGCAATGGTGGTAAAAGCACGATTGTGCTTCAATTGCCTAGGCCACCACAACATCTCAGCATGCCAATCCACCAGGACATGCAAAGCGTGCAGTGGCAAACACCACACTCTGATCCATGAGCCATCGTTCGCAAGGGCTCGATCAGCTGGCACTCTGGCATCTTCAGCAAGTCACTCATCAGCGAGCAGCTCAACGTCTCAGAAATGAGGAGACGCGGTGTCATTTCACCTCAGCAACTCAGCTAGTGGATCATCAGTTCTACTAGCCACGTGTCAAGTCAGATTAGTCACACCATTCAGCAAGCCAATCATCAGAATACTGCTCGATTCAGGTTCTCAGCTTACGTTCATCTCCAACAAAATTGTCAGCGAATTCGGCCTCACCAGAGAGCATTCTTCAGTATCAGTCTCAGGTATTGGGGGGTCGCATTCAATTCAGACCAAGGGTATTGCATCCATCACATTACAGTCAGTTCACTCATCCTCATGCATCACCATCAATGCTCATATTCTCACAAAATTGACCAGCACAATACCATCAGCTCATTGTCAGCCACAACAGTGGCCTCACTTGTCAGCATTACGATTGGCAGATCCAGACTTCTGCACACCACAATCAGTAGATGCAATCATCGGTGCAGATACGTATGGGCTCATCATCAAGCCAGACATACGAAAGCATTCAGTTTCAGCGCCAATTGCTCAATCAACCATTTTTGGGTGGATTGTATTAGGACCAACTGCTAATCCTCAGTCACCATCTTATCAATCATATCAAACAGCAGTTGTGTCCACCAATCAAGAGCTACAAGAGTTGCTCACCAAATTTTGGGTACAAGAAGAGGTACACTCATCCTCAGAACATCAACTCACACCAGAAGATCAAGCCTGTGAGAATCACTTCAGGACAACACACACAAGAGATGAACAAGGAAAATACACAGTGCGAATCCCACTTAAAACAACAACATCAACATTAGGAACATCGCAATTAACAGCAGAGCGATGTTTACAGCGAATACTCAGAAAACTCTCAACGAACAACTCCTACAATCAGTTATACTCAACATTCATGAAAGAATATGAGGAACTGGGGCACATGCAACGTGTTCCACTCAGCAATCAGAGAAAGACTCATCAGAGACGTGAACCTGCTTCTATGAACTGTAAAGCTAAGATGACCTTGGCACATGATGTTTCGGCATCAGGAGGGTTGAGGGTCTTGGCTAATCAGGAATTAGAGCAGCTTCACAATCATCCACCATATTATCTTCCTCATCATGGAGTTCTCAGAGAAGACAAGATCACTACAAAGTTGAGAGTAGTGTTTAATGGATCCAGTCCTACATCATCAGGCACATCAGTAAATGACATTCAGCATGTAGGAGCAAAAGTTCAGAAGGACATAGCAGATGTGCTTCTCTGGATCCGTCAGCACAAACTTATATTCGCCACTGACATCACAAAGATGTATCGTCAGGTTAAAATTCACCCTGACGATTGGGACTTGCAACGAATCATGTGGATCGATGATCAAGGAACCATGGTACCGTACCAGCTTAAAACGGTAACATATGGCACAAGATCAGCTCCATTTCTCGCCATCAGAACACTCCTTCAGTTGGTAGAGGATGAAGGTCATCGATTTCCACGAGCAATTGAACCTCTAATCAATGGCCGATATGTCGACGACATATTTGGAGGATCAGATACAATTCAGGAATTAATTGACACGTCAGAAGAGGTTACTCAGCTCTGCAAGGCGGGCGGGTTTCCCTTAGCGAAATGGCACAGTAACTGCAAAGAGTTCGTACAACATTTAGCAGAAGACTCATCAGAAATTCAGAGTCGCTCATTCGAAGAGAGCACCACCAAAGTACTCGGTCTTGCATGGATACCACATGCAGACACATTTAAATTCAGAGCAAATCCACCAGCACCAAGCTCCACACTCACAAAAAGAATCATTTTGTCTGAGACAGCGCAGCTGTACGATCCATTGGGATTTTTAGCCCCAATTATAATCAGGGCCAAGTCTCTACTGCAAGAGTTGTGGCTTGACAAGCTGCACTGGGATGCACCAGTCTCAGATCGGATCAGAACAAAATGGAACATCTTCAGACAAGAACTGACTCACATTTCAGAGATTTCCATCCCACGCTGGGTTCAGAGAACTCAGTCAGCGCGTGTGGAGATACATGGGTTCTCAGATGCCTCACAATTGGCAATGGCAGCTGCAATCTATCTCAGAACCGAAGAGCCAGGGCAGCAGCCACGCGTAACGCTGCTCTGTGCCAAATCAAAAGTAGCACCACTCAAGAGAATGTCCATACCACGGTTAGAACTCTCAGCAGCATTGATCTTAACTAAATTAATGAAGTACACTCAGTCAGTACTCAACCTCAGCAGTGTACCAACATTTCTCTGGACAGACTCATCAGTCACACTCACATGGATACAATCACATCCATCAAGGTGGAAGGACTTTGTCAGGAACAGAGTGTCACTAATACAAGAACTTACTCCAGACAGCGTATGGAAGTTTGTTCCTGGCAAGTTCAACCCAGCAGACTGCGCTTCACGAGGAATCAGTGTCTCCCAGCTCGTGAAGCACCAATTATGGTGGACAGGCCCACCATGGCTCATCAGTGAGAACACTACATGGCCTGATCAGCCAATTCAGAACGACTCAAGAGTACATACAGAACAAAAGCCCGGCATATCACTCATCGTGGAGTCAATACCTCAGTACTCATGGGAGATGATTTATAAGTACTCATCCCTTACTCGACTGCTCAGAATAACCGCAATTTGTTCTAGAGTCTTTCAGGTAGCTAGACGACTACCACGATCTACACTCGCACATCCACTCACGCCACAAGACCTCAATCAATCGCGAGTGTTATGGATCAAAGCAACTCAGGCAGCATATTTCTCAACAGAACTCAAATGGATCAAATCAGCTCAACTACCAAAGAGCCACCCTTTCAACCGATTGACAGCTTACATTGACACTCAAGGTGTCATTCGAGTTGGAGGAAGATTAGCACAGTCAGATCTAGAACCAGAGGCAATTCATCCAGCAATACTCCCACGACACTCTCACTTTACTCAATTAATAATCGCTGATGCCCATCAAAAAACTCTACATGGAGGCACTCAGCTCACAATGAACTACATCAGGCAATTGTACTGGATTATTGGTGGTAGAGCTCCAGTACGATCGCATATTCTTCGCTGCATCAGATGTGCTCGACAGCGTGGCGTTCGAGCAGAGCAATTAATGGGTCAGCTACCAACAGCTAGAGTCACTCCTTCACGACCATTCTCCTGTTCAGGTGTGGATTACGCTGGTCCACTGACCATCAAAACCTGGAGAGGACGAGGCGCCAAATCACAAAAAGGATGGTTGTGCATCTTTGTGTGCTTCGTCACATCAGCCGTTCACTTAGAGGTTGTATGTGACTATTCAGCCGACTCATTCATTGCTGCGTTCAGACGGTTCACTGGACGCAGAGGCATCTGTCGCACCTTGCATAGTGATTGCGGCACCAACTTTGCAGGCGCAGATGCAACTCTTCAGAAGTTATTCAGTCAGGGAACTCGAGAAGCAAATCAAGTTCAGTGCTCACTGGCAAACAACGGAACAACGTGGAAATTCAATCCTCCAGCTGCTCCACACATGAGTGGAAAGTGGGAAGCAGCAGTAAAGTCAGTGAAGCACCATCTAATCAGAACCGTGGGAGACATGTCACTCACACTTGAGGAGCTCACCACACTATTAATCCAAATAGAATCAGTTCTGAACTCAAGACCACTAGAGCCATTGTCAGATGATCCAGATGACATTTCAGCACTCACTCCAGCACATTTTCTCATAGGAGAATCAATCAGCACAGTACCAGAGCCTTCACTCATGGACATCAGTGGCGGAAGACTGTCACGATGGCAACTCATTCAGCAACGACTACAATTCTTTTGGTCAAAGTGGTCAAGTCAGTACCTACAACGTCAGCTCTCAACATCCAAGTGGCACCATCCCTCAAATCAGATTGAGGTGGGGTCACTAGTGCTCATCACAGATGAGAGATTCCCACCAACTAAGTGGCCATTAGCAAGAGTGACTCATCTTCACCCAGGCAAGGATGGATTGACCAGAGTTGTGTCACTCAAAACAGCAACAACTACTCTTGTCAGACCAATCAGGAAACTCGCCATTCTCCCAATGCCACAACAATGGAATCAGCAGTCATAATCATCAACTCCGTTGCTGATGGCGGGCGGAATGTTCAGTAATTGATAGAGATGCCACACAAGCATGGTGGCAGCACCTCCTGGGTCACTCGTGCAGTCAGTCGAGTGACCATAATTATGCACCACAGGAGGATGAGTGAGTCGCGCAGTAATTTGCATAGCGCACGCGCGACTCATCCGTGTAGAACTGATCATGCGTAGGCGCACCTATTACGTGCGCTTATCAATCGAGGAGGGTGAGTGAGTCGCGCAGCAACGTGCATAGCGCACGCGCGACTCATTCTAGAAGAGCTGCTCATGCGTAGGCGCACCTGTTTCGTGCGCTAAACAATGAGAATGAGTGAGTCGCGCAGCAACTTGCATAGCGCAAGCGCGACTCATTCTTGATGAACTGATCATGCGTAGGCGCACCTGTTGCGTGCGCTAACCACTTGAAGCCGGTCTGACCATGTGCACGCGCATGCTGAGATGCGCGGCCAATCAGAAAATTCAGTCATGATCAGACCACATCCGCTCGACAACACGAGGCCGGAAAGAAAATTGCCGGCATCACTTCGACCACGATCATCAGTGAAAGCACACGTGTTTTTCAGCTACGTTCAGTTAGTATTCAGTATTCAGTTCAACTCATCTTCAGTTCAGCTCAGAAAAATTGTGTTTCTTCAGCAACTAGTGCATCTTCGTCAGAAGCACAATTACTCAGATCAACTCATTGCCCACGTTGTTAGCAAGTGTATGTATCGGCATTAAATTCAGTGTCTCATACAGTTTATTAGACTCATCGAGCGTGCATCGTGCAACCGCGTGGTAATCAGTGTGTAACGATTATCTACATTTCAGTGACTACTCAAACATTCAGAACAATTTAACTCAGTGCAATTAATTTCATTCATCATTGTGAACTATTCTGTGATTTTTGTTATTTTGTTAAAAAATAAATACGCTTGTTAAACGCATTCAAAACTTCTATCCGCCACCAAAATTCCAACTTTTATTCCAGCACATTATTATATTCTTTAATATAATAATCAAGTCAGCCATTGCTATTTCAGTATTTTTTTCAGTAACTTTCAGACAGAAAGCAACCGCAAAAACTATGTAGATATCGCAGAGATTTGGGAATTGAGATACGAAATTGTATACGATATGTTCGACATCTATACTTTCCGAAAAATCTGTGAGATGAACCCAAGTAACATGTGAGAATTCCAACACTTAGTAATTCAGCTCTCAATGAGTTCTATGTTTTATGGTTTGATAGTTACCACTATTGTTCATTCGAGAAGATCACAAATTCGGTTCGATCAGTAACTGCATGCGTTTCACAAACTTTCATTAGCTGATTGGAATACTCCATCAAACATTTAAAAATCGTATAGATGTGATACTCGGGGTGAAACCGGAAATTTGATGATAGCGAATCATTGTCTTCGGTAACAAATCTGACAACGTATCGAGTTTAAAAATTCTCACTCTAGTCGTTTTCATCGAAACTTCATTAAAAACCTTGAAAGACGTCTCGAAACGGTATTTACCGTCAAACCGAAAGTTAGAAAATGGGAAATAATAGTCCTCCTTTTTCTCACTATTGGTTTGGAGAAGATTTGAGTATCAAATCCCTTCCCTAGCCGTTTTCGATATAACTGAATTGAAACGTTGTGAGACGTATCCCAGTAAACACATCAACGTAACAAAGACGTACAAGGAACGTAACAGGGAATTTTGTGGTAAATATAGCGTGAGTAACTTGTAAGTTACATGTGACTCTCAGTTTTACACTCATTCACGTAACATCGAGACGCAACATAATGAACGTAAATGTGATGTTGATGTGATGTTGATGTACATGTTATATTGATGGTATACCAGGAACATAACCTAAATATTACACCTATTTCATAGAGAAGTAACAAACGAATAAAAATGTAATGTTCAGGTTGAGTCGTCTGAACCTCTCAGTGACATTACACTTTACATAAATATTATATTCAAACGTTTATATAAGGGTTGTATTATATTCAATGCAGCACAAATATCATCGTATCCATTAAATTGTAATATTCATAACGCTGGAAAAAAAGTGATGCAAGTGAAAATATTTGGAGTGAAAATATTCTGAATTTGAATCCACGTTAATCGAAATTTTTTAAGTTACATTAAAATTCTCCTGTAGTTATAAATATTACAACTTACTGGTTAGTTATTAATCAAAAGACGTCACTCACAGAATTCGAGGCCTACCGCTATCTCTACAGGACAAATCAGTGTCTTTCTCACCACCGATAGTCGAATCGCCAATAACTATAAATACAGCGAATTTACCAGAAATATCCACAAATATACATTGTGACAATATGCTGTGTATTATCAGCTTCTGATTTAACGCATCCCGCGCATTGCGGCGCTGCATGCGCCAATTGTACGTGCGATCAGTCGACACTCACACCAAACGTCGGAAGTCAAGTGCGATCCTTTGAGGAAACACTGGTTGCGCCGGTTAGCGCACCATGTGCTCACCAAGTTAGTGGACTTGACCTCCGGTGTTATATATTTCCGTGCGCTGCTTAGCGACGGCATTCATCGGCAGAAAAAGAGTACCAAGATCACCTTAAGTGAATTGAGTATTAATCAGAAGCGAGTTTCTGACACTGGCTAAAGAAAGAAGCATATAACTGAGTTATACCACCTCTAAGGAAAAGCGACCATTATAAAAGAAGTTATCTTTATAAGTGCTATTTATTGAGTGAAAATAAATAGAAGTTTCCATTGTGGCATAAATTATCAAGTGTTGTTGTTCTGTGGTTTGCACCTATCCTGTTGAGGAACGTGAAACGGCGGATACCTGGAGGGACCAGCTATCGCACGCAGAGACAACAAGCAGGGTAAATTATTCTCTAACACCTGGGGTATTGTTATATGAGAAATAGAGCGTTAGTCGTCAATTGGGTGACAAAAGGTAAAGTTTATTCATTTCATTGTACGCAGTGTTGACTATCATCAATCGTTTGTCACTTCTGGTTCGCAAATTTTTGATCTTTCATTGTATTTGTCCACTGGTGGTTACATCAGTGAATTTATATTAATCCGAGTCGCGGTATTAATATAAATTTGCCTCTATTATATGTAACGTAAATTCCACGTTGCTATCGCGAACATCCATAACAGCGGGTTATTTTGAGAGGTATCCTAGTGGAAATCCACCCCTCGGTTAGAGTCATCTCAGTCAGGCAACCGTAGTACAATTCGGGGTCAGTTCTTGGTCTGAAGTGTAAAACCAAGTGGTGCCCATATTATCCACATTGGCATGTGGATAGCGCTCGTCTTTTTGTCCTCAGCACGTAATTACTCTTCCTCTCAATAAAAAGGGGATTGCGCGGTCGGATTGTCACAACATCAAGCCGATGATTCCCTACAGTTTAAACCTAAGAATGAAAGATTCATATTCCATTTACTGAGATATGAATTTAGTTTCAATGAGTCACGCCCCTTGCCACGATTTTGAGTGTTCTAGATTTCTTAGCTAATAATCATGACGATTATGGTCACTTCAGGTGTACGAGCCGTATATATATCATGTGTTACGTCCTGAGTGTAGATGCGGTTATTCGGTTGAGCTACCAAATGTTACTCGAGAAAAGATGAAAACAGTTAATTATATCAATTGGATTTAGAGTATTGTCCGAAAAGGTATTGAGATCGTTGCTTGCTATGCCGCGACCCGCGGTTGACGTAAGAAAAAATCGGATGAATTATGTTAACGAACTCACAAGTTGATGGTTGAACACGTCACTGGTTTATTAACTTATTCACTCATATAAATAACTATATAGCGTTTATCATACAAGTTCACAATAACTGATTAATATTATGAGTTTTCACTACCACTGTCTATTACTGCGTCGATTGCACTATGCCCCGAATTGCTGGCGTTGCAACGCGAATTATGATCAGTTGGTTAGTTGAATTGATTTATTGAATTTTATAAGTCCATTGAGATCACTTGATAATTATAATAACTGATGTTGATATTGGTTATTTATGCAGTTGTACTGGTTATTGAATGAAATGATAATAATATGATATTTAAACCACGCTTAACGCGTACGAGAACGCTTCGATATCGTTTCTATGGATCGTTAACTGACTTCTAGAGCAGCTTTAAAGTAAAATGTTTTAAATGTTTGTTGGTTTCTTTTTAATGTGTGGAAGACATTGATAGTCTGCTCGTCGGCATAGAAGTGGAGTAAAATTATCAGAGAGAAGCCCAGTTTGTTTCCCAAGCTGCGGAAAGTTCGCGCCAGCATTTTGGGTTCGTGCGGACTTACTCTGATTGGCTTATCTATTCAAGCCGTTTTGATTTGTTGTTAGTTATGTAAAAAGTCCACTATTGGACAGAGAGTGATTTGTGAACATGCAAGTTCATTCTTGTTCACTAATATTTCAGACTTGCTAGTGAAAGAGTGAGTTCAATAAGAAAAAAGGAAGAAATGGAAATGATATTAGACGTGCAGGGTTTCAATGCTGTTCCATCCACCATTCAAATGGGGAAGTTTATCGAAACAATATCAAACAATGAATTCATATGAGATGCGCAATTACCATGGAATATTGTGGAATGCTGGAAATATACCATATAATCATCTGAATGATGTTCGTGATATAATCCTGAAAGATGTCTCTAACATTCATGTGAAAGGGACAGAAAAGAAAGTGTGGCTCTCAAACCTCATTGGGCGATCCAAAACTTATATAATCCTTGAAAATTTTGGATGTCCATCATTGAGAGATATCAAGGTGAGAAATTGCAGTTATCATGAATATAGAAAATCTTGACTTACATATCACTTTGCCATAGAAAATGTTCAACAATTAAAATGTTGAATTGAACAAACACAGATTCATAATCCTTTGATCGGTAGATCATTCGAATTGTATTATCAACTGAAAGAGAAAATTGAAGATATTGCATATTTTCCGAAGGAATTCATTCTAAAGTTTGCAGCAAAGAAAATTGATGACATTTGGAACAAATTACCGATAAATTGCAGAGAAATGAGGATATATTGTCTCTCCGTAGATGTCGGACACATTATAATTCAAGTGCTGCTGATTATGATGAATTTGATGGAGTCATTCCAATAATTAAAAATTGTCTGCAGTGTAATAATGAGAATGGGACAAAAGAACACATTGATATGAAGATTGGATGACTTGGATGTATACATGTATATAATGAATATGAAATAAATAGATGTTTTAACATTACATTTCACCGCTTTCTATTAGTGACTATTACCACCCAATATATAATTCTTCCCATGTAAGCTTGATAATAATAACGATTCCTTTTCAGAATTAAATGTCTCAATATTTCCAGTTCTAATCTTCGAACGAAAATCTCATTATGATTTTATAACGATGAGATCATATCCATTAGTCTAACCAGTAATTGTTTGCTTTCCATCATTACCATCATTAAGACATCCATTTTAATATTCAAACTTATGAATGATAGCATGCACCACGTGGTCTAGTGGGGAGGCGGGCATTTCCATTCCAACTTACGCATGATACACACAATTGCCACGAAGTGTTGTGGCGCGCGCCATTGTTGTTTTTTCAGCATACATGAATGAATGTTATAGGCCGTATTCAGAGTCGCGACTTAAGCACGAACTCAAGAAATTCTTTGCCAAGTTTACCTTATTCGAATAAGTTCTGCTTAAGGTCGCGAGTATTCATAGTCAAGAAATAAGATCACCTTAGTTGAGAAAATGATACTTAACCCTGCGCGGTCGCTCTATATTTTCACTGGCTCCGCGGTCGCACTGGGTCGTTTGTGTTCGCGTGCAATTTTCAACGGGTTGACATGCTTCAAAAAATCTGAAAAAATTCCTGACTACTCCTCAATGTTTATACTATATGAATCAATAATCATGAAAGCCCAAAAGTTATTATTTTTTATGCTAGAAATAGCTATTTGAGCGACAATTCTACCAACTCAAATTTCACTATGGTCACAAACGACCCAGAGCGACCGCGCAGGATTAAGATTTACTTAGTGAAGGAAATACTTAAGTACATCCTATCTCGTGTTCAGCAATTCCGTATTCTTTCCACTGTACTGACCAATGAGAAACAGCTGTGAAAATTGGCCTTCATGATTGTTTGTACTCCAGTCAGAGACCCGTCACTTCCATTGTGTGGTATCTTTTGTTTATTTATCATCGTACATAGAAAGTGATAAAAAAATGTCTGGTAAAAAATATTACACAGAAGTGGAGAAAAGATTATTCTTACAAATACTTAAAAAATATTTACACATAATAGAAAACAAAAAGAGTGGTATTACGACGTTGAGGTTAAAAGCGGCAGCATGGGCACAAATAAGTGGGGAATATAATTCATCAACAGTTATTTCATCGAAGGTACCAAAACTGATTATTACTCACTTTGCTACTTCTTTGCATAAAAAAATCCTTACACTATTTAGCAAAATTATTGTAACATTATGAACTTATGAAATTAAGATTACATTACCTGATTGAATCTATGTTTTAATGCAAGACTTTAAATAATTTTCTAACAATTATAGAGAGATGTCAATCAATTGAAGAAGAATTGGAGTAATTCAAAAGCAGGCCAACGTGATGCTTTGACAGAAGAAAAGAAACCTTGTCTAGCAACCGGTGGCGGTCCTACAACTCCATCCGCGGAAGTGGACTCAAATATTGCACTCATTTCATCTCATTTAATGATTACAGCTCCCACGATTTTTTCGTCCAATATTTCTATTCAAATATTAGAAGGTACCATTCATATCGAGACATTCCAAGAATATCGACGATAAACAATTGTGTAATTAATGATAATAACAATTATTAACAAAGAACCAGAATTGATTGAGTAGCACCGCTTTGTGAGAAGCAATCATATCTTGAGAACTATTCAATCTGCTGGAATGGTTCATGTAAATATTCGAGACTGCAAAAATATCAAAAATTCTGATTTTTAACTATTTTTTTCTAAGAATAATTTTTTTTTACTTCATAATGAGAAAGTTGTTTACTTTTCCTAAAAAGGGAACCCTTTTTTCATCTTGACCTTGCGAATGAAAAAGAGATATTGTGACAATGTCAGGGTTATCAGCCCTAGAATATTGTACTTCGCTTGTCACTCCGTCCCTCATTCTCCATCCATTCGGTAGCTCACGCTCGCACATGATGTTGAGTGCGTACAAATTTGCCTAGACTGACAGAAATTGCCACTGCGTATACATTATGCGTCTATTGTATAGAGTGGGGAGATCTGTGGTCTATGAACTTGACCGCACTCAATGCAAAAATCACTTGCGTACTGTTCAACTTACGAACAGTATATCGACTTCCGCGTGCGAGATTGTAACGTAATAAGACTTGAGAAATCGAATTAGCGTGTACAATTTGTATAATTCATTATAGCGAACTCAACATCTGTGATCGTAATTGTATCCTTACGGTTTGCTGTTTTGCAAAGCAACACATATTATCCCCTCGGGTGGATAAGTCGAAACTTAGCTAAAAAGTTAGCACTTGGCTTATATTATATATATCCGATAGGCGAATAAACTTGTTGTTCCGCGCGCCGCTGTATATTGATCTCGGATCTCTGTTGAATAATTATTCCGATTTGATATTATATCCTCTCGGTACTTATAACTTAATTATTTGACCAACTCGGTGTGCAGTGAGAGTTTGTTCGCACGAGAACGGGGTACGAGCGGACCAGAGAAGCGAAAGACCTGTTGACTACCACGTGGACAGCAGAAAAGGTAAATTATATAAAGTTCACCGTTCTTTCAGCTTGAGTACTTTTGGGACCTTGGATCCGTATTTATCGGCGACAGATTTCTTGACTTGGAGGAAGTCCTGAATCACGTTGGTTTTATTAATTTTCCCATTGGAATTAAATCAAACAGATTGGCTGTGACCAGACATACAGAACGGAGTTTTAATCCTCTTCGATATTAAAAAAGGAACACCGCCGGTTTAGGAATATTTTGCGATTATAAATAAAAATATTAATTACTGATCAGATCAGTGAAACACACGTACCAAGGGTTTATTACTAATTGCTTGCTGGGAACAAGCGTGGTTAAGACCAACGGCCCGCGGGATGAAGTTTCAATAGCCGAGCAGATCAAAAACGATTAAATTAGCAAGTCATTTATTTGTTTTCCTCATTTTCTTAGGTTTGATAGGGAAACCTAAGTGGCGTCCAACTTGAATTTGTTACGAGATCAATTGATACCATCTAAAACCCGAAAACCACCCATTTTTTCCCTTTCACGTTCTAGCCTTTCCCATTCATGGAGGCTAGCGCGCGGTTAGGTGTTACAATATGTTCCAGTCGAAAGCAGTGAAATTCACGCATATTATTGATAGATGTTTCTCAGATTGCACACGAAGAGTGGGCACCCTGCTTATTATCATTCAAAAATTTCCGAAGAATCCCCATTTGAAGACGGGGAAGATCTTGATGAATCTTCATATTCAGCCCTGGATTATAAAAAAATGAATAATCTTGATGAAATTTCGAATGATAACACCGATTTCGAATAAAAGCAACCCCAAGATAGCTCAAACAAAAAAGCAGATGCAATCATAGCAAACGAAAATGCCAGGCCTGCTACCCCTAGACGAAGGAAGCATTCGCTAAATCTTGATACCAATGGTAAAAAATTGACATCGTATTGTAATGTTGAGAAAGACGCGTACAACTAAATAACATTGTCACGTAAACTTTTGTTTATTGAAATTCTACCAAAATTTTCCCACGAATCTTCTAAAAAGGAAATACCATAAAAAGTTGAAACAAACGCCTCGATGCAATCAAAAAGTAAAAGCAAACCTATGTACGTGTATTATCACGCATCGCGCTGTACCCCTACATTCCTGGTTTTATGAATTTTCTACGAAAGTCTATGTGAAAACGGTCGTAAAACCCAGGAGATGCACCGCGATGAAAATTAATGGGCCCTCACTCGCCTTCCACATGGCAGATGCACCCAAAATTTATGTCACCTCTTGATGAAGCCGCTGCGCCCTCACCTCTTTTTTGACTGGATCGTGTCTATAAAAACCCTCGACACGATATCACAATCGTCTCATTTCCAAAATTCAGTCGAACGAGTGAGGTCCGTGGAAGTTCCTACTCGAGAACTTCAGTGGAAGTCAGTGAGTTTAGATCCGCGTTTTTAATGCAAGTACGTTGGTCTGCACCCGTAGTATCAAATTGATCACGAGTTATTTTATTAAGTCAAATCAATCGAAGTTACATTTTTCATATTATAAATAAATACTGATAACGCACTCTCGGGTTTTCTATAGAAAAGTGTAGAGTCGTAATTTACTATTCTAACGGAAACGCGAAGTGTCAAATCCAAGAAGCGACGACACCTCTCCAAAACATCGTAATTGGTAAGCAGTTTTTGTAACCATTGTTATCTATATAAGACTATATCTTATGGTTTTTGATGGAAATAAACTAATGTGTTGCTTCTGAAAACAAAGTTTTATTTTGTTGGTTTCTTATCAAAGAAAGCATCTTAATTAGTACGCTATTGTAAAAACCTCACCTGAAAACAAAGAAACGACATTCAAAGTTTATTTTTCCACTAATTCTAATCGTTTTTTTCACAGAATAAATCTCATTCAAAGTTTACTTTTCAGCCTTCTTCTTAACACCACATTACCAATAATTCTAACCTCCAAACCACCCTAGACTAATAAGCCCAACATACACAATTAACCGCGCGAAGCGCGCCAAATTCAAACGTAAAGAAATCTATTTCCTTTACATCTATTTTAAAGTGTTTTCGATACACGCATGGAATCTACCCCTGTCTATTTCTAATTATTTTTCTAAAAGAAAGACAAGATCTCTCGAGATCTTAAAGTGAAACAAACCTACCTGCTCCTTTTCTATCCCCTATCCCTAATTGCCACGCGGGGTGTCAACCGACAAAGGGTCGAGTATTACGTACAAACCGCTCGGTACGTGATTCCGCCATAAAAGGCGTCAAACTCCGGACGTCACAACATCATTCTAATTTATTTCTTTTTTTTTGAACAGTTGTTGCACACAAGAAAAAAAAGGCAAATCCATCTTCGCGAAATAAAGAAAATGCAGATGAAAGAAGCCTAAAATCGGAACGAATTCGTTGTTCAATGAATCAATAGGGAATTAGCGGAGACTAGATTGCAACACGAGAAATTGATGCCAGACATGAAAATTCAATATCTCAAACACAAATATCAATTGGAGCTTCGAGCGATTACTGCATCAGCTGAGTTGTCTGAATATATGTTGAGGGGAAAGATTATGCATTAAGGCAATTCAAGTAGTATTAATTTTCAACAAATGCAAGCATGTGAAGCTTGTCTTGGCTGTGCCTTAAAAGATTTTAACGTATTATGATTGAAATGCAAAATTTATCATAACTATATACTCACAACCAAAAATAAAATAGCTGAACGGATATAGTTTGTTACTATCTTTTTTTTTTTTTTAATATTTCATATTTCAAAAGCTTCAGTTCGTGTACTATGCTAATTGTTTTACTCATCCTTTTAACAGCAATAAATGTAACCTATTAGATCAACAACATCAATATTTTATTCATTTACCAATTATTATATATTTACAGATTATTACATACTAAGATAAAATCAAAAACAGAGAATAAGTTTTCTATAATAATTCCTATTAAAAATCTCTGTACGAATTCCTTCATCTCATTCAGTCTTCAACATGATTGATTCCGAAATATAATCGATACGTCTCGATGCATTTCTCCATTCCTAGAGAAAAAAAATAAATCCGTGATAATTACTTCATTCACTTAGCAATTATTAGTGCAAAAATGTCAAGTCAATATTGTAGGAATGATTAATCATTTAATAGATCCATCAATTTTTATGGAAAAATCGCTACGGCTCCGGAGAAAATACTTCACAAATTTGAAATGTTTCGGAGCATATGAAGATGAACACAGAAAACGATAACATAGAAATCCTGGGAAATCAGAATTGGATTTATATACAATTCTAAATAATACAGTCGTTAGTCAATTAAACAAACGTGCAATAAGTACTTCACGCGCAGCAAATTCATTTACATTGTGTAAATCATACACATTTGGTTCCGGTATTTCTTCTTCTTCAGTCAGATCATCATCGTCTGGTAATACGTCATTGAACATTAATGCCATGTTATGTAATACAGCACATGCTGCGACCACCGCGGGAGATCCTATAAGCTTTGTCGTCAACCCTCTCGACAAGCATCAGAATCTTCTTTTCCAAACGCCAAAAGTTCGTTCTACAATTTGTCTCGTTCTTATTTGAATCGCATTATATATACAACAGAGGAAGATTCAATAATTATTCGGTTATCAGTTTTTTCTATTTACCAAGTGTTGTATCAACTTACGTGATTTCTTCCTCAGTTATCGGATTCCGTGTTAGTATCATTAACAAAGGTAAAATGGGATATCCAGCATCTCCAACAATTATTCCATCTGTTCTGCCTACCAAGTATCGCACATATGAACTTCAGAGTTTTGAAATATCCGACTATCATGTGCACTAGCCATTCGGGTACAATATCAAAAAATTCAATTTTTGGCCCAACTATAGCCTGTAATAAAAACCTAAATTTCGAAACAGTTCAAATCACCCCTCGCCCAATATTCGCCGGAACAGGCGAGAATGTTCGACTTCACGTCCCATTGACGATCCAACGAAATGGACCTCGTGGTGGACGCCACTCATTCGTTTACAGGTGCAATGATTATTGCTGAGAATGAGAAACAGCAATAATCCGGTTGATGTTTCCGACTAGCTTAGATGAAACTCCTTGGTCACGCATGTGGTGTGTTCTCCGAGAACTATCCCACGATAGCCGCAAAAACCCGATGAATGTGAAATACATTTGGAGAATTGGCTTCTCTCACAAAAAGACTTTTATGACACCATGAGGATATTCTGCCATGCCTCATGTGTCGTTGCGACGATTAAACGATCCCGCTGTCCAGCTGCGGCATCGCCACCAGGGCATTACGAGCCTTTCTGTTAAACAGACAAGAGGCTTCCCACTCTGTTCTGGAGTTTCTCCAGTCCTTGGTACATGCCTGTGTGTATGAGCCATACAACCCCATGACTCGCGTCAAGTGTGTATGCTGGTCACAAGGAAGAAATCAGTCCCTCTGATTTCTTTCTCGGTAAATTATAAACCACGAACTGGTGTGAATGTTCTCAATAATTCTTCTTAGTCTAACGTTCCGCAGCAGTAATGAAAATTACCACGCCGTTGAGACCGAGTACATAATTATATTCCAAAATTAATTAAATTCAAGCAAGAAGAAACAAAGTTTTAGAGTTGATCGAGAGCTCCTTCTCTGATCCAACAATAATATATGAACAATAAGTAGTTGTAAATTGAGGCTAACCCTGACTATCCGTATGTTTCTTAATGAACAAACGTAAAGCAAAGGAAGGTAAGCAAGCAGAGAAGAAAAGAGCGAGTACTTACAGTAAAGGCGGTTTGCCTGTTTCCAAACGTGCCTTATGGTTCGCCTTCCCACTGGTTTTGCAGCCTCTTCCTTTCTCGTCCCTTATGTGGCTTAATGGCTATTGGTGTTAATAGCAAAGCAAGATAAGAATGACAGCAGTTATATTGGAATTTTAGAGTTACACAACAACTCAATCTTCCAAACCAAAATCACAAACTTTTATCCACAATTTTTGCTGATCTAGCTGACCAATTATACAATTATTAACTTGTTCTGGTTTTGAAATATAATTCTCTGATGATATGAGAATAAGTACACCATGAATAATCAAGTAGCAAATAAATGTCGCTAATTGAATTAATTGTGGACTAACGATGTTGAAGTCCAATGTTATATAAACTCTCAAATATATCTCTCTAGTATATCAAAGAAGCACGTGGACCTATTCGTCTTATTTCCGTTGCGTATATATATTCATATTCAATTGGAATTTCTTTGTTAATTTCCCAAATTGATCTCTCTAAGAGTTAGTTGTTTTCTTTTCGGAAACCGAACCAGAAGTGTCTCTCAAGACTGTCGCTACGCAGATCTCAAGTCCTATATTTCTCCTTATTTGAATTCCCCTTTCGCGCGTGTCCACGCATCTCCTTTGTTTGCCCTTTCCATCTAAAATTTCCCGCTCCTTGATTTGCGTGTCTTATTGTAGTTTGATAATTAGAACATACATGGTAACTCAGGCGAAGCCCATGCTAAGTAGGATAACTTCTTGTTACCGACGAGCGATCCATCTTCGTTGTTATGCAGAGGGCCAGTAGAGGCGTGGAGAGCGTAATAATGAGATTATACTCAAATCTTTGTATCTTCGATACAAATGACAGTTTTCATACTGTCATACATTGATGATACACGAAAAACAATAATTAATCTGGAATGTTTTGATTGTCTATCAATCCAATATAATGGAGGGTTAACCTGTAAGTATCATGGATAACAAAAACCGAGGCAGACCTATCGCTGTGCTAACGCGAATGTTAAATATTCAAAGCATTGGTACGATACACGACAAGTTAACATCCATCGATTGGCAGATCGTTTGAGTAATTTTATCAACATGACGAGAGGATCGAAGACATGAAAGTGGGGGACATTGCATATTTTCCGAATGAATTCTTTTTGAAATTCGTGTAAAATAAAATTCACAATATCTGGAGTAAATTACCTTTAAAATTAGAACAGGACGAAGACATTATCGCAAATCGACGGTCATAAACATTATGATCCAATTGCTAACGATTATGATGAATTCTTTGATGACATTCCATACGTTAAAAATTGTTTATTATGTAGAGACCACAATTATGATTGCCAATCACTGATGAATAAATGTTCATATTATTAAAAATACAAGATCTTGTTTGTTAAATTTCCATCATCTCTATATGTCTGCATGTGAACGTGCTATGATCAAGTCTTAAGGTGTGTGATAGAGAGCAAATATAAGTCTTCATGTACTATTTTTCATAATTATCAATCAAGATTGTTCAATCCACACACACACACACACACACACACACACACACACACACACACACACACACACACACACAGAAAAAGTTCATAAACAAAAGTTCATTTCGAAGAATGTTGAATATACATCTCAATATTCACATGATTGTATATCACCATGCAAACGTGTGGAAATGATGTGTTTGAGCCTTACTGGTGCTAGAGAGATGCTAACGAAATTCATTTCGTGGATGCATATCTGGTTTCCGTCGAACGGAACGTATTTATCTCAATATTCCTATTACTGTATACTAGCATGAAATCGTGCGCAAGTGTCATGATTGGGGCCTTACTGGTGCGAGAGAGAGAGAGAGAGAGAGAGAGAGAGAGATGCCAACAATAACATAGCTCTACGTGAGATAAGCGCGTGCATTGCGGCTGGACGCGCAAAGGGCTCTATACCAATCGGGAGGAGGGGGTGGTCAAAACATTGGGATATATGTCTCAACGTCAAAGAAATTTTTTTTCCCTTTGCCTCCAAGGATACATGTGTGACAGACCTACAACTGAGTGAATCTACACCACGGAGAAATTATCGATAAATATAGGAAAGACCTTCTGTGTTGTGAAAAATCCAAAAAAGTGCATAATCGTTTTCAATAGGATGAAATTATACGGTGGAGAAAATAACCAAGGACATTGTCACGTAAACCTTATTAAAATTCTACCAAAATTTTCCCACGAATCTTCTAAAAAGGTGATACCATAAAAGGTTGAAACATACGCCTTGATGCAATCAGAAAGTAAAAGCAAACCTATGTACGTGTATCGCCACGCATCGCGGTGTACCCCTACATTCCTGATTTTACGACTTTTCTTCGAAAGCCTATGTGAAAATGGTCGTAAAACCCAGGAAATGCACTGCAATGAAAATCAATAGGCCCGTATTCACCCTCCACATGGCAGGTGCATCTAGAATTTATGTTACCTCTTGATGAAGCCACCGCGCCCTTAGCTTTTTCTCCGGCTGAATCGTATCTATAAAAACCCACGACACAATTTCACAATCGTCTCATTTCCAAAATTCAGTCGAACGAGTGAGGTCCGCGGAGGTTTCTACTTGAGAACTTCGGTGGAAGTCAGTGAGTCTAGATCCGCGTTTAATATTAGTACATTGGTCTGCACTCGTAGTATCGAATTGATCACGAGTTAGTTAACTAAGTCAAATACATTGAAATTGCATTTTCAATATTATTAAACAAATACTTTTTACGCACTCTCGGGTTTTCCATAGAAAAGTGTAGAGTCGTAATTTGCTATTATTTTTAACAAAACGCGAAGTGTCAAACCCAAGAAACGACGACACCTCTCCAGCACATCATAATTGGTAAGGAATTTATGTAATCATTGTAATCTATTTTAACCTGATTTCAATACACGCATGAAATCTATCCTTGTCTATTTTCAATTATTTTTCTAAAAGAAAGACAAGATCTCTCGAGATCTTAAAGTGAACAAATCTACCTGCTCCTTTTTCTATCCCTTATCCCTAATCGCCACGCGGGGTGTCAACCGACGAAGGGGCGAGCATTACGTACAAACCGCTCGGTACGTGATTTCTCAATAAAAGGCGTCCAACCCCGGACGTCACAACATCAACTATTCTGCATTAACACGTAAGTTCGTAAATGTTTATATTAATCTTCCAATTTAGTACACTTTTTCTATCTCTCTCTCTCTCTCTCCCTACATATTTTCTATATAATTTCTAATTGTGTACATCGTGTTTTCATGTCGATGTAAAATTGTTCTTCTAAAATCCATATACATTGTTTCTCTACTCTAGTATATAGAGTACACAATTATGCGCACATTATCCTTTTCTCTATACATTCATTTTTATTTATATATGAATAATGATATCACATTATATAGAAATCTTTCCTTCTTACAGAAATGGCTACTTCGAGAGATTTCGACCATGTTGAAGTGGCATCAGTCACATACATACTCCATAAACAAAGGGCTTCCGATTATCAATTGATTTTATATGATAAGCTCGTTCTCACTTTATTTCTCTCTTCTGATTGATAAATTTTCTTAATTTTAATTAATTTAATTTTTTTAATAAATACAGATATAGTGCGTAGACCTAGCATATTTGTCCAGCTTCTTATAGGCCAGACCCTCACCACTTTCATGTTAAAAAAGACAGAAATTGAAAAATAGGGGGGCATGATTCATTGTGTGCATAGTGATGTAATGTTTACAAAATGACTCAATGTTTACTTGGAAAAAGAAACATTATGCATAACACCATACAAAAAAGCTTGCTGTTAATCCCTTGAGTTCTTGGAGAGATAAACAAGACCATTTTTCCCCTCCAAGAATAGTAAACAAAAAGTTTGGAATACATTCAAACTAAAAACATTAGGTGAATACTCAGATCTCTATTTGAAGACTGATATTATTCCTAGCAGATGTATTCGAAAAGTTCAGACGTAGCTGTGTCTCTACGTATAATCTCGATCCCATTACATTATTATACAGCCCCCGATTCAGCTTTTAATGCGATGCTCAAATATACAAAAACATAATTAGAACTTTTCACCGACCCCGAGATGTTATTATTTATTGAGAAGGATTGGCGAGGTGGTGTAGCGCAATGTGCTAATCGTTATGCTGAGGCGAATAACCGGTATATGGGTGAAAAATACACTTCGCGCAACAATTAAAGGAACAAAAAAATTTACGATATTTTTAGGCGATTTTCAACAGGCAGTATTTCAGTGAAAAATGGTCGTACAGGGAATGAAAAAACAAAGATTTTGAAGCTTGAAGTCTCTAGTTTTCAGATTTTTTGGTGAAAAATTTTTAGGAGCAATGATAGCCATGCAATCCTTGGATAAAGCACGAAGAAAAAATTTTCCTTGCTGCTAAATTGTTTAAGTTCGGATAATTTTGACGCAATCGGCGGCCCAATATGTCCCAGACGTGCTCAATAGGATTCAGATCAGGACTCATTGCAGGATGCCTCAACAATCTAATGTTGTTTCTCTGAAAGAATTGACGGGTTATATTCGCTGTATGAGGCCTAGCATTATCCTGCATAAAAATAAATCCTCTCCTGTTTCTTGTTAAAGGTAACACATGAGGTCGCAAGATTTGGTCGATATAACGCCTAGCATTGAGAGTGTCTCGAACAATCACTAAAGGAGTTCGAGAATCCCGTGAAACTGCAGCCCAAACCATCACCGATCCTCCACCGTAAGCAGTTATGGGACGAATAAAACGTTGTAAATAACGTTGACCTGTACGACGCCAAACTCGAGGTCTTCGGTCGTTACCATACAGACAAAACCGAGACTCGTCAGAGAAAAAAACATTGTTCCAATTTCTCATTGGCCAGTTTACATGGTCGCGAGTGTACTGTAGACGAGCTCTACGATGTGCAACAGACAACATCGGTCCACGGGCAGCAGTTCTAGCACGCAGTCCAGATTCGTGCCGACGATTTCTTACCGTCGATCGAGAAATCTTTCGCGGCTGTCGTCGTTGTTGTCGTCGTTGTTGTTGTTGTTGTTGTTGTTGTTGTTGTTGCTGTGGTTGTTGTTCACGGTTTGAAACATTTCGGGCGATGACGTTTGCTGGAGCAAAAGGCTCTTGAACAGCTTGTCGAATGATTGCCCGGTCGTCTTGACGAGTCATTGCTCGACGTCGGCCTTGTCCAGCTCGTCGTTCATATGCATCTGTTTCCAGGAATCGGTTGTAGGCACGAGACACAACCGAAGCACTAACGCCGAGTTGTTCACCAACCTGCCGATATCTGTACCCCTCCTGAATAAGAGTCACTAGCCGAGCGACTTCTGGGGCAGATAAATGTCGCCTGGGCGGCATTATGACATAAATTGAATTTCGTAAAGCTGCTTTCAGTAATTTATTTTTTGAAAGTTACGAAAAAAGGTGAGCTTTGAAAAAAACTGTTGTTTGGTTTGTTTTACCAGAAAAGTTGAAAAGTTCTGAAAAAAACTGTTTTTCAACACGTGATGGCACTGCAGAAAACGTACAAAAATTTTCGCTCAGAATTTCGCACGAGTACAGTGTGCACCTTAGGGGTATCAACTTTAAATTTGAATGTGTCCATTGCTTCAGCGAGGTGAGTCAGAAATGGCCTCTTCATTTTTTAGAATTTTCTAAAATTTTCAAAAAAATTTTTTTTGGAAATTTATGAAAAATTTTTTTTGAATTTTTTTGTTTGTTAATTCATCTTCAAAAAACACAAAATTGAGTGAGAAGTGAAAAAAAATGAAATTATTGATTTTTAAGAAGATTAGGTTAAATTTAAGGAACAAAAACCTTGTTCCCTTAATTTTTTCGAAATTTCAATCGATCGGTCCAGAAAAACTGCTGAACCGATCGATCTAAAAATTTAGGGGGTTTTCCGGAGTATATCATGCTAAAAAGACATACTAAAGAATTTTCCTATGACCCAAGCCTTTCCCCCAATATTGACGAAGATACAGTCGATTAACCAAAAAAAGGGAAAATGGCATTTTTTTGCTCTTTTTTACGTTAACGCGACAAGTGGAAAAAAATTTTTTTTCAAATCAGACATGACAGATTTTTGTAGCAAATTTTCTGCAGAAAACGAAACCCTCTGTCCGCTCGCTGGGCGACCAGTAGTTCCAGAGATATCGGTAGTTGAGTGAAAAAGGATCCTTTTGCATTCAAAATTCGATATTTCGAAGACAAATGGTCGTATCCGGGTCCCGCAGAAAGCAAATTGAATCTGAATAAACGGGCTATGCGACCTATGCATTGGTCTAGCTCGAAAAAATTATTCCATGCCCGTAGAGCGAAAAAAAAAAATAGAAGATTTGGAAAAATTTTTCTTCGTGCTTTATCCAAGGATTGCATGGCTACCATTGCTCCGAAAAAATTTTAACCAAAAAATCTGAAAACTGGAGACTTCAAGCTTCAAAATCTTTGTTTTTTCATTCCCTGTACGACCATTTTTCACTGAAATACAGCCTGTTGAAAATCGCCTGAAAATATCGTAAATTTTTTTGTTCCTTTAATTGTTGCGCGAAGTGTATGTTTGTCAAAAGTGAGGTTAAAACTTCGTCTCTTAGAGTAAAAGAGAGCGGCCTTGTCTTGTTACGATGGCGGGATGGCGGGAAATTTATTTAAATGTACTTGTCTCAAGACGCGGCCGCGTCTCTTGATAAAAAAGATAAATGGAAATCTATAATTTTTTAATGTTTAATATTTTGGCTTTTTATTTCCGCCCTATGGAAATTGCCCAAGATATTTTCCCTCATTTAGACATCCTTGCTCTTCCGTCTAATAATAATAACTATTTATTCGATAATGCTGTAACACCTAACCGCGCGTTGGCCTCTAAAAATGGGAAAGGCCAAAACGTGGAAGGGACAAAATTGGGTAGTTCTCGAGTTTTAGATGGTAATAATTGTTCTCGCAACAAATTTAGTTGAGCGCCACTTAAGTTTCCCTATCAAACTTAAGAAAATAAGGAAATCAATTAAACACTTACTAGGTTTATTTGATTTTGATCTGTTCGGCGATGAAACTCACTCCTCAGGTCTTAACCGCACCTGTTCCCAGCAGGCAATTTGTAATGACAAAACCCTTGGTACGCGTTTCTACTGATACTGATCAGTATTGTATATTTCTATATCGGAAAATATACCTAAACCGGGGGTGTTTCTTTTTAATAACGAAGAGGATTTGAACTCCGGGCTGTATATCTGGTCACAGCCAACCTATTTAATTTAATTGCAATTGGAATAAATTAATAAAACCAGCATGGTTCAGGACTTCCTCCAAACCAAGAAATTCGATGCCGATAAATACGGATCCATGGTCCCCAAAATAATTAGCTGAAACAACAGTGAACTTTATATAATTTACCTTTCTGCTGCCACGTGGGGATCAACAGGTTCCCAGCTTCTCAGGTCCGCTCGTACCCCGTTCTCGTGAAAACGAACTCTCACTGCACACCGTGTTATCGAATTGATTAAGTTATAAGTACCGAAGGAATAAAATATCCAGTCGGGATAACCAATTAGAAAGTATAGATTTGTCTCAAAGCCCAAACAAGGCTCGACAGATTTTATTCGGACGGACTTTGTACAGCTCACACACTTCTATTCACAATGTATACAGCGCTGCGGTGTACAAACAAAATTAAATGCCTAGCGGGTATCTTTAATATAAGTAAATCGCTATACTATTAGCTAAGTTTTATCTTGTCCACCCAAGAAATTATCCCCATAATTTCGTTGTAAAGCGAATTCGTACGCGTAATTACTATCTCAATACTCTCAAAAGTAATAGATTAGCTTCGCTTGATCTAATATCCGCAGGAGAAGTGATTTTTCTATTGAGTGCGAACGAGTCCACAGCTCGCAGAGATCCCCACTCTGCACAAAACACGCATAAAATATGCGCAGTGGTGATTTCTGTTAGTCTAGTAAAAACTGCACGCACTCAACATCATGTGAGAGCGTACGCTATCGAATGGATGGAGAATGGAGGATGGAGCGACAGTCGAAATTATAACATTCGAGGGCTGATAACCCTGACATTGTCACAATGCATTAGGTGAAATAATTAATATCATCCCCTCATTTGATATGGGTTGGATAAAACGTGGTAACGGACGTAGCTATGATAGCTTGAACGGCTATAGCACAATTATTGGTTTTTTATCAGGAAAAATTTTAGATTACATCACAAGAAATCGAAAATGCAAAAAATGCGATTTGGGGCATGAAAAATATGATCGTGACTGCCGATCGAACTTCTACGGAAGTGCTGAGGCGATGGGAGCTGATGCAGGGGTTGAACTTGTTAACCATAGCAACATCCTGAGAGAAGTTGGGTTGCAACTACGAGTAATAATAGGAGATGAGGATAGGTCTATGAATGCAGCAGTACGAGCAGATAATCCGACTCGCAAATTCCATAAATTAGCTGACAAAAATCACTTAGCAAAAAATTTTGTTAGTGAATCATATAAAATGAGAGATAAATTCAAACAATTGAGTGAAAAAGATGTTATTCCTCATATAAAAAAAAAAGCTTCTCTTACGCTGTGTCACAGGATAAGGGCAATTCTTGGAATTTCGCCAGAAATTTGACACAAATACCCGATCACGTTTTCAGCAGGCATGAAAATTGCGGTAATTGGTGCAATCCGAATAAAAAACACACTTCAGTTATCTGACGAAGCTTTATATGAAGAGTTGGTACGTTTATTCCAGAAATACGCATCAAACTCTCATGAATTTTCTATTGCAGCTTCAAGTCAGAGCAATGAAAGTTCCAATAATATTGTTGCGAATAAAGCACCGGAAAATAAATGTTTGAGTACTAGTGCTACTTGTGATATTAGAGTAGCTGAAGCTGTCTGTGCTAAAAATGACGGTGAAGAAATTATTATAAATATAAAACAAAGATCAAATATTCCTGTTGAGTCTCACACATTAGAATTTGTTTACGACACTGATTTAAAACGACAAAAACGATCGATACTAAATCAGTCTGAAACCAAAAAAATAAGGCGTATTGAATTAAAAAAAGAGAGAGTTTTTGCGAAAAAATACCGAAAGACATGGAGATGTTACTTATAAACGTAATTGTGGGATCAATAATTTAAATGAATACGTACGGAAAAACTGTGATAATGATAATAATAATAGTAATAATATTACATTAGAGATGACACAAAAGTTGTTTATTTTTATATTGAAACGACTGGATCGCAGCAAATTCTCATATTTTACAGATTGCAGCTATCTGTGATTGTAAAATTTTTAATATCTACGTACACACAAAGACCAAGATTTCAACGCCGGCCACCGCTGTTACTCAACTTTATCATAAACATGGAGACTTATTCTACGGAGATAAAAATGTTGGAACCCATAAAATTTCTAATGCTTTAGAATCTTTTGAACAATTTTTGTTTAGTTTATCTGGTGGAAAAAAAAAACGTTTATTAGTTGCTATAATGAGCTATAATAAACGCTAAAGTACTTGGAGTTTTCGATTCGAATTCAGGTTTTGCTGATACATTGTCATTATTCCGAACTGTGTTAGTTGATAGGAAAGGGCCTAGTCAATTCAAATTAGAAACTTTAAGTAAAGATTCCTTACAGCCTTGCAATAAAGATCAGTAATCGTTTCACGATGCTGCTTATGACGTGTGATACTTCGAAATTTAATAAACACATTAAAATTATGAAGTAATTCATTAAAGTCATACAAAAACTGTAATTATTATTTGGAAGAATTATCCAAGTCAGACAAAGCTAAAGTAAATTTGCAATTGTTAACTGAATTGAAAAATATAATTTCTATCAATATGTGTAAAAAACTAGCTGTCAATGATATTTCATGTGATCATTTAACAAAAATCTACATAGTAGGCGGAGAAAATGCTATTGTACAATTGTTTACCGAAAAACTAGATAATAAGAACGGTTGAATTCGAAATGAAATAGAAATATATTATTTGAAACTCAATGCATAACTAAGTAACATGAATGATTCAAATGAGTTCGCAATTAAGTTTGAGTAGACAATGTATGATCGAATGAACAATATGAGGTGAGTGATCGAGTGTATGTTGAGTTGATAAGTGCACTGCGAGTATAGTGAATATTTCAAATGGCCACGCGGTCTCGAATGAGTAACCAAATCGTATATGAGAGATGACCGCGTGTTGAGTAATTCCAACGAATCAATTGAGTAATCAAAATGTATGAAATAATTGAGTGAACACAATTAGCAGTAGTGTAATGAGCATCCAATTGAACTGAATCATACAATGCACACGATACAAATTCATACAAGTCATATAGGTATCAACCACTGGTTGACGCCACGTGGTGATGCACACCGGAAATTAATTGCAAATCAATTAATTTCCTTAATCACACTATTGAGTAGGTCACTAACGAATGAGTTAAACTGAGTTGATATGTGAGTGATTTTTATTCCCAAATCATTCGCAGCCTTGACAACCATGCTGAACACGCTTTTATTCCGGTTTTGTCCACCGCAGTTGTCGCTATAGAGGGCCAATTCCTGGACACCTTGCAATTTCTTGTTGTTGAAATAGTGCCGTAAAAATGAAGCTACTTCATTATCTCCCCGAGAACCAACGGTTTCGTTCCAAACGTTACACAGTCCTTCGTGATTGACCATGTCATAAATTGTGAAATTCTAAACACACAGTTTAGACATGTAATAGTGGGGTCCAATTTCCGTTCGCGGAGTTGACAAAACCTTTTGCAAATCAAAATTGATCGCACAAATAGAGGTATTCTCTATTGCTCGGGCTTTGTCATCTCGCATCAACTCTCTGTCTTTCTTTTTATTGGCCAGGCGTTTCTCGTGTTTTTGGTGATTTTTATCACTTTCAGCGAGATTAGCAAAAATGCCTCACATTGTTCACACCTTAAAAATACATAAATAATAATTGAATATAATTGGTATTGTTTTCAGAAATTACACTAGTGCAAAAAATTAAGTGAACAAAAAATTTGCCTCAATTTTTCGGTGCTTTTCGAAAGGCTGTGTCTCGGTGAAAAATGGGCGTGTAGAAATTTATAAAAAAGGATTTTGAAGCTCCAATCTTCTAGTTTTAAGATCTTTTGGCAAACAATTTTTTGAAAGCTACGGTTGATACGTCATCTTAAGAAAAAGCGGAAGAAAAAAATGTTCAAAATTGGTTTCTCCCGCTATTTCTTCAGATTACGACGGGTACATCTATACTTTTGAGCAGCAGTGTGAATATGAGCTCTGAAAAAATTTATAAAAAAACTCGGTTTGAGTACCATATCGGACTGCGGAAAACGTCTCAATATCAAAAAGATAACGAACTGACCTGTCTTTTTTGGAACAGAAAATCCATAATTGAACTCTGAGTTGAAAAATTGTCAGTACATTTGTTCAGAAACAAAGGAATTATCACCTCTTTGTTCAATAATTTCTCTGTACATTTTGTACATTTTACAAAGGCTCAGCCCTTCTTCCAAATATTTTCTAGTAGTGTTTTCTCGACAATTGTGAGAATCGACGACAGGAAGTGACTTGATGTGATTTCGAACGACATTTTTCAATTCGTCAGGCACCTTAAATGGCCTGTTGGTATGTTTCCCTCGTTCGTCAATACCTATGACGAGGGTTTCATCAGTAGCCTTCATTTTTTTATCCGCCGTCCTGATCCACTGATATGATATATCTATGACAAACATAACAAATAATAAACAAAATTAATTTTCTTGTCAGTACGCATACATGAGCAAAAATATTATGTGTTTCAATAGAATAATTTGTGATTCTAATGTTATTTTATCAATTTTCATAACAAAAGTATAAGAAATGAAATTCTCTACTACTAGAATGATTGATGATCTTCAAAATATAGAAGAACTCTGGAATAGTATGTCAAATCTAATTTTTTATGCAATGTTCTTGTCACTGATTTATGTCAAAAAATTAATTCTTCAATTATTCACCTAAAGTGCCCAAAGACATTTTTTTACAGGCTTTGACCAATTTTTTATTCTTGGTAGGCAGTCTATACAAATGCGAAACTAGTTATTGTTTGAAGTTGGGTTCGTCGTCGAATTCACGGGGAAGCTCGTTCGTCTTCACTAAATGGAGTTGCTTGCTGATATCGCTGAGTTCCCAAAAATACCTAAATATAACTTGGCGTTCCTCGTCTGTAATATGCGTACGGCATTTGAAACGGCATTTATCATCGCATCCCTCGCGAATCTTCCTTGCAAGTATAGCAACTCCTTTTCTATCAGTTCCTTCGGTTCCAGTGACTCTAGCTGTTTTGTCTGCAACGTCAATCAACAACTCCTTTTGAGTTGTGCATTTTTTCGTAAGCGTTTTCGACTTGTTTGTACGCTCGCCTTTACGGACCCGAAAGTCGGGCGCAGTTCCGTTCGACTTAGTTTCTTCTTCAGTACCATCTTCAGTGTTGTCGTCAGTATGATCTATATTATTATCAAATGCAAATTATAATAAACATCGATCTAAGGTGTTATTCCATTATCGGTTAGATTTTGTATTTCATGTCCGATACTTGGAAATATGTTATGACTTTGTATATGCGATTTAATCATCATACTCACCAACTGGATTTTTAACTCTTTATATACACACCTTCATAAACTTCCGCGCCGTACACACCATTTTTGAATGCTTGCTATGACGAGACTATTTGACCGATTTGAATCAAAGAAAAACCAAAACGCAGCTTAAACGATCTAAAATGCAATAGGATTACAGCGAAAAAAACAAAAATCTTTTAGTGTTCAAAAATACACGAAAACGAGTCAAGTCGCGAGTTGGCGTTGGGGTCAAATTGAACCCCAGTGTATACGAAGGGTTAAGAGACCATAAATCTGTATCCATCGCCATGTCATCTTTGTCAACATCATGCGGCACATGGTGAATAGATTCTTCATGATGTCTTTCTCATACGTTCAATTAGTTTTTGCTTCCTGATATAGAGCGCTTTGTGACAGTAAAACATTTATTTTCTAGTTCTTGATGCCAATGTGCTCAATATGTTCTAAAATATTAAATAATAATATTTTTTAAAAATATGGAAAAAATATCGGCACGCGCGCCTGTGTGCGTGCGGGCATGCGTGCGCCACACTAAAAGTTTGATAACTCTGTAAAAAGAAAGATATTAGAATTCTTAAACAAGAGAAGGATAAATCCAGTTTTAATTGTAGTTTTTGTAAACATATTTTGAAATTTTTTTTGATCCGGTGCGCATTTTCAAAGAGCCGTTTTCGCTTATTTGGCTCTTCAAAATTGGTTGCACAACTTCTGACAAATTTTCTCGCCAATTTCCCGTAGAAGAAACTGGAAAAGAGTAGCAATACCTTTAATTTAATTGTATAAACAGTTCTTTGTAATATTTTTTCACAGAGTGATGGCATTTTCGCCTAAAATAGGCAGCTCTCAAAAAATGCGGCCCAACTCAAAAACTTTGAGATTTAAATAATATTGTCAGGAGGAAAAAAAGTCCCATTACTTCATATTGAATTGGCTGCAATATTTTCAGAATTTTTGGGCAACATTTTCTTTTTTCGAAACACAGAAAATTGTCGAAACGATCTGTAGCGTTCTTTTTTTGAAACAAATAAAAAAACTGTGATAATGCATGAACGATGTTTTTTCAATTTTTTTCCTTGCAGTTAAAACATCAATAAACAATGTTGTATCAATAGAACAATTTAATTTTTACTTTATAACCTGGATACTTTTTTTCGAACATGATTTTTTTATGTTTGGGTACACTATTATATTGGCATTGAACGCTGAAAAAAAGGTTTTACCGTCACAAAGTGCTTTCTACATGGAAAAAAATCTGCACGTAGAAAACTGCCAATTACTTTCTCGAAATTTCGTACAACGTTCAAAGTTTCTTCGATAAGAAAGCAAAAATTGAAGAAGATCGTTTCTTATAGACAACATTTTGAATTTTTCAAGTTTCGATATACAACTTTCTTAAGGAAGAACTGGTGATAAAGACCCAGACAAAAATTGTATTCGATGAAAATTTTTGTACTTCGTGACTTAATAAAAATCTGAAAAAATTCAGCAATATTGGGCATGTTATAAACAACAATTATTAATAATAAGATTGCCCAAAAGTTGTTAACAAATTGTTTAAACAAATCATTTTGCAATAAGTTTCTGGTGACACCCTGTTTTTCTTTTACGAACCAGAAGCGTGCATTTTTTTGAACGCTCATGAATTTTTTCAAACTTTTCTGATCGTTTTGGAATTGCACCAATCAAAAACTAGAATTGTTCATCAACGATATTTTTTTCAGTTAAAATTTTACAGTCATCGATTACATTCAACATAATCATTATTTGTAAAAAGTATCTTTTACTTACAGTCTGACGAATTATTCATTTTTTTTAGAAAAAAATTAATAAAAAAACACAAACTTGGAGTAGTAAATGATCCACTAATAACTGTTTATTTATTAACTTCACCATTAACTATGATATTTTAGATTAATAATTACAGTCAGAGGAATTGGAACTACAAGTAGTAGATAGCCGACGTCTTCGTCAGGAGGCTTGTCACAAAATAACCTGAGAGATAAAAAGAATTTCAAAAGAACGATAGAAACACACTGCGACGCCGATTTTCTAAACCTCGGTTGAAGAAATTTTCGCTGTGCAAAAACGGATTTGTGTACTGTGCGCAACAGATATAGATAGAGATAGTATAGCAAATGTGATGCGGAGTCGGTCCCGCCGCTGTTTACAAAGTCGATGCTAAACCGACGGTAGTATGATGTTCTTTTACATTGCATGATATCCATCTACATTGTTTTGCATGGAAAAATACAACGTACGCTCTATACTTTTTTGAACTGTATACAAGTCTCTATTTTCGTCGAAGTTATATAGTTCCGACCAAAAGTATAGATGCCCCTGATAAAATTTCGAGCCATTTTAAAAATATGATGGCTCTTTGAAAAAAAATTTCTTATTTATTTTATTCGAAATATATATATATTTTTTCGAAAAATGTCAGATTTTAAACAAATTACAAGAGAAAAAAGTTGTAATTGTTAACTTTGGGTACACCAGTATTATGTCCGATTTTTTTGACTATGCTCTTTTTACTCCAAAGTGACAAAGTATTTTTTGCTAGCCATTTTATCACAAGCCGAGTAAATAGAAATTCAAACAGTAAAATGTATCAAATAAATTCAAATATAAAAAATTAAACAGTGTTAAATGGCGAGCAACAAAAAACCTCATCAATTTGTCGTAAAAAAAGGATGATCCAGCAAATTTTTTAAATAAAAATCGGCAAAAATGTCAGCGTTACTAAAACGTACTAGCTTTCACAGCAAAGGCCGAAAAATGATACTTTTCGCTGTTAATATTGAAACGTGCTAGTTTTCGTGAAAAGACGAAATGTGCTACTATTCGTAAAAAATTTGAAACATGCTACTTTTCATAAGCAGCGTCGAATTGAGGCCCCTGACCCTCTGTTATTTTCCCCTGCATCATGTTTCGCAGGAAATTCATGGGTTTGGAAAAAAACTACCAATAATACTTCAAAGAGATGAGAATGTGTATATCTTACCGTAGATGTCAGACATTATAATTCGAGTGTCGCTAATACGGATGATTTTGATGGAGTTATTGCCTTGATTAAGAATTGTTCTTTTTGTAATAAGGAAAAAGAAATTAGTAAATATCTTGTAATGGATAGATGAAATGAATACAATTTTACATAAAACAGAATGATAATTTATTATTCGCATGAACCTTTTTTCTTTCATGACGTGACTGGCGTTAAATATCTCTAGGGGAACCTGCATTGGATGAAGATATCCTCTGTAATGATGCCCCAGGGATGAAGATAAATGTAGTTCTATTAGTATTTTTCATAGAGGAAGAATTGATTAAATCTCGTATAATGAGTCTGACGAGTTTTTCTCCTTTATGATTCAACTGGCATCGAATGTTTTTTTTTCCATACATGCATGCAAACATCGCCATTAGTGCTAGAGGTTGAGTAAATGCATAGCCCGAGATGGTATCTGTTAGTTTATACTAGAGATTAAGATTATTGAAGCCCTGTCAAAATACTTTTCTCAAAGAATTGTTTGTATTTCGTGTAACGTGTCTGATCAGTATTCTTCTTTTATGATCCAACTGACGTTAAATGTTTTTTCGTACCTGCATGCAAACAGCATCATTAGTGCTAGGGGTTGAGCAAACGCATAACCTGAGACGGTATCCTTTAGTATGCACAAGGGATTGAGGTGATTATAGTTTCAAAATATTGTCCTCAAGTGGGCATTGATAGAATCTCATACAATGAGTCCTACAAATGTTTTTCCTTCATTACCTCATTGGTGTCAAATGTTTACACATGTACAAACAGAAACATAGTGCGATGGATTAGAGAAGAAGAAGGTATCTATTGGACCCAAGGTGGGAGGATGTATTACATCTTCATATTGGTTAATGTATCAAGGAAGCGTTACTTTTTTTTTTTTTTTTGTGGTTATACCATGTATATAAGGTAGGATGTGAAGGACCTATATCACTTTGAATTCTACTACCTCCTGCAACAGTACGTATGACATGTATTTACGTGCAGCAACGACAAAAATTCTCATGTAAGTAAAACAATTGTACATTCACATTGTGATGCTCGCTTGTTCTATGGCGGCAGTCAGCGGGTTGGGATGCCACCTTATTTGTTGTTACCTGAAAAATGAGGAAAACAGGGGAATTCGGAAAGTTATTGGGGGAGAAATTAAAAGGGATGACGCGGTGAATTTAATTATAATAATAAGTCTCAATTTATTCAATCAAATAACACGGAAATAGCAGATGGTTTAATAACGTATATTTTCTCGTAATTTGTCTTCACATTGTTCGCTAATCAGCAGCAGTGTACACTAAATCCAATAATCATTAGCGCGCAATAATATATTATGAGGATATTTGGTTCGAATAATGAATATAATTGATTACTTGGTGAATAAGATGCTCGACGATAATAATTGTAGTGTAATTAGAATTACTAAGGCGATCGACAATAGAAATAATATGGAACCAATGTAAATTAAACGCGACAATCATATAATAATAGAAATAATACAGTTCGGGATAATAGGGGCGATGCATGGGGGGACAATAGCACGCGGTCGGACAATAGAATTCCTATTGTTCGCGCTGTATCGGAATGCGTACCTCGGTACGCATGCACTTGTTGCACTGATGGGGATGCTAAGAAAACTCGGGAATGTTCGATGGCGTAATCAGCCAAAAACGTGGGTAGGGATCGGGTATACACGGTCCCAATTGAACTGAGTAAAAGGAAATAATATTAGCCGGTGTTGCTGCCGCACTGCTGTTCCGGAAAAGATATAATGAATAATTGAGCAAACGCCGCAAAATGTGTGACCACGCATACACATAAAAACCGATGAGCTACTTACTGCGATCTGGTGTGGCATTTTTTCACACACACCTACGATTCGCACAATAATTACAACTTCCGACTAGCTAATTCACAGATCTCTCTTCACAATCCGTTTGCACAATAGCCGAGTCGTTCCAATTTATTTGTTAAGATCAATCGCTCTAAAATCACAAATTCAATCTCAATTTCGACACTCAATACAATTTTTCTTTCCACACATGCGTCCGTACAGGTCAATTGCCGCTGACGAAGTGCCGGGAGATGGCCGCTTCTTTCCCTTCACCCGTTTGCTGTCACCCCTCGCCTATGTCGTCTCCGTGTCTTCCGGGTTCATTGGCCGATAGCGCCGCCGGTGTCATAATCCATATCGAATAGCGTTATCGACCGCTTCCCACATGGTAATTCGCTCGGTTACCGGCGATCCATTACCGCGCTTACCACTGGGTGACGGTTGAAGTTACGTCGCAGTGTTATTCGGTATGGTGATTGTTGTACTTCGGCAATTCGGTACAGTGCTTGTTTCATCTTTCGTTAATTGGTATTTGTTCACCAATAGTTGTTCGGCAGTTTTACGCCGTATTCCATTTTATTTGATTCGATTTGTTCGGGAAGCGTCGGTGGTGGTTTTTATTTCGGTACGAGGAGGACATCAACGTGGCGAGTGTGAGTTAGGGATTCTTCAGGGTCCATTCGGCAGTTGCGGGGTGCCAGGTAGGCTATCTCATTCATTCTTCCCTTCACTCACTCACACTTGCATTCGTTATTTATCCTCTTATTTTTATTTGCAGGCGGCAGCGGCTATTAAACTATAGATAGATTATATGGATACATTATTGAAAAGGGTTAATTTAGGCCCTTTCTCGGGCTGAGCCAACGATTGCTCGCGGCTGCCATAACGGGGGTCGCCACCACGTTACAACATATATCTACTATTATTATAGATGTCTTTTTGGAATTTTTCTCATGTATTCATATATTATCACGTACTAAATGTTGATAAAATTTTCTTTTTCCATAGAATGTCCCTGCATTATACAGTTTTCATGCCTGTGGAGTGGTACGCTAATGAAACCGCGTACGATGATTCCTGGAGAGATAGAATAACGGTGGCTGTACAAAACCGCATCGAAGGCACACGAGCCGTTAATTGGTTCAACCATCCCATATAAAACCGTGGCAACTACGTCAGTAGTTGATCATGTTGGGGATGTGTGGTGGTTCAACTGAGTCAATGTGGAAGGTGTTGCTTGGGCAGAGCGCGATGGGTACATACCTCCAATGACACCATCAACATCCCCAAAGTCATCATGTTATAGTGATGAGTTGATGGATGCCTCTGATGAAAATACAACAGAAGATACAGCAGAAGATGTTATCATGGAGCGTGATGATGACATCGACTACTATAGATTGTTATCCTGAGTATCATCATCATTATCATTATCATATAACGCATCACGTTCTGATCTTTGTGGAGACGGAGTTCAGCATGTAAGCGCGGATGATGCTGATCTGCGTAACATCATGCACGCTGAGGTCACTGATCTTTGGGTGATATGGGCTGCTAAGCAGCAGGCCACGGAAGATTAGAGGCTAGAGAATCGATGGCGTCGGTATCAGCTCCTAGTAAAGAAATAAAGTTCAATACAATAAAAAATAAATAAAAATAAATGTATAAAGATATACACTTTGTATAATACATGCATACACATATATATATTGTATTATAGTTAGGTTAATTAGAATAAAAAAATGTTTCATGTTATAAATTGACGTGTTGATAATGATTTTTTTCGTTCATTATGGTCATTTTATTATAATTTCAAGTTTTCTTGAATGAAAAAAAATTTTAATTGTATTTCATTTGTTTTGATGTTTGTTTATATCAATCTCAAATTATATAATTTATAAGTTTCATAATATTAATCATCTATAGATGAAAAAGTTCACAGAGTCCATATTTCCCTCCAATGTAGCAGATAATGAGTTTCATGTCTTTGTAGCTTCAATTGCTAGTTGATGATGCTTTTCATTATTTGATAAGAATTTCACATCCTCTCTGGTAGGAATGTTGAGAATTCATCATTCATAACTGTGACGATCCTCTCACCAAATGTTGTCTGGTCTGATTTCATATCAGTTACTTTATATTCTGATCCAGATTGCAGCTCACGCCATGGTTTCAATGGAAGAAACTTAGCCGATTGACTAACTTCATTGAGTTTCGTGAAATCCATGTTGAATATAAATCGATCCGATAATTAATTGATAGATGAAAGCTTATGATTTTTCAGCAAAGGATTTATCGTGAGGTTCAAGTCTCACGCAAATATTTAACGTGTAAATCTACAATATATGTATATATTGTGACGTGGTGGCGACCCACGTCACGATCGCCACGAGCAATCGTTTGGCTCAGCCCAAAACAGGGCATAAATTTACCCCCTTATGGCCAATTATTCACGTTTGATAACCGCTGCCGCCTGCAAATAAGATTAAGAAGAGTGAATGACGAGTGCATGAATGAATGAGAGAATGGAAGAAGACATAAGATGGCCTACCTGGCACCCTGCAGCTACCGAATTAACCCTGATGGTCCCGAAGTCACCCTCGCCTAGTAAACCACACTCCACGTATCGAAAGCAATCATCACCGACGCTTCCCGAACGAATGAATTAATGATGAGACACAAGAAACTACCGAAAAAGTACCGTGGTGAATTAATACCATCGGGAAAGAACACAAAATAATAAAAGAACAACAATACCGAAGCACCACGTACACGACCGTACCGAACAACACTGGACCATGGGCGACATAACCCTAAATGTCACCCAGTGGTCAACACGGTAAAGATCGTCGGTAACTACCCTCGGCCGAATTACCATAAGGGAAGCGGTCGATGATGAGAATCGATATGGATTAATGACACCGGCGGCGCTATCGGCCAATGAACCCGGAAGAGACGACGATGACATAGGCGAGGGGTGACAGCAAAAGGGCGAAGAGGGAAAAGCAGCCATTTTCCGGCACTTCGCCAGTGGCTGACGAACTAGACGGACGCATGTGTGTACTCAGAGTGAAAACTTGTATGAAATTGAAATTGAAACGGAACGAACTAAGCTATTGTATTGTGGACTGTTGAATTGTGACGACTCGGCTAATTTCTAAACGGATTGTGAATTGGATTTGTGCCATTTAGATAGTCGGGAGTATTTATTGTGCGAATCGTAGGTGTGTAAAAAAGTGCCACACCAGATTGCTGTAAGTAGCTCATCGTTTCATTTGTGCATGCGGACCGCGTGGTCACACATTCGCCGGCGTAGTCGATTAATTGTTACATTCTTTGCCCAATTATCGAATGCAGAGCGGCAGCTACAACGGATCCTCATATTTTCCATTGTTTTAATTAGGTCGAAACAGCGTATACCCGATCCTTCCCCACGTGGTCGGCGAATTACGCCGCAATAGATTCTCGAATTTTCCACGCATCCCCATACGTGCAACAAGTGCACGTGTACCGAAGCCTACATTCTTGTACCGCGCGGACAATAGCATTTCTATTGTCCTGCCGCGCGTCGCCTATTACCCCCCCACGCATCACCCCTATTGTACCGAAATCTTTCTTTTCTATTATTTCCCCTTTCGCGCGTATGATTTATATTGAATTCATTATATTTCTTTTGTCGATCGCCGTATTAATCATATTATTGCCATTGTCAATAAGTATATATTGTATCGTCAACTTCTTTCGTTTATACTACCTCTATTATCGAACGCTAGACGCGCACGTCACATTATTACTAATTAGAATTGGAAGATAATAAACTTTGCTGCTGATTAGCGCAAATATCGAGATTCTGTTAATGAATAATTGTGATTTATCAAATCCAACTGATTGATTGTGCGATCAACTTTAATAAACCGAGAGACATTATTGCAATTAAATTCCTCGCGTTACCCCGTTATTTTCCCTCCCCATAATTTTCCGAATCCCCTGTTTTCCTTATTTTCAGGTAAAAATAAATAAGGTGGCATCCCGACCCGCTGACTACCGCCACAGAAAAGGCAAACGTCACAATATATATATATATATATATATATAAATTTGTAGGTATTCCGTTTCCGGCGACGTTGAGAGTGGCAGTGGGAAGTGTAGTGAGAGGAAAGAGAGCGAAAGGAGGAGAGTTAGGGTGGTGAAGAGGAGGAAAAAAAGGTGAGGGTGGCAAAAGAAGGTGCGGGAAGAACGTGAAAGAATAAGGAAGACAGGGAGGTGCAAGGATAAGGAGCAGAAGAGTGAGTAGAGAGGAGCGAAAAAAGTGAGGTTAGGGAGACACGTGGGAAGGTGGCGAGGACGGGGTAGAGGGGAGGTGAGAGAAGTAAGAAGAGGAAGCGCTAGGAGGAAGGATCAAGGCGGTAGGTAAGGAAGAGGTGAGAAGGAAAGGTAGGAAGGAAGGATAAGAGGTAGGCAGAGGGGAGAAGGTGAGAAGGAAGGTAAAGAGGAAGAGAAGAGGTATTGTAGAAAACGCGAATAGGCGGGTAAATGAAAGAAAAAATAAAGTAGAATAGCGAATGGATGGGGAAGAAAAGGGGCGGAAGAGCACACGGAAGAAAAGCGGAGAGGAAGGCCGAGGAACTATGAGAGGCTAGGTAAGGAGAGAACAGGAAGCTGCGGAGATTTAATGAAAATGTTAGGAGGGAGGAAAAGGAACGCAGAAGGTGAAAAAGCTGTGTGAGAGGATGGGAGAAATAATGAAAAGGGAGTGCGGAAGAATAGAGGAGAAGATAGATGAGATGATAAGGGAATCGAGAAAGAAACGAGAAGAGATGAAAAGACAATGGGAAGAGGAAAGGGAAATGATGAGGAGGAGAGTGGAAGACCTAGAGAAGAAGGTACAGGAGCTGTAAAGAGAGAAGATGGAAAGGGAGGAGAAGGGGAAGCAGATGGAGAAAAAGGTAAAAATTTATGAAAGTGTAAAGGAGAGGTTAAGAACGGTAGAAAGTATAATGGAGAAAAAAGAGAGGGAGGAGAGGAAAAAAAATATAGTTATGAAGGGAGTGAAAATGGTGGAAGGGAAATAGGAAGAGGAAGTAGAGGAAATATGGAGGAGAATAGGGGAGGAAGGGTGTAGGAAGAAAATGAAGGTAGGATGGACGGATAAGGGGTGAAGAAGTGTGGTGTTGGCGGAGCTGGAGGGGATGGAGAAGGAGATCATGAAAGCGAAAGGGAGGTTGAGGGGCGAGAGGGCGAGAATAGAAGACGACCTCACGCAAGAGGACAGAAGAGTGAAGTGACTGATTGGAAGGGAAACGGAGAAAGAGAGGTTCGCTGGGAAGAGAGTGAAGATAGGGTACGGAAACATGTGGGTGGAGGGAAAACTATGGATATGGAATGAGGAAGAGGGAAAATGCGTAGAGGGTGAGAAACGAGTGAGAGAGCGGAAATCGAGGAGGAAGGAGAGTAGAAAGGGGGAGGATGAAGACAGTTACAACGTAGCCTTTTGGAATGTGGCAGGGGTGAAAAACATGGACGAGGAATTCTGGGGGGGGGGATAAGGTAATGGGACATAGTGGTAATGGTAGAGACATGGGCGGACGGAAAGGGGTGGGAGAGGATGAAAGAGAGAATGAAGAAAGGGTATAGATGGGAAATGCAATGGGCGAAGCGAGAGAAAAATAAAGGAAGAGCGAAGGGTGGAATAGTGATAGGTATAAGAGAGGGAATAGGAATGGAAAAGGAGGAGGAAGGAAGGGAGGAGGAAGGTTGGTTGGAAAGGAAGGTAAAATTAGGTGAGGAGTGGTGGTGGATAGTAGGAGTATATGTGAATGGAGACATGAACGAGAAAAAAGAAATGATGGGGAGGTGGATGGAAGAGAGGCAGGAAAGAGTTATTATGGGAGGGGATTTCAACATTAGAACAGGGAGGGAGGTGGTGTGGTTGGAACAGGAGAGGCAAAGAAAAGAGGATAAGAGAGAGTCGAAGGGCGAGAAGATTACCAAAAAGGGGAAGGAGTGGTGCAGGTTCATAAAGGAACGGGGATGGGAAATAATGAATGGATGTGTAGAGGGGGACGTGGAAGATGAATGGACATATGTAGGGGGAAGAAGAAAGTCGGTGATTGACTATGTGGTAGCAGGGAAGGAATTGGGAGGAAGAGTAGCCAGGTTGGAGGTGGAGGTGAAGGTAGATTGGGACCATCTACCGGTAGTGGTGACAGTAAGGGCAAAGGGGGGCGGAGGGGAAAGAGGAAGGATGGTGAAGAAAAAAGAAGAGGAAGGGACGAGTAGAGGAGTGTGGACGAAGGAGGGGTTGAAGAAATTCAGGGAGGAAGTGAAATGGTGGGAATGGAACAAGGAAGAGGTAGAGGAAGGAGGGAAGGAAATGAAGAACAAAGTGAAGAGAGCGATAAGAAAAACAGAGGAAGTGAGGGTAAGGAGAAAGAAGGAATGGTGGGATGAGGATTGTAGGGAAGGGAAGGAAAGATTTGAAGAAGGTGGAGAGAAGTGGTGGAAAGGGGAGATCAGGGACGAAGAATACAAGAGGGAAGAGAGAAGATACAAAAAGATGTGCAGAGGAAAAAGGAGGAGGAAGTTAGATGATGGGAGGAGGAAGTAAAGATGGCAAATACGGAGGAAAAAGCATGGAAAATCGTGAACAGGGGTAGAAAAAGGAAGAAAGGAATGGACGAAAATATAGAGAGGACAGAGTGGGATGAGCACTTCAGGAGCCTGCGAGGGGGGGCAGAAAAGCTGAAGAAAGATGTAGCGAGATAGAAATATTGCCGGAGAGCCAGGCGGGGTTTAGAGAAGGGAGGGGTACGATGAATAATTATGACAGCACGATTACCGCATGGGAGGAATTGCGGATGCCTCCCAATGCAGTCCCGTGTTCTACTCCTTGAAGTGGTCCCTATTTTGCATCGTGGTGGAATCCATTCCTGTAGGGCGCCACTCCTCCTTTTATTTATACCGCGCTAAGTCTATTTGATGAGGTGGAGGAACACCAAATAACCACGGTGGTCCTGACCCACTCATCTTGAGCATCGTGACCATCTCACGGTGTGTCCCGAGGAACTCATCCGCAGGAGTCGTTGTTCGTATTTTATGTTATAAGGTAGTCTCGGAATATCGCGTCTCTGTAGGATATTATTATGTATCGTATGCCATTCGGCATGCAGTCTGATAGTGGATCTCTTCCACGGCGTTTAATATATATACGTTAAATAAATGAGATAAACAATTTAAAACGAGAATTTGATTAGTTTAATTCCGAAGTAGGGCCAGGGTTGGACCATTCCTATCGAGTCCTATCCTACGTTGATCAGGCGGAGGTTTGGGCTCGAGGCCAGAAAATTCTCTCGTAGGATTATTGTGTGATATTTGAATGAACATGCTATAAGGAACCCTAGCTACCCAATGAAAGCGAATGCAAAGCATGAAGCTTAGATGCTGCGATACTTGAAGTGTATTAGTACTTACAAGTAAGAAGAGAAGGAAGTGTGAAGTCAGCAACCTCATGGTCCGGGCCCTCTGGTACGTTCCTCGAAGTTCCTCTGCTCGGAAGTCTCCTCGTGGTTCTGGTGGAAGCAGCGACAAAAGCGAAGTGCAAGCAAGAAGGTGGAAGCAGCTGGGAGTTAGGCGGTGCACAGGGTTAAGCAGTATTTGTTCACATACAGATTTTAAGAAACAGTAAAACACTTATAAATTTATTTAACAAAATCAAGACTTGGAGGTAACACAAAAGAATCAATAATTAATTATCGACAGAAACGATAAGTTATAACGCGTCCCCTTAAGTTTTACATACGCCAGATATGCCTGCCGTGGTATCTTAATGTAATTTATCCGATCCCATATTAAATTGTCTCTGGCGTATTATTCGTCGTACCGTACTGTTAGATGAGGTGAAGTTTTTGGACCGCAAAAAGGGACTTTACCAGTAGGGGTGTCTGTTCCCTTGGGTCGTTGCGTAGCGTAGGGCAGAATCCCTGTGACCAATTCGCCAGGTGGTCGGTGGGAACGACTAGGTTGCCCAAGAAGACTTGTTATTCTTTATAATTTTGATGGCTTTTCAGTTTACTGAACTATTGACGAATTTGCCAAAGAATAGTATTCGCCTGGAACCGTGTGAGGATATTGGATATTGTAGTTTTCTATTTCCTGAAGTAGTTGATAAATTGGAGCCTCGAAGGGGCAACACTATGTGCTAATAAGCCTTTGAACGAGCTACCGTATTTTACTCTATTTGTTTTCTCTCACTGGCTGACTGAACTCTAGTGAATTATTCCGTGATGCTGTTACTGAGTGTAATAGAGTATTTCGCACGCGCTGTCGAATTCAACTCCAATGTACTCCAGGGAACTGTCCGTCTCAACAACAAGTTTAGAACTGTCTCGAACTGTATTACTCTCTTACTCAGCTCCGGCGAACTGTCTCTCTTCTCGTTTGAATTTTCCCCCTTTATATCCGCTATTGGTTGGGGGTGGCGCTGCAGTTCTTGTAACAGTAGATGTCACTCGGGCACATGCCCGGGAATCAATATTGGCTTGAATGAAATTGTATTTTCCCAAGACATCCTAGACCAACGTGGACTCCTTGGGATAACCAAATTGTATAATTCCCCAATCGATAAACAGGTGTTTCACCATACTGTCACAATGTATAGGCGCTAAACTATTTAATAAACAGGGAAATAAGGAGATAAGAAGGGAAGATGGTACTATTATTTGTGGACCTGAAAGCGGCTTTTGACTCAGTGGATAGAGGCAAGATGGTAGAGAGTATGAGGGAGAGAGGGGCAAAAGAAGGATTAGTAAAAAGTTGTAAGGAGGTGATAGGAGAGACACGGGGGGGGGGGAGTAGGAAGAGGAGTGGGAGATAAATTCTGGACGGAGAGAGGGTGGAAAGACAAGGGTGCCCGCTAAGTCCTCTGCTGTTCATCGTACTGCTGGCGGACATAGACGAGGAGCTGAAAAAGAGGTGCTGGGGAGGAGTAGAGTTAAGAGGGGAAGAAAAGATATTTTCGCTGGCGTATGCGGATGATTTGGTGCTGATGGCAAGAAACGAGGACGAAATGAGAGGGATGATGAGGACACTGGAGACGTATTTGGAGAGGAAAGGGCTGGTAGTGAACACAGGGAAAACGAAGGTGATAAGATGTAGGAAAGGAGGAGACAGGAAGTCGAAAGTAAGATGGTTCTGG
Source organism: Zele albiditarsus (assembly GCA_958496275.1). Lineage (NCBI taxonomy): Eukaryota > Metazoa > Arthropoda > Insecta > Hymenoptera > Braconidae > Zele > Zele albiditarsus. The sequence continues at coordinate 481,910 of OY292415.1, forward strand.
GGAGGGGAAAAGATAGAGGAGGTCAAATAATATAAGTACCTAGGGTATGTAATAAAAGGTAACGGGGATCAGTGGGGGCAGGTGCAAGAGAGGGTGGAAGAGGCAGGAAGGGTGATGGGACAGGAATGGGGGATAGGGGAGAGGAGGTTCGCGGATGACTGGGAGAGGAGAGTGTGGCTATTTGATAAGCTGGTGTGGCCGGTGATGAGTTACGGAGTGCAGGTGTGGGGCAGGGAAGGGAGGAAGGTGACGGAGAGGGTGCAGGAAAGATATTTAAGGTGGGTGCTGGGGGTGTCGAGGAGTGTCCTGGGATACTTGGTATGAGAGGAGCTGAAGCGGGAAAAACTAGAAGAGAGAGCGGGGTTGAGGGCATGGGGGTATGAAAAAAGGCCAGAAGAAGGGAAGGGGAGGGGGGTTGGCGAGGAGGTGCAGGGAAGAGATAAGAGGGAACGGAGAAAAATAGTGGCAGGGAGAAGGGTGGGAAAAAGAGAGGGTAGTTTCTACGAAAAAGTAGGGTGCAATGGAAAAGAAGTGGAGAGAAGAAAGTGTAGAATGTGCGAAGTGGAGGAGGAAATGTGGGAGCACGTCATGGAGGAGTGTGCAGGATGGGGAGCGGAGGGGTGGCAGGCGCTGAGAGGGGAAGTTCTAAGGGATGGGGGACAGGGAAAGGAATGGCTGGAAAGGGTAAAAAGGTGGTGGGGAAAGGAAGAAAACTTGAAAAAGAGCAACGGAAACGGAAGTCGAGTAGGTGGGAGAAGAAGGTGGAATGGAACCTGTATGAAGGATGATGAAGGAAGAGCAGAAATGTATAAATTGTATTAGGTTAAGGTAAAATAAGAAGCGGGCAGAGGCGGCGGCGGCGGCAGAATGTATGTATGATTCTATTTTTGTATGGATGTGCGAGGAGCAAGGGTGGCGAGAGAGGAGAGAGAGAGTGGACAGAACAAGAAGAGGCGGGCGGAGGACAGAGGAAAAGGAAGGATGTAAAAAGAGAAAGGGGAAAGAGGAGGATTGTAAAAAGAGAGTGGAGGAAAGAGGGAGTGTATAGAGTGTAAGCGCGGAGATGGAGAGAGGAGGATGTAAACGGAACGGGAGTCCGGTGTACCCCAAAAGGGAATAAAGACACTTAATCATATATAAATTCGTTGTTTCACTACTCGAGCTCGTGGATTGAATGGTTCTCTGCAGAATATTTCACCCACCATTTTTAGTACTTGTCTCCACCCTTAACGTTTTTTAGGTTGACTGAAATATTTATCACAGAACATTCCGGAGAATCAGATAAGAAAGGTACAAAAAGATGGAGTAATAATAAAACATTTTCATGTTGATTAAAAATATGGAACCTTTCATAGGATTAAGATAAAAAAGGTATGGAGAGAAAATGGATTTCAATATTTTCATAGTGTTGAATATTTGTATAAAATGGGTAACGGTTGGAATGATAGTGTACAACTCTCATACATAGGTAACAACCAAAGTAATTAATTATAATATATCAGAAGAAATAATAAATACGAGTCCTACTGCATAAAAGTTAGTGGACTGTATTCACATATAATAAAAGAGTCCATCGCCGTTCGTTATTCAGTTGAATGCAATCTTGATGCGTGACACCGTTTTTGAATGAATAATGCACCGAGTTGACAACAATTCCAATGCTCAATGATTGAGTTGACAAAAACAACAGTGAATGAATCTAATAGGCAATGTGTGTACGTTGCCGTGTAGCTGTAGGCCGTACACGATGGGTCTATCAAATAAAATTCACCATGCACCAAACGGGTTCAATAATTTTGATGAACAATTGAATGCACGGATAATGTAACATGTATGAATCTATTTGAGCCCCGCAAAATACAATTATGAACTGCACAGTGAATACTGAGTCGAGCAATGAGTAAGATTGTGTTTCCACGTGGGAGCACCTGTTGAGGTTTTCAATGTTGTTTGTTTCCACCTGATTAGCACACAAATCGCACAAGTAATATGATAAAGGAGTTGTAGTATTAATGGAAAGAAAGATGCCTTGATCGTATCCTGAGCCTCGGAAATTTTGCATCAGAAGTTTTAAATCCGTGCGCACTTACTTTCATTGGTTCAATTCATTTATTAACATTGTTATTCAGTGGTTGACTTAGAATGGCTACCACTGGACGAAGGGTCCAAATGGTGGAGTTGATTTTTATGTGCGTTTTCTCGCACGCGAATGAACAATTTTTGTAAGTATCTCATACGTTTAGTATTTCGAGTTAAAAAGGGTACAAAATAACGATAGCGTAATGATATTTCTTGCTTTAAACTATTGTATTCGAAGAAATATTATCATTCTACTTGTTAATAGAATTTTTTTATCATCAAATAATTAGTTCTAGAGGCTCACATTCTATAACGCTGTAGTGTTCATATTGAGACGGTCGCCTTTTCTATGGCAGCTGTGAGCGGGTTAGGATGCCACCGTATTTATATTAACCTGAAAATAAGGAAAACAGGGGATTTCGGAAAGTTATGGGGGGGGGGGGGGTAACGGGGTTAACGCGGTGAATTTATTCATAATAAATGGTCTTGATTCATTCTAAAGATCACACTGTTAATCAATTTGGTTCAGCAAATTATAATTATTCGCTATAGGAATTTCGAAGGTTGCGCTAATCGGCAGCAATGTTCATTCTCTTCAATATTCAACAATTCGCAATAATATAATGGGCTAGTCCGGCGTTCGATAAAAGATACAATAATCAATATTTGTTTTCGATGATCCACGATAAGAGCTATTTGACAATAATAATAATATAATAAATACGGCGATCAACCAATGAAATATAACGAATTCAATACAAATTATACACGTGAAAATACTATAATAAATGTAGTAACAATATAATAAACGCTTGAACTTAACAGAATAAAAGAAATGATACAATTCGGCACGGCTGGGGTGAAGCGCGGGGGGGGGGGGGGGGTGTACGTAGCACGCGGTCGGACAATAGAAGTGCTATTGTCCCCGCGGTACAAGAATGCGTGTTTCGGTACGCGAGTACTCGTTGCACTGATGGGGACGCTGGGAATGTTCGATAATTTACTACGGCGTAATATGCCGAAAACCGTGGGTAGGGATTGGGTCGACACTGTTCCAAATAATTAATATAATACAAAATACGATGAACTGTTGTTGCTGCCGCACTGCTTTTTCGGTAACAAAATATAATTGATGCAATAAATATAATTATCGACGACGCCGGCAAATGTGTGACCACGCGGTCCGCATGCACACGTGAAAAGACAAGCTACTTACGGAGATCAGGTGTTGCACTTTCTCACACCTATTTTCGATTCCACTAAATACTCGCGACTTTCTAATTATTCAATAGCCCAATTCGAAGTCCGATAGTAATATTGCCAAGTCGTCACAAATCAATATCTCACAATGTTCAGTAGCCAAATCAGTTCCGTATTCACAATTAATTAACTCGTCTTTTCACTCTTTTACTTTTATTCTCACACATGCGACCGTCCGCTGCACAATCCACAGGCGAAGTGCCGGAAGATGGCTGCTTCTTCCTCTTCACCCTTTTGCTGTCACCCCTCGCCAGTGTCATCTTCATTTCTTCCGGGTTCATTGGCCGATAGCGCCGCCGGTGTCATCAATGATTATTGATTATCATTATCGACCGCTTCCCGTATGGTAATCTCGCTCGATTACCGGTGAGTCGTTACCGCGCTGACCACTGGGTGACGGTTGAGGTTACGTCGCCCATGGTCGCGATACAATTCGGCAGTGTTTTGCACGAGGCTTCGGTACATTCGGTACGGTCATTCATTCCTCAAATTCTTCAGTCATAACTTGGTATTTGTTCACCAATTATTGTTCGGTAGTTACATACCGTGTTCCATTTCGTTCTTTTCTATTAATCATCTGTTCGGGAAGCGTTGTTGTTATTGTTTTCAGTACGTGGAGTGTAGGTCAATAGGCGTGGGTGACTTCGGGATCTTCTTGTCAATTCGATACTCGTGTGTCAGGTAGGCCACCACGTCTCTTCTTCCATCCACTCCCACATTCATCCATGTACTCGTCATTCACTCTTCTTATTTCTGATTGCAAGCGGCAGCGGCTATTAATATATAAATAATAGGCAATAAGAGGGTAGATTTATGCCCTGTTTTGGGCTGAGCCAAACAAAAACGATTGCTCGTGGCTATCATGACGTGGGTCGCCACCACGTCACAATATATAAGTTTATTTGTCATGGGTTTCATGGATGCACATGCGCGCAATAACAGTTGGAACAACTAAAATATGGAATACGAATCGCTTCTGAGAGGGCTATCAATTGAGAATGAGAAAGATTCAATAATAATATCAATAATTGTTAAAAATAAATGAAGAGGTCACTCAGGAACTAACAATAAATAGGATGGTTGACAACGTATTGAAATCATACTCCTTGAACACATCGAACTTGTTGCGTGTGCATTTGTAAGTGTGTGTGCCAAAATGGAAACCAGTGGAAAAATGTATATGGAGCTGAATGAGATGATGGGACTGCGTATAAATTGTGTTTGACTGTGAATTGCGATATAGCTTGTAATGATTTAATAGTAAAATGGGAACGGATTGGTAATCGAAATATACTATCCTTGAACAAACTATTGAAGAACCGAAATTTTGAGTTCCGGTGAAAGACGTCGTTTACTAACTATGGTCTCACATCTGTAATCATTAATCACAAAGTTTCAACATCAGCATAATCGTCGAAATCGTTAAGTCCAGTCGCAGCAGCCGCATCAATCAACTCAGAACATTGTTGGTGGTGGCGTGATACCAATTGATAGTGGTGAACACATTCGATGGATTCCATTCAAATCTGCATTCCAGAGACTTATCCAAACTGGGCTCATTACAAATTCGCATCACCTCGAGTTGAATGAGTTTTTGACTGATGCTAAACGTATGATGATTAAGAAAGTAAACTAAACATTGCAACATCAAGGTAACATCAAAATGAATGTGGTGTTGGTTTGCAAGTATGAAAATATGAAAAATACAGTGCGAGTTGAAGAAACTCAATACTTCACCACACTAGATGTTACAATTCTTCCATCTAATATAGAGAGATGGTATGATGAAATTTGGCGTGGAAGTCTATTGAAAAAAGTTGAAAACTTCATACAGCCTAATTCTGGAATCGACATTACTTGAAATTGAAAACTTGCTAGTGACCTTGAACCGATTCGTACCATTACAAGGAGGGCTGTCAATCTAACATCTGTGCATCTACCATTCGATATTCAATAGAAAAAAACTGTTGTTAATATTGATAACCGAGATGAATTTTGTTTCCTGTGGTGTATTACAGTTGCGATGACGGCGATGAATCATCCAGTTACAACACCCAGCAATGGAACATCTTCATATCCACATTTCCAAACAATGAATCTGGACTACGCGGGACTCACTTTCCCAATGTTATTAGGTGATATTCCAGAATTTAAGCAACAAAACCATCTGAGGATCAACGTTTACGGTGTTGAAAGTGATAAACAGCAGCAAAGCATAATCATCCCGTAGTATGTGAGGACTCACAATAATGACGAATTCACGGTAAATTTACTTATGGCGTATAATGTATCAGGATATGGCTGATAGTTTAGATGTATTAACACCATGTTGGGATAACAACGATAAATTAGTCACATAGAGCATTTATAGTAACGATAATCAATTCAATTTAGTTATGAGGAAAGGTGTTTTTCCATATGAATATATTGATAGTGGGGCGAAACTCGATGAGAAACAGTTGCCTCATAAAGAACAATTTTAAAGTTGAATAATGTTGGAATTTCTGATGAAAATTTTCAGCCTGCTCGAAGAGTGGGTGATGAATTCCAAATAAATACATTAGGTGAATATGCAGATCTATATCTGAAACCTGATGTATTGCTTCTAGTTGATATATTCGAAAATTTCAGATGTAACTATTTCTCCACATACAATCTTGATCCGTTACATTATTACAGAGCACCAGGACTAGCTCTCGATGCAATGCGAAAGTGTACAGAAATTCAATTGGAGCTTTGTGCAGAATCTGATATGTTATTATTTATTGAGAAGGGTATGAGGTGGAGTCGCGCATAGTTAAAATCGTTATGCGAAGACAGATAATGCGTATATGAGTGTGTTTCGTTGACGCTGAAAACGAATAAACTATTGTCGGGAAATGATATAAAGGGTCACAGCAATGTAAATGAATGCGAGTCGGTTCGATATAAAATATATAAAATGTATTCTCATAGCGGATGAGGTGAATATTACATAATGGCGTGTGAGATTATGAACAATAATATCACACGATGATGAATGAGCGCAATGTGAATGGAAATTAACAGTGAATGAGCAATACAATGAATGATTAATATGATGAATTGATCGCGTGGCTTCGAATGAATGAAAATCAAAGTGCATTGATAACTCGCCACGTGGTGATGGATACGCCGGTAGAAAATTACAAGATTTCGCTTATAATAAATATTTGAACCAATGATGAATGATGCTATGTAGTAGCCGAGACTGTATATGATTCACAATGATTAAAAATGATGTGGCCAACAATGATTCGCACGGTAAGGGCTAGAATGCCAAGTTGAAATGAATAATGCTGTACACAATGGCGCCACGTGTTGATTCTCACACCGCAATTAATTGCTCGATCACACCATCTGAATTATTGTTATTGATTTTGCAAATTGTCTCTATTGATACCACTGATGATTCATACAAACTCTCAATGCACACAACTGCAACACTGAATTTAGGAAGAACTTTGATACATTGCACTTTTCGTTACGGGTCGAGAAACGTGCGGCTAGTATTACTATCCAGTCTAGAGTGAAGCACTAAAGGATGATCCTGAGCGTCGGCGGAAATAATTGTAACACTTATGGTCACTTGTTGATTGATGATTGGGCGCGCACGTGTTGGATGCGCAAGCGCATGATCAGAAGGACATAGAAGGGTCCAAGAAGATGATGATTGGATGGTCAAGTCACTACGTGAGTTTACTGACCATCTCGATTCCGACTCGAATTACTTCTGAGTTCAAGGTGGTAATTTGGTCCATGAGGTGTGGCCACTTCATGATCACCAGGTCGAAACAGGGTGAATATGATACAATCATAATGATTAGGAATCGTATTTTATGAATTCCGATGTTAACAATTTGTATGGTGCAGCTATGAGTGAGCATTTACCACTTGGTGAATTCGAATGGGAGGAAAATATGATTAGTGTTGATAAAATAGTGGAAACTTACGATGATTCACCTATTGGGTATATTCTTGTTGATATAGAATATCCAGCAGAATTACATTAGTTACATCGTGATTTACCGCTATGTCCGCAACATTCCACACCACCAACAGGGAAGCATTCAAAATTAGTGACAACACTTCTACCAAAAGAAAAATATATTATGCATTATTATAGAAATTGAAAACAGTGCTTGAGTTTGGGTTTAAAATTCGTAAAGTTCATAGAATACTTCAATTCCACCAATCACCATGGCTCAAAAAATATATCGATTTGAATACGGATTTGAGGAAACAATCGAAGAATGAATTTGACAAGAATTTTTTTAAACTACTGAATAATGCTGTTTTTGGTAAAACTATGGATAATGTTAGGAACTATAAAGATGTGAAACTAGTTACGAAGTAGGGACGGCACATGGTGCGCGATCCTTGATTGCGGAACCTAACTATCATAGCTGCACTGTTTTCAATAAAGAGATATTAATTATTGAAATAAATCGTCTCAAAGTAACATCCAATAAGCCAATTTATGTCGAATATTCCATTGTCGAAATGTATAGGAAATGTACATGTATAACTTCCATTACAATTACATAAAGAAGACGTTTCCATCGAGTCAAGCAGAATTGTTATATACAGATACTGATAGTTCGCTGTATTTGTTCATTAGCTTTAATATTTATGATAAGATGAAATGTATTATAGATAGATTTGATACCTGTACTTATCCAGTCGATAATATTCATAACATGCCTCGTGTGAATAAAAAAGTGATAGATTGAATGAAGGATGAGTGCGCTGGCACTATAATGACTGAATTTGTTGTATTACGTGCGAAATTGTACGCATTCAAATTATTAACTGATGATAATAAAGATAGGGAGAAGAAGCGAGCAAAGAGTGTTAGAGGTTCATCATTATGAACCATAACATTTGATAATTATGAGCAATGTTTGTTTATGCATCAAATCTTTACGGTGAATCAGTGTACTATTGGAAGTAAGAAGCATGATGTGAGTACAGTATATCAAACCAAGCTAGCATTGAGTTGGAAGGATGATAAACGTATCATATCCGATGAAACAACTGATACTGTACCGTGGGGTTATTTGTAACCCACACTAAACACTAATGATTAATAAAAAAAAAACTTTTGTGATAATTATATAGAAAACTAGCTGACCCGACAAACGTTGTTTTGCCATATAAATTATTTCTAGTGAATATTTAGATTTTAAATGAAAAATAACGCATGTATTGAAAGTGTGTGGGGATGGGATCTATGACAGATAGAGGAATGGAGCGCTGTAGAAAAAAGTAATATATTTTTTATTTCAAAGTAGGAAAATGAAATAAAGAAAATCAATATTATTTTCGAAGAGCAATTGAGTGTACGATATCTTTTGTCAGTCCATCTTTAGCCAAGACAAATGAGCTCGATGGTTTGCCCACGCTAGAACATGCCACGTATAATAATTGTCCGTGTGAAAAACATCGTGTGCCCAAATCTAAGCTGCAAACAGCCATAGTTTTGCCTTGCGACTTATTGATTGTCATTGCGAATGCCAATAGGAAATTCAACGCGTTTGAATTCAATTGGCACGTCTGTGGGAATCATTGGAATTTGTGGCAGCAAAACATTTTCGGCTTGAAATTTGACATTCAAAATGCTGGCTTCGATAATGTTTTTCATCAATTTTTTAATGACCAATCTCGTGCCATTGCACAGTCGTGGTGAGTTCACATTCCGAAGTAAAATAACCGGAGATACAACTCTGTCGTAGAAGGTGTGGTGATCTACCTGGCAAATCCCGTGAGATCAAAAACTCTGTTGGATAATTTGCAGCTTCGTTGGCATCGCAAACTGTATCGATCGATTTGTATGATACCCAGTCACCTGACGATGACTGCAGTATCTTGAAGTTTAGATCGTCGACGTCCACATTTTTTGCTGCCGAAATGGCTCTTTCTGCCAGCCACGCATGATTTATGTATTGTGTGCGTAAATCGGGAAATATACCGTCAATAGGAGCATGTTGCGAATCAACGATTGTGCAGAAATTAATAGGCAATTTTATGTATCTAGTATTTTCATAGACAGCAACTTTTCCATCGCTGATATCTAACAATTGGTTCGAAAATGTGTCAGCGGATGGATCTTGTAGGATTTGGACGCGCATGTTTATTTATAGCTGGACTTTTTCAACATTACGCCGCAATGGCGATTATTTCAAGCAAGTGTTGATCTCGTCAATGTACGTTGAACGTGGAATGACGAGAAGTGTTTGTCTGAAATCAACTGAAAGGAGTAACAGAGTGCCGCCGAATAGTTTGTCGTTGTTTTTTATATCTTAGAGTGTTCTGTTCAACGCATCAAGAGAATGTTTATGAGCCAGAGTGCATTCATCCCAGATGATAATTTTGCATTGCTTCAATACTGGGGCGATGGACGATTGTTTTTTTATGTTGCCCACTGCGTCTTGGTTATTTTGAATATTCAGTGGCAGCTTAAATGCTGAATGAGCTGTTCTACCTCCATGCAATAGAGTTGCTGCAATGTCAGATGGTGCAACGGCCGATGCGATGCCATTATTTGATCGTATTTCGGCGAGAATTAGCAAAATGAGAAATGTTTTGCCAGTTCCACCTGGTGCATCAAAAAAAAGAATCCACCTTGTTCCGCCGAAACTGCCAGCATAATGAGGTCGTAAATGATTTTTTGTTCATGAGTCAGTAGTGGGATATTGCGAGTAATAATCGCTGCCATTTCTGCAGTAACGTACTGCATTTCACGATCCATTTCGGTGTCCATTACGCATACCGCATACCGAAATGACTGAGTGGTAAATTGGCAATGACAACCCAAAGATCCTCGATAGCAATCAATGTTTCATTTAACATAGCATTGAATGTAATCGTTAGATCGTTGCACCGTGTACGGATTCGATGCAATATATTGTCAGTCATTGAATTTTTGTGCCTATCCCACAGCGTGTGTGCTTGTTCCAGAAACATGTAGTTAACACTATAGCGAATAGTAGACGAATTTGTGTTGCTGTACAGCCAATGCTGCTTCAGCAAGCATATCGTCCCAGTGATGGTCGTCTTCGAGCAAGCCGAGTGCAAGGCATGCATCTTAATATGTTGGATACTGTTGGCCATTCACTTTGCGTATATCTTGAAATGACAATGGGCCGGTGACATTAATTATCAACGGTCGCAGATAGAAGTACTCAATCTGCCTTGGATTGACTGTATACCCGTAAATTATGTTCTAGTAAATTTTTAACTCTCCCATTTACACCAGTGCTTGAACGTTTCGAGAGAATATGGAAGAGATCAAATACTCATTAAGTAAGGACATTTTCGAGCGTTTTAAGCTCGAGAATAGCAACAGTTTCAAGAATGATCTGCAGAGACCATCTTTGTCAACCGTTTGTCTAATTTTCTTCATATTGTTACTGAAAAAAATTAGTCGTGTGTTTAAAAAACTGGAAGACAGCAGTAAAATTTCAGTAATGACCTGTAAACGAACACTATTTTGATTGTTTAGAAATAATTAACGATATAAACAAATTCATATTTTATTCTTCCGTACAAATGTTATCAGTAAAGTAGTTGAATTACTAAAAATACAGAACAAAACAAGAATAAACTCAATTGGTATACAGAAATAATTACAATTAATCCATCCATACTACACGGAAAAAAAATTGCACGACAAATTACATTAGTCACATCGTGATCTAGAACAAGACTTTCAATATCTTTACTCCCATAATTTCACATTTTAAAGTTGACTATTTACGTACGAAAAGTTACGAAGTAACATCGTAAAAATTCGTATAAAATTAGTAAATTTTTCAATTAAAAATTACGGTGTGATGATGTTGGAAGTTTTGTCCTGGATTACGATGTGACTATTGTAATTTTTCGTACCATTTTTTTTGTGTAAACAAAAGTGAAAGAATAAAGTTTTTTTTTAGTCCGTAAAAGTTTTGTAACGAAATGGATTTTCAACTTTCCATTTGAACAAATATTTATTCTGATAGGATTTGTTCTTCATCATCAGCAGCAGCAGCTACTTCATTTTTACGGCGTAAATCAGTCAAATGATTATTGATCGCCATACCAAATAAAGTATTTTTAAAATATGCCGGATATTTATTTCGGACTGATTCTAGAATAATAGATAGCAATTACTAAACTTATCAACTCTTAAAAATAAAGAAAAGAAACAGGGAACAATAAAGAGTGAAATTGAAATTGTAAAAGTGTTGCAATATTAACTTATAAGGTTTGTGTCATGTTCATCTGAGTCGTTATTGGGTTAGTTACAAATTAAAATCAATGTTCAATCAACTTGAAATGAAGAGCTCGTTATGGTGTAGGAATATTCTAATACAGACATGTTTAACAGAGAAAAAAAAATCTGTAAATAAATACTTTAGTAAATGTAGTGTAAGCCTTAAAATAGAAGTCATAATTACAATCGTCGAATTCACTCCCTAGTTCACTTGTATAGCAATGTTAAAAATTAACTTAATTCAAGAGAGAAAGAATCTTCAACCGAAATATCATTTTGAAGCATTTGAAAAGGAGAATTTTCAAAACTGAGAAATTTTTCTTGATTAAAGTATAAATTTTATTCGGTTTATGTGCATTATCTGCTTGATTTGAGACAGTGAAATTCATCAAAATAATTTTTTGGTTCAAGATTCTTTATCTTGAATCAAATTGATTTTTCTATTTGTATTTTCTATTTTTATAGAAAACATTTTTCGCACGGCCTGCTAAAAAAGTCTAATTACAATGCAGTGTTTTGACATTATATTTTTTCATATGAGCGATGAATTAAAGTAGATTATTACTGCAAGTACAATATTGTTCTCGCCTTTCATACTATTATACAATGATAAAATAGTTATTGATTACTTTAACCAAAATACGTGGAAAAATAGGACATATAGTTAAGGTTAAAGTTATTGGGTGCTTTTAAAGCGTCAAAGAATTACTGAAGATTTAACTTTTGAAGCAAGAGTTCCAAAATTTTTGATGTTTTATGATGAGATAATAATTCACCCGTAATAGCAGAAATAATAGTTGCATCCAATCCTGGTCTTCGTGGGAAATTTTTGTTAAGTTTGCTTTTTCCGCCTCTCAAGTTGCTCGCTAACAAAACTTCCTTTCCAAATAACGAGTCCATTAACGAAACTGTCATGTTTTGAAAAGTACTTCTCGAGTCGGCGGTTGCCCATTGCGAACGTGAGATCAATACTTCAGAGCCTTCATGACCGATTTCAACTTATAAATTATGCTTCGATTTTAACATTTAAAATTTATTAAGGAAAAAATTACACCTAAGAGATCAAGGTTTCAATTTTGACGTTGTCTTTACATTATTAAGTGAACAAAACTTCAAATTTTATCTTTAAAGTTTTTTAGACGCCATTGAAGTATAGTAATTGTTTGTATGAATGTGAAAAATTCTGCATAAAATGTTGATCGATGGTTATATGATTACATTACTGAACTATCTATCCAAACGTTTTGAATAATAATTAGTTGATAAAATTGACAACTGTTACTTTTGTGAAAAGAGTTCATGATTAAACAATGAATAATTCGGCAGTCTGATCAATAAAATTAGTGTTCGAAATATGTTCAAAATATATTAATAAAAATTATAGCTGAAAATAATAAATCTCGATTGTTAATCAGTTTCAATCTTCAACGGTGAGAAAAAAATTAAAAAAAAATTAGTTCGAATGGTCAGATTATTTGGAAGCTATCGTGATAATACCACTAATTTTTTAGATAATTAACTTTATACATTACTGAGATTACTATTTTCAATGAAAATCCAAATTGATTGGTCTTATGAAGTTAAAAATATTATTCTTCTCTAAATTATTGTACGGTATATTCAATTGTATGCTCGAATAGAAAAAAACTCATAGACGAAGTTAATATCGTGCACGAAAAATAATTTGTAGTGAGAATAACAACAATTGTAGTTCAATTTACCACAGAATAAAAGAAAGTATGGAGACTTTAATGGAGATTTTCAACGTGTGGTAAATAAAACTACACTTGTTGTTCTCACTACTGTTTATTTTCCGTGTGAGCTATGGAAATTTTCTTAGATCAAGAAAAAATTTCTTGTCACAAGATAATTCAAACTCCATCTAACATGATTTTTATTTTTCTAAATATTATCTTAGTATATCATTTTTTTTTTTATTTACTTGTTGATCGAGATTTCCGGTTCGACAGCCTTGATTAATTTGTGTATTTATCATGTTTGTTTGAGTTTCTTTAACTTGCACTTTTAATAACTCGCGTGTCTGTGAATGATAATGAAGCTTAATAAATAAAAAATTAGAGGAAATTAAATTATCTAAAATTTAAAAGATCACAACGATATACATCAAATACAAAAAGTAAATTCATAAATATTTTCAATACCTCTGTGCCAAAACTTTGAAGATGTAGTCTCACTCTCGTCTTCGCTTCCAGATCCAGATGATTCATTCTCACTATCCCCGTTATCACCACTGCTATCTTCTGAATCAATCGTTTTTTTATTATTTTTCTTTACACGATCATTGGATTTAGCAGTATAGTTTTTTGAATCTCGACTACCCTAGGATATTCAAACAACTAAGTGAAATACTTTGGGATATTCTATGCTGCCGTACTAAGTACAAAGGTGGTAACTAATTTAGATATTCCTATAGCAGTTACTACCTTTGTGCTTAACACGGCAGCGTAGAAATGTGTATGAACTACACTCCGCACAACAATTAAGGGGGCAAGAAAAAAATCCAAATTTTTGGGGGATTTTCAATAAGCTGTAACTGGAAGAAAAATGGTCGTACAGCAAATAAAAAAGAAGCAAATTGTAGCTCCAAGTGTCTCGTTTTTAGACCTGAGTTCCAAAATTTTTCGTTGTAATTTTTCTTCGAGTAATCTCAAGAAAACCACCGAGAAAAAAATTTGCAAAATTTTTGTGGTTTTTCTTTTCAGTCTACGGACTTAGAAAATTTTTTTTTGACTTAACCTTTGTATGGACCGGATAACTTGTTTATTCAGCTTCAATTTGTTTTTTTAAAGACCTCGATACGTGCATTTCTCGCTGAGATGTCGGTGTTTGAATGGAAAAGGATCATTTCGTCTTTGATTATCAATATCTCAGCAACCAATAATCGCACAGAAATTTCAAGGTGGGTTTCGAAAACTTGAATGAATTCTCTACAAGGATTGGCCATTGATTTGTTGAAAAAAGAAATTTTTCCAATCATTACATGGATTTGAAAAAGCAACCAAAAAAGGGCTTTCCGTAATTTTTTGGAAAATCAAGCGCCTAATCAAAATTATCGCGGAAATCACTAATGTTAAGTGTGCATTTTACAGTTCAATATACCCACAAAAACTCTACAAAGTTTCAATTTAATCCAGCCAACCGTTTTTTTGTCCCACTTGATTGAATTCTTGAAAAAATTAAAGGAGCAAGATTTTTGCTCCGAAAAAGTCATAATTTTTATTGAAATAAAAAAAAAAATTTTTTTCTCATTTTTCTTTCAATTCTGCATCAGTAACTTGGTAAATTTGAAAAAAATCGAAAACTTTTGAAAAGAAATTTTTTTTTTTTCAAAAACAATTTTTTTTTAATTGGCTAAAAACTAAAAAAATGTAGCGGCTCATTTTCTGACCAATTTTCCTCTTCCGCACTTTAATTTTCCTAATCACAAATTTATTGAAGAAATTAAAAGTTGATACCCCCAAGGCAAATCGAATATTCGTTTTACGAATATTGGAGCAATAATTTTTTGTGCGAAGCTGAACAGTGTGTAAAAAAAACAGTTTTTCTCAAAACTACCGTATTTTTTAATTTTTAGTAAAACAAATTAACTGAAAGTTTTTGCAAACTTTTGTTGTTTTTTTAATTTTTTATAATGCCGAGGCGGCATTTATCCGCGCCACAAGTCGCACGTCCACCAAAATCTAAACGCTACGCGTTTCATTAATCGCATCTTACGACCTGTTGTGTTGCCTCTACGGCAGCATGCTAGGGGATTCATTTTCATGCAAAAGAATGCTCGCCCTCACACAGCAAACATCACCCGTCGGTTTTTCGAAAGACACGACATAACGTTGTTGAGGCATCCAGCGGTGAGCCCCGATCTTAACCCTATCGAGCATGTCTGGGATATCCTGAAGCGCCGATTGCGGCAGAATTATCCCAATTTCAAAACTTTAGCAGAATAATAGCGGGCGCTAATCGAAACTTGGCGACGGATTCCGCAGTCAATGATTCGAAACTGCATTTCGAATATGCCTCAAAAGTTTCGGGCTTTTCGAATTATCTTTCAATGATTTAAGCGTGTGTACTAGGCGAAGAGGAGAGATTGCACCCTTTAAAATAGTGATCTGGTTCTTCAGTGATTTAATATTACCTACCAAACAGAAAAATAATGAATATATATACATATATAAATAACTTTGTCTATGAATACTGACGATATTGCGTTACAGATCAAAAAAATCTGTCAATACCAATATAGCGATTATCTAAAGATTATAGTATTCACTCACTAGATATTTGCAGAACTTTAGCATCATAATGTTTCCAACCATTTGTTGGTTGATTACCATCCCGCCATTCAATCACATACGATTCATCATTATTCTCATCATTTTCCGGGTTAAAAGTTTCCGGGAGCAAGTCAAAAATTCATTCCACTGGCACACCGGCCGTATAAGTTTTATTATATTCTCCGCCGAACCATTGAACGAGCACGAATAATTTTTTGTCCATGTTTACTTTTTTCATCGAGCGAATCGTATGATTATTAAATGACAGAATTATGACAGCTTCAAAATGAATGTACACACTGTCAGCGATATTCAACTGTCTTTTCTCATACTAAAATTAATGTTATCAATGTCAACTTCATAGTGACGAAAATAATGAATTCAGATTAATCTAAATTTGAAATAGGTTTACGACAGATAAATAAATAAATAAAAGACATCAAACAAAATTTAATCGTGACAAAGGTTAGTGGACGCCGAACTTCAATTGAAAATGTAAGATGATATATGAATCGTTTCAATGAAAAAAAATTTTTATTTTGAGCATACTCACATTTATCAATTTCAATATTAGATGGAGGTATTTTAAAAGTAAAAAATAATAAATTACTAAAGATAAAAGCTCTTCAAACTTAATTGTTTCGAAGTAATAACCTTTTTAATTCTTTAATTTACAATTTTCCATTATCAATATTAATTGATACATAATCGCTTAAATTCTTTTTGTAACAATTTTCAATTTCGTGATAACAATATTAACTGTTTTTGATAACCAACAAAATATCCGAATGCCCTAAAAAAATGCAGTACCAGGAATTTTAGACGGATTTTACTTACATTTCACTTAGTTGTTACTCAAACATTTTTAAAATTTTTAAACAATATTTTTTGTCTATTCTTAGATAATTTTTTTTTATGAAAAATCGTACAATCCCCATTTTAAAGGATTGTTACGTCTGAGTATTTTTCTTCTACAATCACAATTTAAATAAAACAATCAGTTGATAATTTCGTTGTGAGAAAATAACTTAAGACATTTTCCCACGAAAATTCCAGAACATATATTCGGTCGAATCGACGATTCATTGATCATATATCTACCCCTCGTTGATAAAACATAACAAACATTTGTACACTCTGATGACTGACACAAAATATTTCACCCAAAATTGTAAGGGCAAATGTTTCTAAATGATAAAGAAAAGATAAAAAGGAGGATGAAGAGATGAACAGGACTAGAAAAATTAAAATAATATTAACACTTAAATAATATTAAATAGAGTTAAGTAGTATTTCATGACATCCATCCAAGTAATGTGAATGACGATCAACTAATTTTAAATAAGGTTATATAATAACGTTCGAATAGTATTAATTCCAATTTAAGTAACTGAAATATCGAAAGAAATAAAAAGATAAAAAAAAAATAATAACTAGAGAACGAAAACGAAAGAAAGATAATGAAAACGATGCGGAGGGAAGTGAGACTATTCCCGAAGCAACGTTATTGGTGGAAACTTTAGAAAATTCCACCCACGAGATAAGAATATTGGAATCCAATGTGGAGGGGCGGAGTGGCCCTAAAACATTGGGTCTTACGTAAGGTCAGGGGAAAATCAAGGCCATGACTGGAAACTAATTGGTGTTGAATTTCCCCTACCTTCAGAATAAGGGCTACGCCCATTATCTAGGACATAAAAATGGTTGTAACAGGAATTTCAGTCAGTCGTGAAAGAAAGAGAGTCTAGTAACATCATTTTTCCAGTTCATTTTGAACTATAACATTTTTCGCGGGTGAAATTGACTGAGTGAAGTTCCTGCCAACCAGGCCGTAATCGTAACAACATTTCTTTTTGTAAGTCGACAAATATTTGTTCATTTTTGTATACTGTCTTCTATTTTTATTATAAAAATATAGATTCGTCAGAATCATATTTCTGTTCTCCACATTTATTTCCTAGTCTAAGAGTGTCACCCAATAAAGGTCCCCGTCCCTGTCTATTAATCGAAAGATTAGGGCAAAAATAGGGGAACTAAAACAAAGAAATCAAATCGATTTCTTTTGTTAAAGTGTCCGGAATTCTTCACAATCCTCACACTTTGACATAACAGTATATTGTTTCTATTTTTGAAAGATTAATAATGAGCTAAAAGAACGATAATTATCGAAATTTTGAATATTATTATGATACCAGATTATATTACGTGATTTTAATTTTAGTATCTAATTATATTTCTGTTACTTTTTTTGTGAAATAATTCGCATAAATATTTTTAAAGATACTTTGTGAAAGAAACGACATAAAGAAGTTCAATGAAGGTATCAAGAAAAAAAAACGTGGACCCTACAAACGGTATAATTTGTATGGAAGTACAAAAAACATTCCTGCAAGAACCATGTATACTTGGCGGAAAAAAAATTTTTTTAATCCGTAAGTAGAGTTATGAACATCCGACTAATAACATGAATTTATTTTATTATTCATTCACTTAATGAATAGTATTCTTCCAATCAATAAACAATATTAATTTCATGATACTAAATGGTATAAATTATCACATGCTGATTTAAAAAGTTATTTAATAGTCGACAAAGTGAAAGTTTTCTTTTCATTACATTTTAGGATTGATAAAACTATATTAAAAAACAAATTACTACAAGAAAGTGATTTAGATAAAATAATTAGTGAAATGGAGAATGGTATAAAAAAAAACAATAAAAGACATGAAGCTATGAGTGATCAGCAACTTTCAAGTGAAAATAAAGACATTAATCTACCGAAAGTAAGTCCAAATACATTTATTACACCGATGAAAAATTTAGCGGCTCAAGAGAAAAAAACTTTGAACCAAGAATATCATTTTTAAGAAAATGATTTTTTTGAGTCAAGAAATGAAAATAGTTGAGCGAAGAAATTATTCTTGGTTTAAGTAAATTTTTCTTGGTGCCGGAATTTTTTCTTTTGACTTAAGAAAATCATTTTCTTCAAAATGATATCCTTAATTCAAGATTTTTTCTTTTGACTCGTTAACTTTTTCATCAGTGTATCTTCACATTACTCTTTTTATTGATACTTTAATAAATCTTGTCCATGATAAACCAATATAATAATTATGAGTTAAATAAAGTCTTATCAAGGATTTTATTTTGTATTAATATGATCAAAAATGCAGTAATGAATCCGCGTATTTTGAAAACGAAATAGTTTTGTTATCGTTAAATTTAATAGAAAAACTTTTATAATCAAAGCTGTTACAGCTCGAAAATTAAAAAAAAAGAGTTATTACTGAATTATTAACTGTTAAGCTCATCATTATACTATTGGAAAAATAAAGTAATTATGTCTTTATTTCTTTTTTTATTAGCCTGAACAAGGAAAATTACAAGAAGTACGCCATATAAAAATGGATATAGTAAATGATAACCATCCTGAAGAACACATTGAAAATAAAACTAACATTGCGTTGAAGAGAAATCCTCTGAATAACATTGTAAAAAATGAAGTAACTCGTGATTCAATAGAAATCCCCAAAACTCAGCTGATTAATAATCTTTTAATCATGGCAATTAAATGGCGGCATAATACGACTCATACTGTGACTCAAGATATTTCAAATTTAGTAAACATTTCATCAAAAACGAGTTATCTAAGAGTTCTAAGCATTATTGGAAAATTGCTTTGGAACGTTACTCTCAACGTGTTTCGACTCATTTCATTTGTGATAATTGCGACAATTACTTAGGATGTGAAGATGACTGTCCTGATTTTAGTGACTCTTGTCAACTAGAAGTTGATTATAAATCTAAGAAGGGTTCATTTTTACAAATACCATTAGCAGATCAGCTTCAAGACTTATTCGAACAAACTGATTCACATAATTTATATTCGAAGAATCTTGAAAAAATTAATCGATACGCTTTTGAGGACACTTATGACGGTAAAATGTACAAGAAACAAGTGTCTGATGAGAACATGATATCGATCAACTTTAGTGTAGATGGAGACCCGATTTTTGAAAGTTCAAATACATCTGTATATCCTGTTCTTTGTACGGTCAATGGATTAAGTCCTATCGACAGAAGGAATAATATTCTCCTATCAAGTGTTTGGTTTGCAGTAGGTGAGCCGAAGGATATGAACAGTTATTTGAAACCATTTGTGACTGAAGCGAAAAAGCTATTCAAAGATGGATTTCCCTATTGCTATAAAAATGAAACCTTCAAAAAAACTATGGTAATATTGATGAGGGTATGTGATTCAGTTGCTCGTCCGCTTGTTAGATGCTCAACGCAGTTCAATGGTGAGTACGGATGTGGATTATGCTTAAATCAAGGGAAATCAGTTAAAAAAGGGAAGGGTTATGCAAGAGTAGCAATCCTTTTGGACAAGGTTTGCGAAACCATAAAGATACTTTGTTGCATGCCAAGCAAAAAAAAAATCAAGAAGAAAAAGAATAAAAAAAATCTCCATCCTCTGCGATATACCAAAATACGATATCATCAACAATTTGAATGCTGATTGGATGCATTGCGTTGGCCTCGGTGTTTGTCGACAATTCACTAATTTATGGTTTGATAAAAAAAGTTGTAACGAAGAATTTTATTTTGGAGACATAATTGAATTAGTTGATTCATGTATCACGTCATTTCGTCCAACATCTGACATCTCTAAAACACCAAGACCTTTATCTGATCGAATTCCTATCAAAGCTCATGAGTGGATAGTTTTTCTTTTAGTATATAGTTTACCTCTGTTAAAAATGCCATTTCCAAAAAAATTTGTCGATCATTGGGCTTTATAAGTGGAAGGTGTTTCGATTTTAGTCAAAAAATCAATCTTGAAATCTGAAGTAAGATATGCTACTAATTGTTTAAATGATTTTATCCTCGGCGTACATCCCTTTATGGACAAAAGTATATCAGCTTTAATGTCCATTTTTTATCCCATTTAGCCATTAGTGTAGAAAACTGGGGTCTTCTGTATACACACAGTGCTTTTATTTATGAGGATTTTAATCAAACGGTAAAGGCATACGTCAAGAGTCCTAGCGGTGTTGAATTACAAATATGTGATTCGTCTCGATTGAAATGTGTGATCGATCAATTGTCACGTTCGTGTTGGGATGATCTAGATTATCGACAGAAACAATTTTTGGAAAAACTATTACAAAGAAAAAAAAAACCTCAATCTAATTTTCAGATCCATAATTGTAAAATTCTAGGTAAATCAACGATTTCAAATCAATTAACAACCAACCAAAACCAAGCTATTGAACGTTCTAATATTGAAATTGATGAAAATTCGTCGATATTCACGTTTAACAGATGTATTATCAATAACGAGTAAAACTAACTGTCGCGAGAAGAAACAAATAAATTACATAGTGCTACTACAGGATGATAAAATATTTTAAATTAATAGTTTTATTGGACTAAAATCAAATTCTAATGAGAAGAGTTATCTATTTGGTTATTATTACTCACTAAAGAATGAACCATTGCTTGATAATAGGAAACTTGATCATTTAGTAGTGTTAGATAACAAATCTGATATATTAGCAGCTGTGAGTACCGAATCTATTAGTAAAAAGTTGTTGTCCTAGAGATTGAAAAATTTAACTCTTTTGTCGCTTGCTTACCCACGTGTGAATTTAAACTGTTGAACTGATAACATATGATATGCAGAATTCATTGATTAATTTGCGTTGTAATGAGGCTCTTTTTTAATAATTTATTATGTGTTGATTGAATTCTTTGTCCCTACTTTCTTGAAGTAATGAAATAAAATATATAATGACCCTCTAAAATAATGTTATTTTATTGTAAATAATTCTTTGGCTGTTAACGCAATGATGAATAATTTACATATATTGTTATGGAAGTATTAACTAGCCTTATTTCGATAGAATAAATAAATATTTTTATTCATCAACATAATTCAATACAATAAAATTCAACAAATTAATAATCTTAGTTTGAGATTTTATTTCATGGATCGAGTTGACTTTTCTTTTAGCGTATTACAATATCACAGTCGTTTTTCAAAATATTTATGTGCATATGCTATTAAAAATGTCTAACTGTCAATTAAATATTATCAGTTTTGATAACTATGGATATCAACGTTGATGCCTTTTCACTCAACTCTATCGATTTTATTATTATTATCATTATTATTTTTATTATTCTATTATTACTATAACTATTACTACTTTGACTATTTTGAAATGATAACTTCTTATGGGAGGATAAATCGCTTCGTTACGTAACGCGTTACGGCGCCAGTCTGGCTGGCTTCCCTTTCTCTCACGCATACGGCAGCGGTAGGCGGGCTCCTCCTCTCTCACTCTAACCCACAGCGCTAGCTGTATTTCGGACAGACGCTACCCCCTCTCTCTACTCAGTGTTTAGTGTGCGATAGACATATACTGTTGACAGTGAGCATATAACCTAAAACTAACCGTTTTTGAAAGTGATTATAAAAAATATGATGAAACAAGCAGAAGATGATCCTCGGAACATTACAGAATCTCCTAACGAAAGGTAAGTTTAATAATATAATATAATACGATTTATAAATAACAAGCATGCAACAAGTCTACCGCCGCAGCGTCTATATTTTGAATTTCTATATATCTTTAGCGTCACTGCTTCGATATATAT
Organism: Zele albiditarsus; assembly: GCA_958496275.1. Classification (NCBI taxonomy): domain Eukaryota; kingdom Metazoa; phylum Arthropoda; class Insecta; order Hymenoptera; family Braconidae; genus Zele; species Zele albiditarsus. The sequence goes on from OY292415.1 coordinate 504,480, forward strand.
ATATATATATATATAGATATAGTGTTTATGATTATTATAAAAATCTAACCAGCAAGCACCTTTCTCTCTCTCTCTCTTACGTATTTAGACGTTCAATATTTATTTACAAATCATTATTCTAGCGCTATTGAAATGGGAGTCATTGCAGATGTTCATCAGCATCAGTAACAGAAGCAACAACAGTCGCAACAAAATATACAATCAACACAAACACGACCATATTCAAATGCTGAACGCCAAAAAAGATACAGAGAAAAGCTGATAAAATGAATGCATGTACTACATTACATCTAACGACGTTCAGCCACAGCAAGAAAAACCACAACATGATGTTCAAATAAATGAACGTCAACCACAGTCTAATGCTGAACGCCAAAGAAAGCATAGAAAATTATTATGTGAAACGTGGCTTAAAAATGATGATACTAAAATTATTCCATCTTTTAAACGTGTGGTGCAATTAAAGCGTCAAAATATAAGGAGAAACAAAAGAGCAGGAGGCGTAGCAATTCATCAGAATGTTCATGATTGCATTAATATTGTCACTTCAAATATGGCAGTACAAATTAATTATGCTACAAGCTTTAATACGGCTAAACAAAACGATCTTGGTGAAATGTGTATAGTGGAATGTCTCAATGAAGCAAAGCAACATATTATTATTGTCAATATATATATATATATCTCCAAACCAAAGTATTTCAAGTATTATCCAATTTATTCATAAACAGCTTTCAATTTATACACAAGAAGGTTCTGCTTTACTTAATGAAAATTATCATAAAATTCCGTTAATTTTAACCGAAGATGCTAATGTTAATTTTGCTGCTGATCGAGCTGAAAATTTAGTATCGTTCCTACAATCAAAATTACAATTAAAAATGATTAATAAGTCAGAAGAAGCTACAACAAGTCATGGAACTGTACTTGATGCAGTCTTTGCAAGATTTTTAGATAACATACAATGTAAAGATTTCGTTGCTTATTATAGCTACCATAAGCCAATCGTTACTTTTATAGGGGTAAATAATGATACTAATAATGTACATACACAAAATTCTAATGTACATATTCAAGAATTGTAACTAAGAATCAAATATATTTTATAATTGTTCAGTAATTGATACCGATGCCACACGAGCATGGCGGCAGCACCTCCTGGGTCACTCGTGCAGTCAGTCGAGTGACCATAATTATGCACTGTCCAGGAGGATGAGTGAGTCGCGCAGTAATTTGCATAGCGCACGCGCGACTCATTCTTGAAGAACTGCTCATGCGTAGGCGCACCTGTTGCGTGCGCTAACCAATCCAGAAGGATGAGTGAGTCGCGCAGTAACTTGCATAGCGCACGCGCGACTCATTCTTGATGAACTGCTCATGCGTAGGCGCACCTGTTGCGTGCGCTAACCACTTTAAGCCGGTCTGACCATGTGCACGCGCATGCTGAGATGCGCGGCCAGTCAGAAAATTCACGGTCATGGTCAGACCACATCCGCTCAACCACCACGAGGCCGGAACGAAAATTATCGGCATCACTTCAGCCACGAGCACCAGTGCAAGCACACGTGTTTTTCAGCTACATTCAGTGATAACTCAGTATTCAGTTCAACTCATCTTCAGTTCAGCTCAGACAATTGTGTTCCTTCAGCAGTTAGTGCATCTTCATCAGAAGCGCAATTATTCAGACCAGCTCATTGCCCACGTTGCTAGCAAGTGTGTGTATCGGCATTAAATTCAGTGTCTCATACAGTTCATTCGACTCATCGAGCGTGCATCGTGCAACCGCGTGGTAATCAGTGTTTAAATATTAGCTACGTTTCAGTGACAATACTCGAACATTCAGAACAATTCAACTCAGTTACAATTACATTTAACAATTATTTTGTGACCATATCTGTGATTCTTGTTATTTTGTTAAAAATAAATACGCTTGTTAAACGCATCCAAATTTCTCTCCGCTACCAAAACTTCAACGTATCTTCCTGCGCATTATATCTTCGAATATAATCTTAACTTCACTCATTGCTCTCTTAGTATTTTCAGTATCTTTCAGACAATAATCAATAAAAGATTTTATTAATAAATAACCTTTCCTTACATTATCATATTGATAAACATAAAATTTAAGTAATAACCTAAGCTTTTTTCAAGTTAAACAATTTCAATTTTAAATAGTTCAACTTAGAGTAGTTTGAGTTATCACTTCTGTCGGGCGTCCCGAGACGCACACGTTTGTTTATTTATTTTTTTCTTATTATTTTAACGATAACACGAGCGCCAGCGGCTTGCTGTTTTGGATTTTCCAACTTTCTTTATATGTGGCAGCAATATAGATTTCAATACATGGTGGAATTATATATTTTATATACGATATAAACTGTTATGCCTTGGAGAGGGGTCTTAGTTTCAATAACAACACAATTTCTCAATCTCAATTAATGTCACTTTAAACAATTTATTTATTTGAACGAAACTTTACACTCAAATTCACAATTATTCTCTTCCACTACAATTCCGTAGTGTCTTCTATGAGTTCACTTCAGCGACTGACTCAAGACATTCGGAAAATAAAATGTAGTGCGGTTTTTGATCTTATTACGCCGTGAAAAAAGTTTGAGAACGAGGAGTATTCTGACCGGATGCGAGCGTATGAACATCACCGTCAGCAAGTTTGACATAAATGATTTGGATGCATAACACCCCTACCCTAAGATTGAAAAATCCTTTTTCTAATATTATAAAAAGGATTTTTCCATGAAACGCATCATAACTCGTAATATTATGAAACTTACAGTAACTAATGAATCATAAACGAAACAGAATACCATGATAGTGTTTATCACCGGACAACAGGTGTGGGATAGTATGCGATTCATGCCAAGTCTTCAAATTCTGATATCTGCAATCTGGATCTATGCATTCTATTAAGTGCCAATTGTCTATTATTTCGTGTTATTGAGGGATAATTCAAACCTTCCGAAACAGGTGTCAAGTGAGTTAGATCTTTTGTAGCAATTGTGTTCAGTAATTGATAGAGATGCCACACAAGCATGGTGGCAGCACCTCCTGGGTCACTCGTGCAGTCAGTCGAGTGACCATAATTATGCACCACAGGAGGATGAGTGAGTCGCGCAGTAATTTGCATAGCGCACGCGCGACTCATTCGTGTAGAACTGATCATGCGTAGGCGCACCTATTACGTGCGCTTATCAATCGAGGAGGGTGAGTGAGTCGCGCAGCAACGTGCATAGCGCACGCGCGACTCATTCTAGAAGAGCTGCTCATGCGTAGGCGCACCTGTTTCGTGCGCTAAACAATGAGAATGAGTGAGTCGCGCAGCAACTTGCATAGCGCAAGCGCGACTCATTCTTGATGAACTGATCATGCGTAGGCGCACCTGTTGCGTGCGCTAACCACTTGAAGCCGGTCTGACCATGTGCACGCGCATGCTGAGATGCGCGGCCAATCAGAAAATTCAGTCATGATCAGACCACATCCGCTCGACAACACGAGGCCGGAAAGAAAATTGCCGGCATCACTTCGACCACGATCATCAGTGAAAGCACACGTGTTTTTCAGCTACGTTCAGTTAGTATTCAGTATTCAGTTCAACTCATCTTCAGTTCAGCTCAGAAAAATTGTGTTTCTTCAGCAACTAGTGCATCTTCGTCAGAAGCACAATTACTCAGATCAACTCATTGCCCACGTTGTTAGCAAGTGTATGTATCGGCATTAAATTCAGTGTCTCATACAGTTTATTAGACTCATCGAGCGTGCATCGTGCAACCGCGTGGTAATCAGTGTGTAACGATTATCTACATTTCAGTGACCACTCAAACATTCAGAACAATTCAACTCAGTGCAATTAATTTCATTCATCATTGTGAACTATTCTGTGATTTTTGTTATTTTGTTAAAAAATAAATACGCTTGTTAAACGCATTCAAAACTTCTATCCGCCACCAAAATTCCAACTTTTATTCCAGCACATTATTATATTCTTTAATATAATAATCAAGTCAGCCATTGCTATTTCAGTATTTTTTTCAGTAACTTTCAGACATTTTTTGAATCTCCCAAATATCCATGGTTAGCGTTATATATTACTGTTGGTTTCATATTTTGGTCTTTTTGATGTTGAGGACAAATTTGAGAAATTCCAGTTATCAGACATTTACAGACTTGATACAATTTGAACTTAATTATCAGACATAATAGTACGAAGGTACCAACACCATATAATATATATGAAACCCAACTAATTGTTTGTTCGAAAAAAGTTTTTGTTCTCTCATGATTCCCAATTTCTATTGCCTCTTCTCGAATCTCGGTTAATGTCCTACCATATTTTGTTAAATTATCCAATTTTACAGCTGGCGTTTCTACAGTTCGGATTTTAATTAAACTCAGATTCAATGATTGATCATTAAATACTTGGAAATGTTCACTAAACTTATATTATCAAAGGAACGAAAGCTTTTTCGTTATCTAGTCTTCTTTCAATATATGAATTTAGTATTACATCATTCGTTACTGCACTACATCCAGGTGTAATGCGCATTAATTTGGTACCATTAATAATATTGTTTTTAACTGTATCACCACATATTATTTCAACAGTTTCAGGTATCAGTGCTGAGTACAACCATTCATTTCCATTTTTCAATTGTATCCAAATTGTATGTTTAATTGTAATAACCTTTAATTCGCGATCATCTTTTTCTAATTTCAACGGATCGTTCACAATTTTACTAAAACAAGAATCGTGTTTTTGAATATAATATTTGGGATGAATAAGTCTTGCAAAAATAAACTAATTTATGTGTTTTACAATTTTCCAAAAATTTTTCTTCGCTAGGGGTGTATAATAATTTCTCATTATTAGTTATAATATATTCATGTGGGTTTGAAATGGAAACTGCTAAACTATTGTTTATAATTTTTGGGACTGGAATGACTCTATATGCCTTATGATTGCCAATTTCCAATAGTGGTTTTTTAATAAGATACATGAATCTATATTCTATTACACTAATTGTGACATCACCTATTTCCAAATATTTAAAATAATTACCATCGTGGAGAACTATTGGCATTTCGTTTGATCCCCTTTCATCTCGGATTAATTTTATTGAACTTATAAGTAAGTCCGGTGTTAGCAACTGGGGATTTATTTGACCTAATTTCGCAAAAATAATGGATTGAATAAACATGTCAACATTCTTACCGAACTCTATCAAAGCTATTTCGATTTCTAAACACATTTCAGTTATCAAAGAATTCTTTGATAACTGAAATGTGTTTAGAACAATAGATTCTATATTCTTATCTAAAGCCTGAAAATCAGCATTGATTTCAAGGAACTTTTCATTGTATTCTCTGAAAAGACTTTCAGTTTTATGAAGAGTCAATTGTAATATAAGTCTCATTTCGGAATAGTTCCCCAATTCTTCTGTTGTCTTTATGAAATGCATCAATTTCAGCGTTATAATAATCAGCGTCATCCTGGCTCATTGTACCGAAAAGTATCTTACTAATTTTACCCACAAAATCAAATACACCCCTTTTATTTCTGATTAAATTGGGTATTCCAATGGCAGAGAATAATTTATACGTATCCTGTCTGATGCTTTCTTATTGACTTTTCAATCTAGCTATCAAATGTGTTTCCGTGCAGTTGTTTTCACACATTGTATCGACGTTATTGATAGCTTTTAGTATTTCTGATTCTTCAACTGTCAATTCATCAAGATTGAAATAGGATACGATGTTATGTTTCATGAAAGAATCTAACGTCACCGAAGTACTCCATATAAATACTTGGTAACGTGGGAAAAATCATTTCCTCATTACTTTTCCCCCCATCATGACCAACTGGGCGAGAATTCTGAAACAGATTTATGTTAGCATATTTTAATTTGTTCACGTATACCACTACGCCTTTATTTCTTCTTTCTATCTTATAATTAACATCCGATAATTTTTCTAACACTATACGGCCCTTCAAATGGCAGATTCAGCGCATGTGTTTTGTCATTAGAGTTGCTTTTTTTTCTTAACCACACTAGGTCACCTACATTAAGCTCTTTTGGATTCACCATTCGATCATACCGTATTTTCGTTCTTTGTTTACTTTCTGTGATTATTCTCTTACTTTCTTCGATCGTTTTATTGATTTTTGCTTGTAGGTCGGCTAAATATGCCATGTATGTCACATTGTTAATTTTTAGTGATGATACATTTTTCGGATTAGTTCCGAAGACTAATTCCGCTGGAGTAAATCCCGTACTTTCATATTTGGATGTATTATAATATAATCTAGCTAGATGAATTTTTGTATCCCGATCGTCGGCGTTTTCATTAGAAAAATGACGCAAGTAGTCTTTCAATACTTGATGACTTCTTTTCAAACTGCCGTTACTCTCTGGATGAAAACTGGTAGTTGTTATATGTTTAATACCCAACATATTTTGAAAATTCTTCATTAATTCACTGGTGAAGTTCGTTCCTCTATCTGTTAATATATTTCTTGGTACGCCGAAATAACTAACATAATGTTTCAAAAATTCACTCATAACTGTTGAAGCAGTACTATCAGGGATCGGTATTCCTACAAAATATTTGGTTAAACAATCTTGAACTGTCAAAACATATTTATTACGTTTTTCCGTGAGAGGTAATGGTCCACAGATATCCATGGCAATTTTATCATTGAAATTCCTTGGAGAATCAGTTATTATCATAGGCATTCTAGTGGGGTGCCCATTAACTTTATTCTTCTGCGGATTTGACATCTTTTTACATAATTTTCTACGTCTTTTCTCAAGGTTTTCCAAAAATAGTTCTCAGCGATTCTATAGTATGTTTTCTTCACTCCACCATGACCTCCTAGGAGACTGTCATGATTTTCTTTCAATATTTTTCCGATGTTTTCTTTCTGCGGTATCATTCTTTCTCTGTCGTGGAGGAAAATAGTAATATTTCCTTTGCAGAATATTTCCTTCCAAATTTTCTCGATTTCCTTTTTGGGAAGTCCTGTTAATCGAGCACATTCGTTGTGGTCGATATGGAGTTCTTTAAGTTCTTCAGCAATTGCTAAATACAACAATTCATTCATCTTTCCCTTCAATTCTTCTTTTGTTGTAGCTGAACTTGCTTCAACTGTAATATGATATTCCTTGTGATCTTCTTCATTGTAAACTTCTATTGGTTTTCCTTCGTTTTCTCGGACAAATGATCCACAGTACCCTCGGGTATTGGTGCATTTGTTAGTATAATTGTTTTCCAATTCTGACGATTTCGTCATCTTCTTCTTTACTTAATTCAACATCTTCCTGATGATAATCTTCTTCATGATTTTCTTCCCTATTTCCGATTTCTCGTTCCATTTCCATCGTTTTCTGTCTTTTATCCTTTCCTGAATCAATTTCGGTTACGTTCCGTTTTCTCTTAACGCGAACGGTTTCCGGTTCCCCTACAAATAGTCCACTTGAGCTGGGATCTAGCGTTCTCCTCTGTTTTTGCTCATTTAGTGGATTTTCTTCGAATTCTTCATCTGAAGCCGAAGCTATCAGAGCGTCAGCATTCATTCGTCTAAATACTAAAATTGGGTTTCTCGACAGTGCATCAGCATTCGTGTTGAGCTTACCTTTTTTATAAAGTATTTCGTAGTCGTATTCTTCTAAACTTATTCTCCACCTCATTAATCTTGAGTGAGGATTTTTATGGTTCATCAACCAAACTAAGGGTCTATGATCAGTAATAATTTTGAATCTTCTGCCATATAAGTATGGGTCGAAGTGTTTTACACATCATACTATTGCTAATAATTCCTGTTCAATCGTTGAATAGTTTTTCTCTGCTTTATTTAAAGCACGACTAGTGTATGCGACGGGATGCTCTTTGCTATTTTTAATTTGTGATAATATGCCACCAATGGCAATACCAGAGGCATCTGTGGTAAGAAGAAATTCTTTAGTGAAATCTGGGTAGGCCAAAATTGGTTCTGAATATAATTCCCTTTTTAGAACTTCGAATGATTTTTCTTGATCTTGTCCCCATTCAAATTCCCTATCTTTCCGAAGAAGATCCGTTAATGCTTTTGCTTTCTTACTATAATCTTTAATGAACTTTCGGTAGTATCCCGTCATTCCCAAGAATTGTTTTATTTGTTTAGTATTTTCCGGATTTGGAAATTCTGAAACACTTATACATTTTTCCGGATTTGGTTTAACTCCATCTTCGGTGATGACGTGACCTAAATATTGCAATTCGGACTTCAAATACTCGCATTTGTCAGGCTGGAGTTTCAATTTCGTTTCTCTCAACCGTTGAAACAGAATTTTCAAGTTCTCGTTATGTTGGATTAAGGTCTTTCCGTATATAATAATATTGTCAAGATAAACAAAACATATTTTTCCAATGAGGTCCTTCAGAGCATTATCTATCATTCTCTGGAACGTGGCTGGCGCGTTTTTCAAGCCGAATGGCATCCTCATATATTCAAATTGTCATTGCGGGGTACTGAATGCTGTCTTCATTCGGTGTTTTGGACTGACAGTAATTTAGTGGAACCCGCTCGCAAGATCAAAAGCCGAAAAATATCTAGAGTTTCCAAGTTGATCTAGGATTTCTTCCATATTAGGGATCGGATAAGCATCCTGAACAGTTTTATCATCCAATTTCCTAAAGTCTGTTACAACTCGCCATTTTATTTTATTCGATGCGTCACGTTTTTTGGGTACAATCCATAACGGAGAATTGTAAGGAGAATTTGAATTTAGGATTACTTTTTTTTCTTTCATTTCTTCAACCTGTCTAGCAATTTCTTCTTGTTGAGTTAGTGGAAATCTATATTGTTTAACATTGACAGGGATTTCATCTGTTGTTTCTATCGTATGCTCCGCCAAATCTGTAGTAGGTAAAGCGTCACCCGGTAAGTAAAAAATATCCTGATATGAATCAATGATTTCCCAAATTTCTTCTCTTTCTCGAACTTTCAAAACATGGGAAAGTCGGGTATTATCTTTCAACAGTTGACTACGCCTGGTTGAGTAGTGACATTTCATTTTCAAAATTTGCGACCAATCACCATTAAAAATTATTGAACGCTTTTTCGCAAGTATTATGGCATCTTCTGTTTCTAAAAACAGCCGACCTGCTATTCCATCTTCTTCTAATGGAAAATCATTTGGAACAACTAGAAAAATATGATCTACTTTATCAACTGTAATTTTACACTCTTGATTACATACTATTGGGATGCCATTAATTCCTGTGATTTCCCCGCTAATTTTCCTTACGGGTAACCCTGGTGTGCATTGTAATTTGATAATATTCACGGCTGCTACTGTGTCTGCCAAGAATGAATGATTTCGGTGTCCGAAAGCGGAGTCGATTCTGAGCATGAAGCTGCTCCTGGATTCCTCCGGTTTCTCGACATTGAGTATATTTTATGTGATTTGGTGGAACGCTTGGTGTTTGACGAGACGGAAAATTTTGATATGTTGTGTATCTTTTCTTGGGACAATCTTTCACATAATGTTCAAAACTTCCGCAATTATGACAAGGGAATTTATTTTTATGTTCCAGTTTCATCGAAGTTCCTTGATTTCTCGGTTTCGTAATTTTATTTTCGTGCTGTTTATGAGTGGTCCTGAAGTTATCAGTAGTATTCGTCTTATAAAGAATCTGTGACATCAATTCTTCTTTTTCGGCTTCCAATGCTAGATGTTGGGCTTTTCGGATCGCAGTTGGTTTACCCGCTTTTACGAATAATTTAACACTAGCGCGAAGACCCCGTATGTAATGAGCGAGTCCTTGCCGTTCTTCATTCTTTAGAATGAGTGCTCGATCTTCTGCATTAAATTCCGAATTATTATTAACCGCACGTTTCACATTTAAGTGACATTCATTAAACTTTTTGTTGTAATTCAAGACACTTCCCTTGCTTTGTTGACACTGACTCCTTTCGAGCAATGCGACATCGTATGATTTATTTCCTCCGAAATTAATACACAAAGTTTGGAATAGATCTTCTATTGATAGAATATCATAACCGTCTATCATTTTTCTAGCATGCCGCACTATCTTTTTTGGAATAGTCACTCGAGTAAATAATGCTTGTGACTCTTCTGGAACGTCATTGAAAATTGATTTTATCTCGAAAATGAAAGCTTCAACTGATATATTGTTTCCGTCAAATTCCGTAATCACTTCTAACTGTGCTTTCAAATCTTTCATTTTCATTGAACTTATATTATTGGATTCACTCTTCGAAGACCTTGTACCCTCCCGTTCTATATGTTCTATATGTTCCTCTTTTTCTCTTTTCAAAATATCTAATTGCCCATTCAAATCAGCAATTCTTTCTTGTAATGAAATAACAATATTCTGTAGTTCCTCCTCAGTATTCGGCATTTTGAATGACAATTCTAACAATTCTAAAGAAAGGACACTAGTCTCTTCACTTCCTAGCCTCTTCACAATTGACAACATGAATCAAACAAAAATCTCATGTTTTATATGTAAGATATATCTTATATGTAAAAATCTCGTGTCAAGAAATTTTCCATATATATTTTGGTAGGTATGAAAATAGGTTGTGAAGTATATTTCATACCGTTGGGTGTCCTTTTATTTTGTCGACAACAAATTTTTTGTTTTGTTTTTTTTTATTTAGTATTGAAAAATATCTATAACCCTCGATTTTAACATTTCATTCTGTGTTCCTTATTTATCATGACGCAATGCGTGCAGAATTTTATGTCGTGCGCGAGTACGGTCCACCGTGTTTATTCATCACGTTACATGCAATCCAAAGTAGCAGAAGATTACATTTTTGCTATTGCCAGGCCAAAATCCAATACAATCGTCATGCCATTACAGCACGTGTGTTCAAACAAAAATTGAAGTCTTTAATGATCTTCATTACGAAATTACACGTATTCGATCCCACACGTTGCTGGATGTATAAGGTATTCAGCCTTATACATTATACAGCCATTCAGGCAAAAGCGAGGATTACCTCATGCACACACTTTGATTCGCTTAGGGGACAAAATACGCTCTGAGAAACTCGATAGTGTAATTTCTACAGAAATTCCAGATTCATCTACTTATCAACTACTTTTTGATATTGTTACCACAAACATGATTCATGGCGCCTACGGTGATCTGAATCGTTTATCTCCTTGCATGGCAGATGGAAAATGTACAAAGCGTTTTCCTAAAGATTTCACCAACGACTCAATCACAAATGTCGACAGATATCCAATATATCATCGAAGAAGTACTGATAATGGCGGAGTAGTCATTTATTCTGAATATCAACCATGCAGACATTGACATTGACAATCGTTTGGTGGTACCATTTTCGCCTCTGTTGAGCAAAACATTCAATGCTCATATTAATGTTTTCTGCAGTTCGGTGAATAGAATCTAATACATTTGCAAGCATGTGAATAAAGGCAGCGATATGTATGCGTTTCAAATTGAAAATACCAATGTCAATGCTCCTCGATTGAATGACAACGACCATATAATGCGCTACCAAATTTGCTGGTACATCAGCTCCAATGAAGCTGTCTGGGGTATCTTTGGTTTCTTAGTTCATGAACAGGGCCCAGCAGTTATACATTTAGCCGTCCATCTTGAAAACGGCCAGCGCGTATTTTTCACCAACGAGACTGCAATTAATCGTGCCATAAATCGACTAAAAACTACACTAATCGAATTTTTTGACTTATGTATTGGTGCGGATATTTGTGTTGCTTTTGCGCGAACACTACTCTATTCCGAAGTACCGCACTATTTCACATGGAACCAAACAAAAAAAGGGATGCCCCACAAGCAAGGCACACCAATTTATGCGTGCCCCGGCCTATTCAAATCAAACAATTTGGGCCGAGTATATACAGTAAATCCAAGGCAGATTGGGTGCTCCTATCTGCGACTGTTATTGATTAATGTCACGGGCCCTTTGTCATTTCAAAATATACACAAAGTGAATGGCCAACAGTATCGATACACTGGGACTCGATATGCTTGCTGAAGCAGCATTATGCTGTACAGCAACACAAATTTGTCTACTATTCGCTATAGTGTTGACTACATGTTTCCCGGAACAAGCAGACACGCTGTGGGATATATGCACAAAGATTCAATGACTGACGATATATTGCATCGAATTCATACACGGTGCAACGATCTATCGATTACATTCAGCGACGCTATGTTAACTGAAGTATTGATTGCTATCGAGGATCTCTGTGTTGTCATTGCCAATTTACCGCTCAGTCGTTACGGTATACGTCCGTCAAATCGAAGTACATCTCATTTAATAGACACCGAAATGAATCGTGAAATGCCAAACGATACTATAGAGATGGCAGCGATTGTTACTCGCAATCTCCCCCTACTAACTCATGAGCAAAAAATCATTTACAACCTCATTATGCTAGCAGTTTCGGCGGGCCAAGGTGGATTCTTGTTTTGGCGGCACCAGGTGGAACCGGCAAAACATTTCTCATTTCGCTAATTCTCGCCGAAATACGATCGAATAATAGGTTCGCATCGGCCGTTACATCATCTGGGATGAATGCACTATGGCTCACAAACATTCTCGTGATGCGTTGAACAGAACACTCTAAGATATAAAAAACGACGACAAACTATTCGGCGGCACTCTGTTACTCCTTTCAGTTGATTTCAAATAAACAATTCTCGTCATTCCACGTTCAACATACGTTGACGAGATCAACGCTTGCTTGACATAATCGCCATTGCGGCGTAATGTTAAAAAAATCAGCTGAAAATAAACATGCGCGTCCAAATCCTCCATCCCCTGACACAGTTTCGTACCAATTGTTAGATATATCAGCGATGGAAAAGTTGCTGTCTATGAAAATACTAGATGCATAAAATTGCCTATTAATTTCTGCACAATCGTTGATTCGCAACATGCTCTTATTGACGGTGTATTTCCCGATTTACGCACACAATACATAAATCATGCGTGGCTGGCAGAAAGAGCCATTTCGGCAGCAAATAATGTGGACGTCGACGATCTAAACTTCAAGATACTGCAGTCATTGTCAGGCGACTGGGTATCATACAAATCGATCGATCCAGTTTGCTATGCCAACGAAGCTGCAAATTATCCAACAGAGTTTTTGATCTCACGGGATTTGCCAGGTATATCACCAAACCTTCGACGACTTAAAGTTGGATCTCCGGATATTTTACTTCGGAATTTGCACCCACCACGACTGTGCAATGGCATGCGATTGGTCATTAAAAAATTGATGAAAAGCATTATCGAAGACCGAAGCCATCATTTTGAATGGCAAATTTCGAGCCGAAAATGTTTTGCTGCCACGAATTCCAATGATGCCTACAGGCGTGCCAATTGAATTCAAACGCGTTTAATTCCTATTGGCATTGGCAATAACAATCAATAAGTCGCAAGGAAAAACTATAGCTGTTTGCGGCTTAGATTTAGGCGCACCATGTTTTTCACGCGGACAATTAAACGTGGCATGTTCTAGCGTGGGCAAACCATCGAGCTTATTTGTGTTGGCTGAAGACGGATTGACGAAAAATATGGTACACTCAATTGCTCTTCGAAATTAATATTGATTTTCTTCATTTCATTGTCCTACTTTGAAATAAAAAATATATTACTTTTTTCTACAGCGCTCCATTCCTCTTTCTTTCATAGATCCCATCCAACACACTTACAATACATTCACTATTTTTTATTTAACAACCAAAATATTCACTAGAAATATATTTATACGGCAAAACGGCGTTTGCCGGATCGGCTAGTATGTGTAGATATATTTTTATTGAGTGTGTGAATATTGTTAAATGAATGGCTTTTGCTCAGCTATTTTATAGTAGGGTAATGCCTTCCCTGATCTCCTATTTTCACCTCTCGGTGATGATATGTATTTTATGTAATACAATTTTGCTCCTTCAAACTTTTATTTTGGAACAAGCTGCTATCAATAGGATCATATCTTCTGTATATGGTATTGCTTGTCTTGCAGATTTTCCAATAATTCTCCTCATCACTTTTACTTATGAATGATTCATTTGGCGTTTTATTGAATAACAATTCGAGTAATCCGGGAATTTGTTGAAAACGCTCTTGAGCAATATGATATACCGCATTTTGGACGTCATTTGAAGTCTAATTTGAACACCAATTGAACTACAATTCGACCGCAATTTGAACATTCGAACATCAATTTGGACATCATTAAAATCCCACTTTTACCGCATTTTGAACTCTAATTTGACCGCATTTTAAACATCATTTAAACAATTTGATAATATATAAAATAATTCGACGATTCATACAAAAGAGTTGATGGAATTGATGGAATGAAATTCATTATCTAAACATGAAATTCTTGAACAAACGAATAATAATTCCAAATTCTTCACGGGATTCAAAATTTTTGTCCATGTGACATCGGCAATCGTAAAATGTAGTGCCACGCAGCACTGCATTGTATGGACGTAATTAATAATACAATTTAGGACGCAATGAGAACAGAAATGAGAATACGATCAAGAATTCTAATTATCAATATTTTCAATCGAATATATATCATACCTAAAAATTTCTCCAAGTTGAAAACGATTCATTCGAATTATCAAATCAATTCATTTCAATGTGAACGGATTTAAATTCAAAAGGTAACGCGTTGTACCGTTCACAGTATATCTATAGCACGGCGCGAACGGTCACTCCTCATTTTTGCCATCGGAACGTAATTCATCTAATGAATCAATGAGTTCTATTGAGTCTCTCCAACGCTTCACCTATGGACTTTGGACCAGGGTCGCCACGAACATTCACATAGGAAATTTTATAACCTACAAAATAGGTCATATGCAATTTGGTCGTATCCAAGATCGCTTTCGATACGGAGGCGAGCGGATGTGTGAAAGACAATTTTGGAATTGCATAATTATTTTCCATCCATTTCATTTAAACATTGTGTCTTTCTATGACTCGTCAATGTTTTATGTGATAACGCCCATTGACTATTATGATTCTCATACGTTCCATTATGTTTCACGTCTATCGGATTGCTCTGAAAAGATTTTGTAGCGCGGATAGAATATGACATTTATCATTTCAAACATCACGCTAATCGGTGACATCTAACCTCAGTCCGAAGAATTAATTTTGCCGCGCGCGCTAGCAGCAACCTTCACATATATAGACATACGTAGCGACAGAAACTTCCTGGTCCTACTCATTAGTAATATATTATACTTCATGCGAACACCAAACCTATCTTTTTTGTTTGGATTCACATGCGCTTTTATGTATGCTGCTACCAAATTATTTCTTAGTTGCTGTTGGTGTTTCATCGGTGAACTTGGGGATGACATTTCATCATGCTTGGATTTTCTAATTGTTTCATTCAAATCATTTGCATTGAATTTTGTATCAGTCATACTCTCATTCTTCACATACTTCTCTTCATCTATAGCATAAGCTGTTGCGAATGATTGATTATGTTCTTCTTTCTTCGCACGCATATCCGATAATTCACCTTTTATTTCCTGCTTGAACTCTTTAGATGTTGCAACCAATTTCTCGAGAGGTATTACGATAGGTTTGAAGACTTCACCCATTGTATGTTCTGATGTGTCTCTACCTGACTTAATCATTCTATGCTTCTGTCGTATTACCGCTAACTTTCACTATTTGACTCAATATATTCCGTTTCCCATTCTGTGTTGCATTCGTCATATTGATGTGTTCAGGTTTGTGATAGGTCTGTGAAAATTCATACATTTACTCTTGATTTATGCTCATCAAACAATCGAAGCCTTTCCTATAGCTCCCAGAATTAATTTGACTATTCTTATCAAGGAGACATGTTCAAATCCGCGTTTAATAGCGCTCGTGCTGCTGTCAATAAAGCTGGTGGAAAGAATAATGTGCGTTTTCGATCGCGGACATCACCGGTTCCATAAAAAATTGATGGTATCCTATCATTCCTTTCGCCCAGTTTTGCCTGTCTCAGCGCTGTTGGGCATTTAGCTGGTGGTGCAAAATAAAACGACAATTAGAGGAGAATAAACGACATAATATAAAAATTGAAGGAGTCACATTGGGGAAAGGCCAGTTTTTGAGGCCATATAAGAAAGGTTTAGGTCTCTACTTGAAGCCGGCAGAAAACTTGTAAGTTCACCACATCGAGCATTAACGGACATTGATATAATAAAATATGCGAATATTTTGCAAATTTTGAAAATAACACTACTCATGAAAGGGTATGCTTCACTACGCTCAGGATAAATTCATCTATTTAAAGATGCCATTCTGATTACAGGATGACAATATAGAATTGATTAATGCTAATGGGTACTTCAATATCACTATTCCACTCAATTTATTATTAGGATTTTCTGAGGATTCCGGAAAGTTATTGTGAATATAAAACATGAATTGATTCTCACAGGAGCAAATACCGAGTCCAATGCCATCATTCAAACTGCAGCTGAAAATATTGAACTCACCCTTCAAAAAATTGAATGGTTGATATAATGTATTAAAGTGTGTGTAAACAAAAGGGTGATACATAAGAAATTCAACCACTCAAGTATTTGGCCAAGGATCCATCCATGAGATTTCGTTCGTGGGATTTATATGAGTACCCACTTTATTTACGTAAGTACCAACATCATCGAAGAATGTTTGGGCTGTCAAGACTTCTACACATCTAGAGAAAACACACTATATCATACTAGGATTTCAAACTGGGAGAAAAATTGTTGTAACTAAAAATAGTAGCCATTTTTATCACTGCAATGTGAGAGACGTTAAAGTCTTCCTTAATTCACAATCTTACCAATATGGAAAATGGAATATTAACTCCGATCGTACTTAATACGTACTTAATACGTTATATGATATGTACACAAATTTCCAAACTTCCTACTATGGTAAGAATGCTGATCCTAGTTGAACGAGACTTAAATTTGCAACATATGCCCCACTCATTGTAATTGATTGATCCGAGCAAAATTAAAATCCAAAATCAGGACCAGTAGATATGTGAGAATTGCGTTCGAGTCACCGAATTACTTCCCCGGTCATACTCCTGCTTATTGTTCGATATCACATGATTGTATAGGTGAATACAACCCCATTAGTGGCATTGTACGAAAATTAGTGTAATAACATTGAGAATGTCCGTTCAATTCAACTTTACTCCCGAAATCCATGTGATGTACGCATTTGTGTTTGTGGGACTATGCATAGTAGAAGCATAGGAAGAAGCAGCTAGAGATTGAGAACGATTTCATCGTCGAATTGTGCAAATCGGAAGGATAATTAAACCTATGCTATGTATTAAATATAACCAGTATGTGAAGGAGTGTATTAACTAATATTTGATATAAATGAAATAAGATTTTTGTTTTATTTAACCTATTATACATCACTTTCTTTTCTTCCCCTGCTACCAAATATGAATTGCTTTAATTGTTGAGTTATGAGAATCATACTATTGGATTTATAAGTCACGATATACACATGGTCTTGAATATTGGATACATCTTCTTCATCAACGAATGGGACATCTAGGGAATTCATAGGAAACAGCTCATCAAGTCTAGTATCAGCCACATTAGTGAGAAACACTTTTTCTTTCACTTCAAGTTCAAGTTTCATATGATATAAACTCATCATCAAGTTATTTGCGTTTTCCGATATATAAGCAACCATTCTTACAGTTATATCATGAGTATATTCACACTTCGCGAAGCAGTCGACCCATTCGTTGTTCTGCTGTTTTCTACACGCATACATAGAATCCTCAACACACTGTTATGGAAAAATATATATTTACCAAAGTCATATGCAGCTTTTGTAGGTATACTGCCAAAGTGCTTATATATCACATCCAAATAATCGAGAGTGTATGGTGGACATGAGACTAACTTTCACGAAATGTTGAGAACATTTATATTCACAGAAAGTTTGAAGTAGACGGGGTGGTATACTAAAAAATGCTTGCATGTTCATACCATTCCCCCCACACTGTATATTTCTTTTATGAAAAATTTATTGTGCAGTTGTGGGAAAGAAAGCCACACCATTGGATGATGTTTCGTGGTGGTGGGTAGATAAAAACATTTCATATTTATCTTAAAAAATTTATCGGGTTCTAGCGATAAGAAACTTTTTTAAAAAATCACTGCGCAGACATCTGTTCAGCGAATTGTCCGTTCACATTTCATCTTTATCTGGATAATATTTGGCAGTTCAAGCAAATGACCGAAATTATGCTCAGGACATAACACACTGTAAGGGGTAGTTAACGGGTTTTAGGTGTGGTTATTTGAAAAATCCCGATAGACGTCAATACTAATATTCGATATTGTTAACGAAAATATTTTCTATAATTTTTTTGAGATTATACCCCAATATATGTCAAAAAAATATTCATCAAAATGTAGTTTTTCTTAAAAAAAATACAGGGGTCCCAGCCCCTTTGGTCATAAATACTCCTCATCTTTGTGGCTTTTTATGATAAATATTCTCCGCCCGATTTTATCAAAAAATATTCATTAGAAGGTGATGAATCTTGAGAAAAAAACATTTTAAGGGTTGACTTTGAGGTTGTGTTCCATCGCCTTAAAATGGTTGTCAATCGATAAAAAAAATACGTGTCTATTATTGTTTTAAGTACTACAACATATCTAAATATCATTAATATCGGTGGGTTCGGGTGGATCCCTTGTAAGTCGTAATCATATACATATACTTTATTTATCTAATTGTGTTACATTATTCGCAGTATTTTAACACAATTCAGTTATTATGTTGATCCCTTTCTAATCGCACATGTGATTGAACTTGTTGGTTACAGACTGACAACGATACCATACGGGTGAAAAAAAAAGAAATTGAGGAAAGTTAATAAGCTGAAGCCACTAGTTCAACCGTATCTACTAGTTGGTGAATCTAGTAGTTGGTGAAGATTGGAATGACATCAGTGCGACATATGTCTGCATTGGCAATTTAATATATCAAATGTCACGTTTTTTTCCAGGATTAGATACTTGAATTCAAGTCGTTTCGCGTATCGAATGTGCACCACCCACTCGACGGCGAGCACATCTGGTTAATTATTCAGCGGGTATTTTATCAATTTAATACCGTCAGTGATAAAACAATCTCATATCTTGCAAATACTATCTAGCGCTAAATTCTGAATCAAATTCCATCGATCAAGTGCACGCGACGTTGAGGTTACCCAAAATAATAGTAATTCAGATGAAGAAGACAATTGAGCGCTAGTTGTCTTTCATTGAGAGTTGATTATTTTCTTGATAAGTTGATTTAAATATATTTGAAAGTTTTTGTAAGTGGAAACTGTGGTTATTCTGAACAACTCATTGTGATATTAACGTTAAATATTGAAGTTTGAAAGGTATTTAAAATTCAATAATTAATTCAAACATTGGCGACTCGCTCGCTACCAGCCGTGAGGCAGTACTTCTCACGTGACTCCAGCTCGCAGGCACGAAGTTGCGCGAGGGCGCCCGACGGCTTACAATATGTTGGCTTCGTCTTGAAAAAGACGATATGACACCTCGCTTACCAGCAAATTCAGCCGTACTACTATTTCACGAAAGTCATAGTTTCGATACTGTATCTCCCCTTACTTCATATATAACCAAGGAAAGTAAGAACAACCACTACAAGCACACATCTGACCTCAAATGGGACCCTGGATTACAGCTGCTAGTGCCAGGTTAGTGGGGTCCCTCTCATGCTCCCCAAACTTTTTAGGCACCTGAGTCGGGCACCCTGCTAGCGGACAGAGGAGATGCGCACAATTGTCCTCTGGTCATGATGAACCTCTGCCTCGTAGCTGGGATGCATGTCGTGGGGTTGCTTATTTCCCCACAGCTCTTCAGCCCTCTCGCGACACTTTTGGTATTTGCAGGGCGATGATGTTGCGGATTATTATGAGAACGATGTAGGGAAGAGGAAAGGAGAAAAAGGAAATAGATTTCTATATGCGTAACTCGTAGAGTTCGCCAAGGTCCAGTTTTTTCGCGAAGGTTACAAGACTACAACCTATTACCAGTGCTCCGACAACTGACATGGAAGATTTTTTATTACGCAGTATACTTTTATTCTACTCCCATACTTGTCAAACTTTTCGTCTGTTTTATAAAGGAAACAGAATTGTAAAAATCTGCACACTTGACAATTTCCTCATTGTTCATCAGATCATTCGCTATTCCTGGCCAAGTTTTATCTCATAGTTTCATTGTCATCATTGACGTCCTCTGCGCTTCAAACTTCTCGCAATCTATAAAGGTTTGTATCACATCATCTGCGGTCCTCCACGATCCACATAGTGGGTTTTCAATGAAGCCATAAGGCACTTGTCCTTCTTTGAAATCACCGTGGTTTGTAATTATTGGCGTGACCGGACGAATTCATTTCGCAACTAGACGTTCTGCTATGTTTGGAAAGAATGCAGTTGCGACACGGCTGCGGCCCGGAGTGGCCCATCGGGCGTGCCATCTCGGTGCTACCTGGCTCCTAAGTGTTACGTACGCCCTCGTCGTTCGTTGCATACGTAGTCTGCTCTACTTCAGCTTAGCCCCGAGTACGAAGCTCATGTCCCGCATCACGTTCGTTTAACATATGATTAATGGGCGTTGCACCCGACAGCACACAAAGAGCGTCATACAGTGCTGTTCACTAAGCTGTTGTTGACGATGTGAGCGCTCGCTTTTGCGAGGCCCGGAAAGATATCTCGGCCCTGCCTACCAAGTCGACCCTGTCGCTCCGACTAATTGATTCCATAATAGACGGTACTCTACCTGCAGTAACTTCGTGAATATTCTATATCACCTATCATAAGCGACAATTGAAAATATCCTTAGCGATTTACCACATACTTGAATGTCAACGCCATCATTGAAAGTATTTTTAATTCGATTAATCATGTCATAAAATGTGACGTTCTTGCCTAAACCGAATAAAGGTTATAATATAGTTGACATAACAAAATGTTTTCGAGTTTACTACAAACAATATTCGGTATAATAAATTGTTCCTAACTTTTCAACACTGGCGCCCATTCCTAGAGGATCATTTATTCCAAATTTATCACAACATACCAAAAGAAGCAGAAAAAATTCAAACAAAAGTTCCTTTCATTTTCTTTGCATACTGAGCTTTGGATAATTGTGGTTGTTAACACTGAATTATTTTTTACATTGTTTATTTGCTCCAAAATAGATGCCAATACGCTGGGAAGTTTTAAAGATCATTTCAAAGTATCGTGAACATAATCGTAGACTTAATTTGCATACTTCTGAATTGTGTTATTGTTTTTTGGATTCGTCGCGGTTCAAGACGAGCCTCGAGATTTACTCGACTTGGTTTCACATAATGAGATGTTTTTGTTAAGTATTTGACTATCGTGGTTCAGTTTTGAAATCTGTGAAAGCCTTTTTACAGAACATTAATTATTTTTAATGATGATCTATATCACCATACATGTTTCATTTTTTAACTAGTTCTACTGAACAAATGAATATATATATACAGCGCGATTAGCACTTACGGTTTCAAAATTTGCTGGATTGCGTGATTGCAAATTTGGATTAGTATTTTCAGGTAGTAAAAAATCTGTCAGTTACATTTAAACTAACACTTTATTCATACAAATTGATGAATAAGTTTGAGATATCAATGACATCATCAAAGGTATTTATTCTGTCTGAGTACGGATCGGAGGATATCGTATGGTTTAGTGCATCAGGTGACTTTACAATTCATCATCAGCTATGGCGTATCCTTGGAATTATTTTCTTGCTCATGGCATGATAGAGCATGTTTTTCATAACCATATTCTCTACAAAATTTGGTAAATGTAACTGTCGCATCTACCGTAAATATTCGTCGATTTATTCCCACAAAATTATTTCTGAAATAATATTCAATTTTATACATTTCCTACAAGCAATCAACACGATACGAATGGAAACTATGGAATTCTAAAGTACAGTATTTCTGTGAAATAAATAAATTCAATAAATAACCGCGGCTGGCAACCGTTGATTTGGCGTTCACATCCATACCTATCAATACTCGTTTATTCCGTAGTAGTTCAAAGACTTTCCCGAGGTGACGAGATGCACCTCCATATCGTCCCTGTGCACAATAGGCCTGTGATTGGTCGAAGCCGACATTTGAGTACACAAGTTCAACCCTGGTAAAGTGTAGCCTAATAACGGTAGCTGTGTGGATACTGCCATAGCCGAACATCCAGCTTTTGTTGGGCAGCAAGCGAATACACTTTTGTGGACGCATTCTTTGCAATCCTTCTTTTATATTATATTATACTGTAAAATCTTGAAACCCGTCTTCAACGGAGAATTATACACACTTCTTGCGTAACAGCTTTCTGAACATTCGGGCTAGCATTCCCGCAGTCATTCATTTTGTTTGTACGACACGTTCTTTCATACCATTTCTTGATTTTTATTCTAATAATCCTATTTGCATCAAGACACACATTTGTCGCAGCACTTCTTCCCTGTTCACATTCCACTTCTCTGGTTGTACTTACGCATACGGCGAAACGAGTAAGCATGTGCTTACTAGTTTCGCGAGAGATCGAGTAACCGATCTCGTGGCCGCTCCTAAACCCGCGATCGCGCGCGCGACGACTCTATTCATATATTTGCATTTTTTGTCATTATTATTATCATTATTACGATTAATTTCATTATTACCACTGTCATTATGAACCTTTGATATCTCATTAACTTAGTGCTGTCCCTTCCTCTGGCCTTCATTTTCCATGATTGTGGTATTGCTCCATGATCATTGTCCTTCTTATTCGTTCTTCGGGAATTCCACGCCCGAGCAGGT
The DNA here is from genome assembly GCA_958496275.1 of Zele albiditarsus. NCBI lineage: Eukaryota > Metazoa > Arthropoda > Insecta > Hymenoptera > Braconidae > Zele > Zele albiditarsus. The sequence continues at coordinate 527,422 of OY292415.1, forward strand.
TCCCCGCTACAAAACCGTGTTGAATGTGTTGGTTTGTACTGCACATTGAGATAATGGAGGATCGAAAGTGGTAGGGACTTAACGTAGATGACATTGATAAAAGCATGTCTCGATATTATGGCTAAGAGTTTGTATGGAACATATGTGTTGTAAAGACGGGAAGATCGTCACTGACGCAGTGACCGTCGTGTGAGTAGGCCTTCGAAGACAATGTCTACTCGACGGTACCACGTGTACTTCGCGCATTTCTCCCTTGGGGCGTTCAAAGTGATATATCACGGGTCTCCGTTTCGTGGCGTCACTGACCTGCTAGGAGACGAGGGAATTCTCTATATTTTGGTTACCGTGAAATTGCATTCTTCGCTTATCTTTTGAAAACACAATGGATGACGCAAATGCATAACTCGATCTAGAGGTTTGTCAAATTTGCTTGTGGATCAAGAAAAATGCCCAAACAGACATGAGCCGGCTATTGGTCTGCTAAGTTATTGAACAACCGACCCGTATTTCATGAAAAAAATGAAAAAATATAATCAATGTTTAGCAATGTACAATTACTAGGCGAAGCTTGACCGTGCTAAAATTCGGCATTGCAGCTCTTGGTGCAGGAAATGCAAAGTTATATATGTATTGGGGATGATGCGACGGATCTAGGTAGTGAAGTGATCTGAAAATCTCAATATAATTTTCTGGGAGTCGTTCGTACAGACTTCACTACCGCACGTAACTCAGTCCCCACTCGAGATCAGTACTATTGTTTGTTCAACTTCTCATTATCCCTCTTCGCTTTCCACAACTCTTCATGAGGAAACCCCGGGAACACAACCAATTCGATAATGTGCGTGGGGACAATATAATCAATTTCAAATATATATATATATATATATATAATCAAAGTACATTCATGCATGTATTGTCTTGGTCTCACTCCTATTTAAACCTAAGTGGAGGATACGACCACGTAATTAGAAGTCGTAACAATAGCTGACGATGCTCCAACAGTATCATTATCTACAATTGAAGCTGACTTCAACTAAAGTTGATTCGTTAATGTCCAAAAGGAAGAAGGATCGAGCAAAGTCACTGAGAATCATGACCTTATGTGAGTGGATCGAGTGTGCAGCGCCCTCATCAACTTTTGGAAATGAGACTCGATTATGCGCAACACATTCGAGATGTGGCGTTTCACCACAATAAATATGTGTGTGATCTGCACTTGACTTCGCTGCTTAGCTGTCCTCTTGATCAGGCAATCGCGGAACTAACACAAGGATTAGCGGATACTATTACCGTAATCAATTTCTGCGGAAAGAAACGAGAGCTCCACGCGCCAAGATTCGAAGGATTCACTATCAGTATTGAGGCAGAAAATCCATATAGTCTGTTGGAAGAATGACAAGGCATGTTGCCACGGTCGTTTACGAATGAGAAATGCGATATGAAGATGATTGGACAGTAATCTGTCAATGCCAATGGTAATACAGTCATTTATCGTGGAATCAATCTTGAGCTCACAAGAAATCCAGAAACTCCCAGAACAATTGCCACACAAGCGGTACATTCATCGTGTCTGTGCCGAATATCCTTAGGCTGTGGCAACTGCAGGGGTTCACACCTATTCTGAGTGGGTTTGAAACAGAAGGGGTGTCACTAGTAGACTGGGCCGAAAAAATTAAATTCTCTACGAAAAAGGTCCCTTAACAATTTTGGCTAAATTCACTCCATCAAAAGTTATTCAAGGTTAAATCTGAAGTGGAAACGAAATTCTTGTTTTTTTCGCTGGAGATTTTTTTGCGAAGAAGTGAATTTAGCCAAAATTGTTAAGAGACCTTTTTCGTAGAGAATTCAATTTTCTTTAAGAATATTTATTGGCTTTTTTCCGGATACCAATTTTTACATGAATTACAAAATTCCAAAGTTGAAAACTCAAATTGTAAAATCGTACGAAAGTTCAAGGCATGATCATAAGGAAACGGTTCATCTGACAAAAAATTTCAATCAGACCTTTTTTGTGGATCATTCAATTTCCTTCAAGAAATGTATCTAAGTCAATTTCATTTATCTCGATGGTTTGGCAGTTATGAGACATAAACCCGTTCAGTAAAAAAAAATAAAAAATTACGACGATAGACCTCTTAATATTGATATTAAGGACTCAAATTTTCACAATAATTTCTTTTTGTCATACCAAATAATATTTTCGATATACTTTAAAAAAAGAAAATAGTCGATTTTTTTGGCCGTCTTATCACTAGTGCCAGATATGTGGTGCAGACAACACCCACTTCGGTTACCTCTCTGAATATCACTTCATGATACCTATGAGGTTGAAACCAACAGTTCTGCCTAATGAACCTCATCCGTCGTGTTCATGGCAGGCGAGTAAGATGAAAAACGGTCCCAGAATGCTACTGTCACATCTACGAAGAGACTATTGAAGTAAAACAAAACTGGAGCAGAAAACGCGACGGAATGTCACGACCATCATGCATGATTCTCATCTTATTTGGATGCAGCACATGAGGTACCTATCTCACCTCGACACCAACAAAAATTACAACATGCAGCTTTTACCGCTAGAAGGATGGAAAATCACAAACAATTACTTGAGAAGGAACGTTCTTCACGCCGATCCGAGTACTGCTTATTTGAGCGGCATTGTTTAAGCTAAGCATAAGTTGTCTGGTTCATTTATTTCACCCGAAAAGTGAGTGACGAAGTACCAACACAGAAACACTTGTGGCCAAAATGACCATAGGTGCCAATTTTCAAATATAGTGGACAAGTTAGTGGTTACGAATGGGTATTACGTAAGAAACTGGATACTCGAATGAAGTGAAATAAATCAAACAAAACTTAGGAATGGGTTATGAGGATGTATTTGGAATGAATCAGGCCACGTTGGGACCTGCATTATACCGCATTCCAATCGGATCATTGTAAATTTCCTATCTCTCATATTCACACCGAAAGTTGGAATTAAATACGAGTGAGTCAGCATGGGCAAAATTATGAGAGGAAATATTCGTATGTACATTCGCATGGAATTATTTTCGAGTCTCACCATTATTATTCTGTATTTCAATCAGTCAACAGTAATTATGAAATTTAAATTAATACGTCGTCAGCATAGGCAATACACACCTCATATAATGTTAAAACGATGATTCGAACAATCGTGTGATGTTCCGTACGATTCTATATCGTTAACTCTGCTCGTGTTTGAGATTTGGTTTTAATGTGGGATATGAGATGCTGGTAGGATGTTGTACACGAGGTCGAGAAAATTATGGTTGCACAGCTCAAAATATACAGTCAGATTTATTGCAAAATGTACTTGTTGACAAATATCGTTGATTGCACCCAGTGAGTTGATATTGAGATGTGTGGTGCACATCAGTCAATTGAAGATCACGTGGTGATTGCGAATGATTGGAACCGTAACGATAGAACACGATTCGTGCGGCCTGAGATCGTGGTCGTTAGTGATGAATAATTCATCAAGTTTTATAAGTGTCGAAAAGCTACGGGGTCCGCATCAGTTGGGACGACACTATTGTATTGGTGGGTAAGTGCAAGCAACAAGAGTGTATGTGAGCGCCTAGTAAGTGTTGCCGAAATAGTGTAGTGGTCAGTCGCGGACATGGCCATTCTCAAACATTACGTCCGCGATCATCAAGGTGTTAATGATGATGACGTATGTGAAATAGGCAGAAGAGCCAATTTTGCAATTGGTCGAGTTAGTTTGGTTGTCGCTGCTTTGATTGTGACTACCTAAGTTAGCTCACCTGATCCTGGGTGTAATTCGATCACTCTTTCAAGTGGCCACTTGCATGGTGGAAAGCACTCATCTGTCAGTAGGACGAGGGACCCAATTTTTATGGTATTGGATAGATGTTGCCACTATGATATTGATTGCATGCGTTGAAGGTACTGTGAAGGCCAATTGTGCCAAGAATCGTTGGAGAGATTGCTGGACGAATTACCACCTTTCTCTTAGTGAGAGATTCAAATGCTCAACCGTTGGCTCTGAAAATGTTGTGATAGGCTTTCCAATTAGAAAATGCGATGGTGTGAGTGCTGTGAAGTCTCCAGGGTCATCACTCGGTGGCTCTAATGGTCGAGAATGTAGTGTTGCTTCTATCTGAAAAAGTAACGTGGCGTACTCCTCATAGGTCAATAAAGTATCTTCCACCGTTCGTTGAAGATGAAATTTGATTGACTTCACTGCTGCTTCCCATTTGCCACCCATTAGTGGTGCTGCTGGTGGATCAAATGCCCAGATTATATTATCGGTGACGAAGAGGGATGACAATCGATGATTTTCCATGGTGTATTTAGTAAACACGGTTTTGAGTGGTTTGTCAGCCCCAATGAAATCGGTTCCACAATCTGAGTAGGGTATGTGTGCTGAAGTTGAGAAGCACACAAAAACACATATACACCCTTTTGCGTTTTTGCTTTTCGTCCCTTCGAAGTTTTGAGTGTGAGCGGACCGGCATCGTCTATGCCAGTGTGTGAGAATGGTAGTGAAGGTGTAACTCGAGAAAGAAGTAGTTGGACCATCAGTTGATGGGCACGGATCCTCGTCTATCGAGCACACATAACACACCGTAGCATATGAGCTTTTATAACTGCTCGTCCACCGATGATCCAATTACTTCTACGTATGTGAGCCAACTTTAATTGAGTGCATCCATGTGGTGTCCATGTGTGAGAAGCATCAATAAATTATTCAAACAGTCAAGAACGATGACGAAGCAGTATGGCTGAATGTTTGCCATTGTAGTCAAGAGGACCGTTGTTGATTCGTACCCCCAACTCGTATCACTCCTTGATTGTCAATGAAGGCAGTGAGGCGACTGAAAACGTGTGATGATGGCAGTGTGTGGTTTCCAGCAAGCGTCTTGAGTTCACGATTGAAATATGTTGATAGTGTGTTATGCGTTGAGAAGTTTGTTAAGCGATGAAGTATAATGTCAATGACACCACAGAAGTAGAATGCAAACAGGGAAATAGTGTTACGTCAAACGTGTATACTTGATACAAATAGGAATATTAGCTTAAAAATCAAGAGATGCGATGAAAGAGTATCTGGTGAGAAAAAGGTCAATGACTGTGAAAATTTCAAATCGAATATTCAGAATGTTGTTACAAAAGAAGTGCGAATAATTTTCCCAAGATATTTCACCAGTGATACCGGTGTCAGGGGAGAGGACAGGATGCCTGAAGTGAGAAACGACTCAACTCGCTCTCGGCCGACATCTCTACATACACCCGCGCAGGTCAATGCCTTGCAGTCAAGATTTTGTAGTGTAATATGAAGAACGCCAAGAAAGTGTACGCAGAAGTGTATTCGCTTGCTCCTGAACACAAGCTGGATGTCTATTGCAGGAGCAACACATCCACCGTGATAGGTAATCGGCAACATTTTTACGCTTGTGTACTCATGAGGTAGCTACGATCGACCATAGACTGCGACTATGGCTGCGGTAGTTCTCATTAATCAGTCACTCAAGATGATATATTTTCCAGACTTGAGTAATATGCACTGTACATTGGGTAGTAGGGAACAATTATTCGTTTTGTGTCAGCTCTCATTACTCCCAGCACCGGGACGATATAGATGTTCATCTTCGGCACCTCGAAAAAGGGCTTGAAAAGCTACGAAATGAACGAGTACTCATTGGTATGGATGCAAACGCCAAGTCAACGAAGCGGGGCTCCACTGAAGACGACAGAAGGGAAAAACACGATGATTTTATTCGCGTATGTGATATTCTTGCCATTCGTTGAGAAGGGTCCAGAATTGGGACCAACACACGACTCACTTTCAGAATATTCATATATTGACGTTATTCTATTTTCGGATAGATTGTGTGTATCTGGAATAGTGGAATCAGGACGTACCACACCAGGAAAGCCGACTGGAAGCGATTTGATGGATACTCTTCCAACCTATCGGTGGCGCGGCTGGAAGAGTTACCGTTGGTGGAAAACGTTGAATAATATGTTTCTGCAATTGGTGAACTGATCATAACTGTATGCGCAGAATGTATACCACGTAGAAAGATCTTCAGAAAGCCCAACCCATGGTGGACTAGGAACTCACGAAACCAAAGCGACAAGCTTATAAATTGTGTAAATACTTTCAGAATGAGGAAGAAATGTGGAAGTAAAAACTGTAAGAGTGATCGAGTAAAAGGACTAGACATGAAACTGCGATGCAAAAATACTCTTGTAAAATTAGGAAGGTTAAAAATAGAAGTTTTAATAAGGTTGTAACGAAAGAGAGGAACAAAGACCCCTCAGGGCCCCGTTTATGAATTAAGTGCTGACAAAGTTAGAGTCGAAAAAGTTTTAATTTCATGACATTCAAATAACAGTACTGACATTAGAGAAGATCTGCAAGAGACAGTCAGATACCTACTAAATGTACATGTACCAGGCGACGACCCAGATATAGATAATCGAGAACAGAATGGCATGAGAGACAGTTCCCAAACACCACCAGAGAACCAAAACGAATGCTTATGAAAGGTAGTACGAAAGATGCGGCCGATGCACAATTGTATCGGCTAATTTCCTTGTCGTCCCGAATAGGGAAGCTTCTAGGAAACCTCTCGCAAAAACGTTTCTAAACTACAATACTGAGCCAGGATGAGATCTCTGACCGGCAATTTGGCTTCACCGCCCAAAAGTCGACGCAAGACGCTATTGTTGACATGAGGCGACTCGTTAGTGTCTCAGAAGACAGACAAGGCAGATAAGTATTCCTCTTCGATTTTTCTGGTACATTTGATGTATGAAGTCGAATTCGTGCTGGTAATGGTCGTTACTTTCTTCCATTATATGTAAAGTAAGGCGAGACATTGTATCAAAACCAGGACTTTCGAGAAATTGTAGTGCGGCTGAATTGGGTGGAAAGCGAGGTGTCATTTCGTATTTTTTGAGACGGTCAATATATTGATATTTTGTGTAGAGGTACCTAAGATATGCCTAAGTGAGGGAGCGTTGACTCAAGACGACATTACATTTTCCAACAGTGTCACTTTATAGTCTTGACACTAACTATCATGATGAGAGAAGTTTGCGATGATTTTAATTACGAAGATATGAGGTTTATTGAAACATACAACCATGGTGTTGATGTACAATCATTGTTGATGTGGCATTATTACCATGTACTTAGGGCGCCCGAAAACGAGATGAAAAATGTAAATGAATCCCATAACCTAATAAAGTTGAATTTACTAAAATTACTTCCGTTAACCGTGAACCATAATCATTTTTTGCAATTGTATAAGATATTTTACTCAGGATTGCGATTTGTCAAAAAGTTCTCAACTATGGACCGAGTCAATCTGTGAGTTTAGTGCGTTCGATATCTCGAAATCAATAATGAATGGTAAGAAACTTACACACGAGAATTCCTTGCAAAATCAAGTGAGTAAAACACGTTGAAACTTTTTGTTATCTATCTTCACCTATCAAATATTACTGATACATATATTATTGGTATATTTCATCCTGGACAATGTAGTCACTTTTAAAACACATATACGTTTCATACGTGACTGTGTTACTAAAGAACTAATTTCCACACCAAAAATCTGTGAGTGGAATTTCCTAGCATATTGTGAAATATTTCTGAGAAAATCTACGACTTTCCATGATTTTCAATAAGGCTCTACTCACAAACCTGCTCACAACTTAAATAAACTACAATGCAATGAAATCTATCAGACTACACAGCCGTGTTGTCGAAACTTTTGCATGTCAATTAGACGATAAGCGTTCAATTCCAATAAGAATGTTTTTCTTTCATCAATTGTATGATATAGAATATTTCGTATTTTCATGTGCAATCTATCGTTTGACGAAACTGTACTACACAAATCAACAATACTTGGGGGGAATCACTTGAACGAATCAAATATCATAGACATGAATAAATGAATGTTAAAAAACCCCTCCTCATTTTTTTCACGTCTATTCAATGATGAACAAGCGTTAGACTAAAGCGTTAAAGTGCAACAAACGATGATATATCGGAAAAATAGGCCATATCAAATGCGAGTTGAAAACATCTCGTGGCAAACGTATCTTACTTAAAAAATTCATTCGAAATCAAGTATAAATCAAAGAGCTGATATTTAGAAATTCATTCACAAGGCTTTTATGTGTTCGTTGAACAAGCTGTTGCTTATATGCCTATAATTCTCATCCGTTTCCCAAACGATTTTCTAACTCGCTAGTAAGAACCATGCACTAGCACAACTGAATTAATATTTGACCTCCTTAAATACTAAATGATAGATTTTGTTACTCCATGCTCACCAGTGTATGATGTGTCTTACGATACTTGTTCATAAATGGAATAAAATATTAAACGTGGCAATCATACGATGGCTATTGATATCTGCTTCCGCCTAGAGCATATTGAGTGACCGATCGGAAAACATGTGTCAAATGGTCAGAATCATACGCACCGATTTAAAGGGTTAGTGCCAATGAACTTAATAAAAAAGAACATGCGAGCGATATTCTTGCGTTTGTAAATAACATATATTCATTCACTGGATGTGTTAAAATTTTATTTATTTCATGCAGAAAATTTTGTTTCGTTTTTTAGCACGTGGAAATTTGTAATAGAAATACGTGAAACTACATGAATTTTAAACGTAGTCTATCGTAGGAACACATACTTTTCACGTAGATAGTCAAAAATTGTAATAGAGAATAGTATGAATAATACGAAGAAAAAATATACGGAAGTAATGTTACGTCTTCATGGATTTTCCGATTGATTATTTGACTCTATGATCGGCCTTGAGTTTCGTTAACGATTCCAATGTAATACGCAGTCAGAAATAATTTATGTCGTTCCGATGAATGGTAAGGGACGTGTGCTTGCCACTGCTTTGCACAGATGAATGATTTAGATGCTAGAGGACGTAGTAGTTTAATTGATTGATTGTAATGGTTCACTTTGAATCATTCACTAATATATTTATTATCTTTACGATACACCGTTCAATTGTTCGATATACAACGATCGATTTTAGACCTCCTTTTGAATTTTAGTTTACTAACGAATCATTGCTTCCAATATCGCTAAACCAGGTTTCTAACTGATTCTTTATAGTGACACTCAAAGATTTAGTTTCAGACGAATAGATTCCGTTCACATGAACTATGAATGGTTTCAAATGACTCAATATTGATTCTACGGATACAATTATCTGATAAATAATTGGGTTTTTCGTTCATTATTTCTGCCACACCTTAAAAAATTCTCGACACCAATATTTTTGTTTATCACATTCCATTCATAATGAGTTGTGGTATTATGGAATGGTTCTTCTATATCAAGAGTAATTATCGCTGCTTTTTCTACATTATATATTCTTTCAAGTATGAGATACATGGAGTTCCATGTCGTTATACAGTTCTGTTTTAACTTTGAGTTCGGTAATTCCAAAGTTTCTTGAAATTTTTTTAAAGACTGCGGCCATATGTGAACTCTTGAAATATCTGGCACGACGCCATTCACAGAGCGCGATTGCTGTCACTGTTAGCTGCAGTAATGTATACAACGGCTGTAACTTCATTTTCATGTCCCCATTGTTGAATTAAATTGAGTATTTAATTAAACGATTAAACAAAAGTATTTTATGAGAATAAGATTGAGTATTTCAAAAATTTCCGCTCCTGTGTGTCGTTGATCGAAAGGTATATTGCCTAACAATATAGATTGTCGCTGCAAATTTTCGTCCATGAAGTTTGCAGTAATACCATCGAAATTTCGCGAATTATTTGTCCATCCATCAGTTGTTAGGCCTATTGCTCGAATTGTTGATTGAGTTACTTTAATCGCATAGAAGAAATGGATTTGTTTTCAATATTATTCGTTATTGATTTTAGCATTGTCACTTGAGTATGCTCCGGGTTAATTGAAGACAAGCATCCTTGATGACACAGGAAGTGAAAATTTATCAATGTCAATGGACACAAAATTTAATTGCGGTGCGGCAGTAATGACGTGAGGATGCTTCGCTTATATGTCACAACAAATAGAGTGTGGAGTCTGCGGTGTATGACAAAAATAGTCGGCGATGGTCACATTTCGCTCTCTTATGTGGTTTTGTATCTTCAAAATGTTTCTATACCTCCTTTTTTGTTCTTTGGATGCTAGGACTGTCGGGAGTGAACAGAAAATAATTAATGTTTTTGATACGTCCAAATCAACTCATTTGACTTGACATCAACGTATTCATCGATAAACGCATCAGCGTTTTGCACCGTATACACGCGTGCAAACCCTACCACTTATATTATACCGCAATCTATGGATGTTGGTTAGGCATCACAAATAGCTCATCTTCCACCTCGATTGCGAGAAAACTATTGGTACTCGCATCGTATAATACGCACCTTCCAATGGCCAGTTTTTATTATTCTCAACTATGAATGAGACTACTGGAGCCTGATTCAGAAATAGGAATCATTTATGTATCATTGCGCGCGGTCTTGCACGACATTAACGACGTGTGGTTATGGATAAAAAAATTGTTGTGTGCTTCTGAATCTAACGATGGAACTTTTTAATGTGCACATATAGAAGCTGATAGTATGAACAATTCTTATCGTATGCTTCATTAGTTCTGGTGTCTAGGTTTCCTACTTAATGGGATAAAGAGTAGACGCCATCGGTGACATAGTTTCTCGTATTACTACTCGATGAAATAAGCGATTTATAGCGCTTGTGCCATAGTTTTCGATATCCAGGTTCATGAGCTGATCGAATAAAAAAATATACAATTCATGAATTTCGACTCCAGGTGACATGAATGACATGCACGAATATACTACAATTCTATCAATTACTTCGCGAATGAGTAAATGTGCTTAGTCAACTACAGACCCGTGTAATTTTCGATTAATAACGGTGCGTAACCGTGGTGAATTTTCTGTAGATCGGAGTGAAATATGTTGTGATTTTCACGCATCGGCAGCCGGAACCTCATTACTTACTCTGATGTGCACAACAACAAAAGTTATTGCCTAATGTTGATACCGCGTCCAACAGATTCCATGAACTTATGTTTCTTCGAGTAATTCAAATTATATCGTTGCAGAGAGATTGCATGAAATTTTGAGAAGAACTTTTTCATATCAGAAACAATTTCTCATCAACGGGATTGAATCTGTATACTTCACGTTTGATTAGAGATCATATTGGGACGCACCGTTATTTTCATTCGGCATTTCACACCACTGGCCTCAACAAAAGGTAAACATCTATTTTTTATAGTAATGAATAGTCTACTATTCATTACTATAAATCGTAGATAAACTACTACTAAAATAAACAAAAGTGAATCCATGCAATTTTATTCTTCAGCTGCCAAGAACTCTTCTAAAAGATGAGCAGCTCCCAGATTACACATGAACGAGATCTGAGATTGCCAATAAGACTTCGTTACCACCGAAGGCAACATGGAAATTATATTGCGAGAATTCTGTCGAAAATTTTTCGTTTGGACGGCAAGAAGTGTCTGAATTTCTGAAGACATGGAAGATCGAGGATTACATTATCTTGAACAATCTTATCTTCAAAATCAGATTTTACAAAGCAAAATCGTGTAACAAACATTAGCACAAACATATGTGGTTGAAGATGCACAATTTATAGAGAACAGTCCAAAACTGCATGAGAGTCCAAGACTGCACCCAAGCTCAGTGATGACACTAACAATGTATTGGATCATACCGATACGGTCATTCCAGTCAAGACGTATAGTGATTATGGCATGTCTAGAACTGAAAAAACAAACATCCAAGTAAGTCTAGTATACTAGTTCGAAATGTAATTGATATGATTGAGAACATATAGTAAATGACGTTAATATGACATTACTATGGAAAATTGCGATGTAGCGTTGAAAACATGAATCATGTCAATACAACTCAAAATGATTCAATCATAAGTGATACTGAAAGATAGGTTTATAAACATAATTAAACCAACTTACACATAATGCATAAACATTCTGACCCTAATAATTGTCTCATATCTCATAAAAGTGTGAAATATCAAAATTATATAGCAAATTATGTGCCACCGTCGTCATAGCCATTTGCAAATAAAAGGAAGACAAGATCTCAGCCACTACAAAATTATTGAGTACTGGAGGGCGAATAATTAATTATATTATTAATCAATCAAAAAATGAACACTAATGTGTATGGAATGATCCAAATGAACCATTTGAGGTTGGAGATGGATAGAAGTATTTTGTTGTTACATGCCCAGAAAAAAATAATTAGATGATCGCAGTTATGATGTGATCCGAATATAAAAGCCCAGGAGTATTGCTTTAGGCGCATATCTCCTGAAGGTGACGCACTACCAGATATTGAGGTAAAATGAAGGAGAAAATATTATACAGAAGATTTTTTTCAAAAAAGTAGACTATAACGCTCCGGTGGTTATTTCCATCCGTTGTATCTAGATAACATTATTACTATTCATATTTTGATGAAAATTGGACAAGATTTTGTTCTTTTTGACCACGCCGGTTCATTTATGAATACAATGGTTATAACGTTCTTAATTGCGCCAGTTAATTTCGTTTCATAGAGTTTGAAAAGTTCAAACAGTTATATTTTTCAGTCCATGATACATTTCTAAAATCGGCATTTCAAAACAAAAGACATTTATTCAATAATAGAGATACAGATGTTTCTAAAGTTTAGATTTTCGCGTCGCCGGAGTAGCGGTACTGAACGGAGCACTGCGCCCGAAAGTGTGCATGTTGCACTTAGGTGAACTGGTGTTAAGACTTATATCTTGCGGTGCAGCCTCGTCATTATCTGATCGTACGATTTTTTAAGTCAGGGGTGGGCCAATTGAAAAAAACGAGAGTAATCCGAAGGACAGGCGTATTTTGGGAAGGGGGTTAATGAAGATCGGGGATTATAAGGGTCAGTACATAGGTATCCCGCGAATAGGTATAAGTAATGGACAAATAGTTCCAATACACCAATATGCTCAAAACTTAAATATAACTTCTGTGTGCATGAATCAAAAGGACTCAGTAATCGTGACGGTATAATGTGAGCTTCCCAATTTGACAACTAGTGTTCCAATCCTCGGACGATCAATTTTTTTTTTCTGTTAATTTTCTGTATGAAATACATAAAATATCAACACATCTGATGAGTTAATTCATATTTCCAAACGCAAGAATAGTCTTCGGATGTTTTTTTATTGAATTCTAGATAAGAGCGCATTTTCGTTACATAGAATTAATGTCATAGAGTACGCCAATTTTTCATTTTTCAAAGATAATTGGCTCGTGGAGTATTGGCGGGGCTAAATTTACCCCAACCCCTTTTGATTGGTCAGTATGATTTTAACCGTTTGACATATTTTATTCTATTTGATATTCGGTATGCTGATCGAGACTAAATATCAATAGCGAATTTGAACGGTTTTCCTGATCTTATATTTCATTTGTGAACAAATATTTCATAAAATACATACTTTCAACCATAAAGAGACGAAAATTCTCAAAATCCATCACTGAGTATTTATGGAGGCCAATTATTAATTCCAATTACGATCATACATGGCTTTACAAGCGAATTACAAAATCGACTGGAAAATGTTATAGGTTTGTAGGGAAATAACTGTTGATCGAACACATAATAGTCTGATGCATATCTGAAAACCATATCTATGATTTATACTTGATTCCAGAAAAATATAAGTTGAATATGTTCGTCGCGAGATAAATTAAACAATATAATAGTGGGTAATATTTGATCCACCTTGGATTCAATATGACCTGTTTTACTGATATTTTATCATTAGTTGTACTTCAACATTTTTGCCCATTTGTACATGACCGAATAGACTTGAAGAAACTGGTAATGCATTTTTGAACATACCACTTTTCGTGACTATGTGGTTTCATTCATTCTAGTGATTTTGCCTAAATATTCTTAACTTGGATCGGTGGTACGCGCGACCAGTATGTGTGACTTCTTTACTTCTAGCAGAATTATTGCAGTGGGCAACAAATGTGCCATATAGATTCTCTGAATCATAGATTCATGCATACGAATAAACGGGATATTATATATTATACAATTGTTAGGAGAAAAAAAAAATTCTCATGGGAATCGAACGCTGATCGTTTAATTGGCGAGCAAAAGTTCTAGCACCACGGCTGTGTAGTCGAATATATTTCATTGCATTGAAGTTATATTCAAGTTGTGAATGGAGATGTGGGTAAAGCTTCTTTATTGCATGGTATACGTATTTGGGGTATAGTACTGCTGGCCGTATACCTGAGTTTACAGCTGTTGTCCGCTCCGAGCGTGGTTGTGCACATCGAGTGGACAAAGTGGAAAGATTGCCCACCCCTGCTTTAAGTGTTATACAATATATTTGGAGATTTTGCAATTATTATCACGAAAAATATATTTAAAAATTAAAAATTACACTTTACAATAACGAACAACAAACACTTTCCAATAACAAATTCAAACTCTCAATAATTTAATTCATAGTGATAAATTTTGAAGCAAGGGTCGACACACAATCCCACATTACAGTTTTTACATTGATACACATTTTCGCGTTTTTTGTCGTCAGCATGGCAAACGACACCTGCTTCTCGGTTTTTTTCTTACCGATTTATAACCCGACGGAAAATGTCGTTCTGTTATTCTCAGTGGATGATTATTTCTCATTCGAGGTTGATGACTTATACTTTGAAGGAACTTTCCCAGTATTTCCCTAATTAATTGCAATTGAAATCTTGCCATAGAAATCGGTCGTTTCATCTTATGCTTGTACAGACAATACGCGTTCCAGCCGTAAATGTCCACCAAATGAAAGAAAAATTTCCAGTAACATTTCAAAGATTTCCGTGTCGATTTCACAAACTTATCCATGCACAGACCATATCAGTTTCATCAACTGCACTCATTGAATTGTTGTAGTCTAACACGCATACAAATTTATGGATACCTCTTTCTCCTCTGTGTCTAATTACCATTTTAAATTTTGCTGTATACATTGTAGAGAGCATATACACTTCTTTCATATTCATCTACTTTAAGACTAATAAGTTATCGGATGTTCCAAATCCTGTCTCCCCCTTTTTTAATTGTAGTACAATTTTGGGCATCCTCTTCTCCTTTTTCATACGGTCCTGCACGCGTTTGTGCCATTATTATGTAAAAACTTATATAAAGCGGGACTCGCATACTAGTTATCTACATAAAGGGTATGGCCCTTTCCTAGATGCGGCTTCATAAGGGTGCCCACTACTGTTCCAGATTCTCCAATATCTAGATTTTCCGTATCCACCATGGTAGATCATCCGGCATAAATGATTAAATCTTGCACGAACCCTGTCTCACAGTCGCTCAAAATAAACGATTCTATACCAAATTTGTTGCTCTTTGATGGTATGTATTGCTCAAAAGAAAGCCGCCCTTCATACAAAAGCAGACTTTCGTCATGGCATATTCGTTGGTAAGGTTGGAATGAGTGATTAAATGCTTTTCGTAATATTTCAACGACGTTTCGTATTTTGTACAAACGATCACTAGTATGACCAACATCATCGGTGAAATGTAGCATTCGTAATAATTTAAAATAACGATCTGTCGTCATTACTTCTCCAAAAATGCAGCTATGCAGAAGTTTATCTCTACTGCAGTAGTTGCTAATAATAACTTCTTGTTGCAGGTCATCAATAGTGACACAGCAAAAAAACAAAATTATTCGGATAATACTGATCCATGTGACATATTTACGTTATTATTATTATTCTTTCGAGACCAATATCGATTAGTTTTCCTTGCAATCAACTTTACGAGCTCTTCAGAAACTAAAAGTTGAAAAAGTCTAAGATTTTTGCTGATCTACTAATATTTCGTTTAATTCCTGAATGCGCTACCGCCAACTTGTATATTTTGGGGACGGCTGTTTTTGACGTCTATACTTTAGAGTAATTGTCATGGGTTTCAATCCATCCAGTTTCTGATTCAGAGGTACACATATAGCTCTTCTATTTTTGAGTCATATTACATTGAATTGATTTTTATTATATTAATCAATGTCTGAATCGGTTAAGCCATTAGAGGATGGAATTCTTTTCGAGCTTCTCTGTGACATTCTAATAAGGGAGATACAAAAAGTTTTATAAACCAAACTAAACAAAGCCCCAAGTAAAATTTTCAAATAAATGTTGTAAACCTTAAAAACTTAACAGCTGCTATCCAAATTCTTCCAATGATTTAAAGAAGATTCCTTGTCACATTGTACTTTTGTACAATACAAATACTTCTCTCTCGAATAGAATACAGAAGGAACTTGTTTCCACATACAGAATAAATATATATTCAAATATATATATTTACGTTCAAAATATACCTTTACTCGAATTAATTCAAGACGGATGAATATTAGCCACTGTCAGTTTGAAGGAGACTGGAGCGTGATTCTTGCCGCGGTTGTTCCAAAAGAATGCATGCTTCTATTTCACTTGCTTAAAACAAATGCGAACAAACCAGAGAATGAGACAAGTGTGATCGATGTGCGGTATGCGTAAAAACAAACACATCGCGGGGCTCGAGGTCAAGGGTTATCACGCTACATCGTCTATAGGCGACGCTTGTACACACTGGTAATCGGGCGGATGTCGTGTATAGGCGACGCTTGTACACACTGGTCATCGGGCGGATGTCGTGTATAGGCGACGCTCGTAGCAGAAGGGTTAATAGTGTGACATTTTCGACCTTCATTATCATCGTAGAGGATTGTTCAAATTACCGCAGCGGGAACAACAGTTTCACACAATTGGCCTCACTTTTGGTGTCATATCATTATATTCCTCCCATTCTCCTGAGAGCCTCGGCGATGAGCAGCAGAATGATGTAGCTCTCTTCTGATTGCACCAAACTCGAATGTTCAACTAATGATCATATATTGCTTTCAGGGCTGAAGCACATATTGTGTCTGAATGTAATGTAACAACCGATATTTGTCCAATGTTACCATGAATGGCGGTCTTTACTCGTCGAGCTCTCATAGCAGCATGAAGACTGATCCGACGGTCCACTTCGATGAATGAGTGACAATTCCCCGCAGTTATTTGAGTGCTGCGCGATCCACCACATTGCCGACATTTTGTATATTGGAAATCATTGAGTAAAATTTGGATACTTTTTCTAGTGCATCAGATTCTTTTTTCGTAATCGTCCTGTGATTGGGCACTAATGTCATATCCACTGGTTTACATTCTTGTCACAAACATCTTTATACTCCTCTGTACGGCCTGTACTTTTGTTCAGTTGCATGCTCTGATCGTAAAAGATGTATTCAAACATCTGCCGAGTGGCTGAAGTATCATATGAACAAACAAATTCATGATTTAGAGTTTTCACTGTTTCATATGAGGACTACAACAACATTAGACGCCCTTTATATATTGTACTAGAGACTAATTCCACTACACAATATGATACGGAAAATATCGAAACACGAAAATGTTTCACTTCATTATAGCCTTTATATTGGCTAACTATCATGATGAGAGAAATTTGCGATGATTCCAATTACGAAAATATGGTATGAGGTTGATTGATTCATACAGTCACGGTGTAAAATCATTATTGAAGTGGCGTTGGTCACTATAGTACATGGCGCGCCCGAAGATACGACAGAAAATGTTGACCCTTCAGTTCGATTCACTTTTTTTTTTCAAATGCGACAGCGACAAAATTCTGCGTATTTGGTTGTACCGTCTCAAATTGCGATGTTCAGGAAAGTGATGGGTTATACGATTACTGCACTGTAAAATCGAGTTTCTCGATTTAAAACGTCAGCAGATTTCATTCACTACCTCAATATCACAGTCAATTATAAAACGTTCAGGGTTTCGAAAGTTTACGTTATCTGCAATGGAAAAGATAGGAGATGAAAAGTTTGAATGGTTTAAATTGGAACACTTTATTTTGCAAGGATTCGCCGTGTGTAAGATGTCGTTATCATTCATTAATGATTCTGCAACATATCAAGCGCACGGAATTCGCAAGAAGAGTAAATTGTCCATAGAACTTATGACTTGTCACGATTCTGACTAATATAACAACTTATACAATTTCCAAAACTGACTATAGTTTACGGTTGACGCTAGTAGTTTTCGGAAATACAACTTTATTGAGTGTAGCGATTTGTTGATTTTTTTTCTTATTTCCAGGCGTGCCAAGTATTATTGTGATCACTACGGCATATAAACAATGACTTAACGCCAACCCCTATTATGCATCAATAAACTTCATAGATAGATAGGATAGATAAATAACTTTTATTTGACCATGAAGTCGAAACTCCTTGTGGCCATACAATTTATGATAATACAATAATAATATATATATAGTTAGTTTATTTATAGTAGATAATAGTAATTACTTATAAATACTCAATTTAATTTTATGCTTTGCGAGGTTAAGTCTTTAGTCTTTAAAGTTCCATCGCAAATTTCTTTTCATCATGATGGTCAGTGAATAAATTTATAATGGGACACATAATACTAATGTATGAAGTTATGAAGAGACAACGAGATGAAAAATGTTCATGGTTGCAAATTTTTTCCATCCTATCGCGTAGTGAGATTAGTAAACTGACAATATGACATGTAGAGTGTTTGCGTGACACAGCAGGGAAAATTTTGAGAACCGTTCCATTGCGCTTAGCGGTAGTGAACGATATTGAATCTTTCGCAAATTTGTATCGAACCAAAATACGATCAGCGCCTACTAAGTGCACTTTTTCATAGCGAAGCTGTTTTTCCGTTGATTCCGGCTTCATTATGTGAAGCGATATACAATACTTGTAATAATGCATGCCTGCAGTTTAGTTATAACCCTTATTCAAAGAGTTTATAAAATGGAAATTCAAGAATTTAATATCGATCTAATCAAGGTACTGCACTACCAGGCGTGAAAAAATCTTTGCCACTGTAGGGGGAAACCAAACTCTACCCACGTATCATGGTCCAAAGACGTATTTATACAGATGATGAATTCGCTTAGCATACTGTACGTACGTCGTATCTTCGTAATTTTTGCGCTATACCATGCGTTCCCGTTTAGAAATCCATTTTACTTTACCTTAAGAATTTCACCATTAAATACGATATGACTATTGTAGTTCTGCGTAGTTAGGTGCAAACAGTACGTAACGCCGTGCAATACTAATTTTTCATGCAATCCTTCTGCAACGATTCATTTTGGAGTACAACATAGTTTTTCATGGATACTTATAATATATTTGGGATCAACATTATTGGCCTTAACTGCGTACACAACAAAGTGACTGCTATGTTATACAGTGTATCTCCACTTCGTTGCGCACGATTCATACGTGATAGTTAAACAAAAAATTTAGCATTTGAATTTTGTCTCAATAATAATAACTGCATAAATTATTAATTTTAAAAGATGCGCCAATATTGAAAGCACATACAAGTTATGATTGCATGACCATGGGGCTAAAATATTTTTGTTTAGAAATTTGACATTTAATTGCAACTGATGTTTAACTGCGATAGTTTTGCAAACATTGACTGTACTTATTGAGGCTCTGGATGAAATTTTACCCTCACGATGCCTACTTTCGTACCGTATTGATGGCATTTTCCTGGAGGTCTAATTTTACTTTGTCCATAATAAACTCCTCGCACGCGTTCATTCAATTCTTGCAATGACTAATATTTTTTTTTTACAATATACTCGTTCAACATTAAACCGAGGTCGTATTGACAAATCCCTCCCAGTACGTCATGCATAACGTCTACCGGCGAATTTTCCGTTACATGAGAATTTGGCATGCAATGGAAAATGCACTTTTCGACGATACCTGTTCCTCTTGAATTGTTTTTAATTAAATTTCATGATAATTTTGCTTATTTTGAAGCAGAGATTTGTTTTCTTCAAAACAATCGTTGATATTATTTTGATCAATTAGACAAAATCGAAAAAATTCGTGGGAGTTGAAACTTTCATTGAACCCTAGAATAGAATACAGTCCAAGATTATCTCCGATAATTAACGATAGTTTGAAAAAAATATTTTTTTCATTGTCGTTTACGTTAATTGTAATCCCTTTGTTTTCCAGAAATAAAAGTTCATCGGTGACTTTAGTAAACACAATGTTATTTTTGAACACTTTCCGATCTAAAGTGTTAAACAAAACGAATAAAAATATGTTCTCCAACTTGGAAACCAATCGTGGTGGTAAACAAGGAATAGAAATATATACGGCACCACATTTCGAAATTCCTTTATGAGACCCGAGAGGGTTGTTAGTCTCATAATCGTCAAAGGAAAGAAATAACGGAAGTACAATATCGTCCTTGAACTTGGACGAAATTTTTGCCATAGTGGACCGTGGTTACATTAGAATAAATTTCAGGGTTTTCTTCCAAACAATCCATATAGCTTAACGTCTCGTTTAGTATGCTGGGCATTTCAAAAAACTGCTTCAATACATATTGAATGGGAATTTATTGCGCAACCATAGGCACCGTTTTTAATATTTGTACACCGTTTTTATTACGATATTCTTGTCTTTCTCCCAACATATAAGCTTGTGGTGTTATATATGTACCTAATTGTTCAAATTTTTTCAAGCATTTCCACTCAGTCAATGAATCTTCTAGTGGCGAAGTATTTGCTGCAAAATTTTTTGGCACATTCTGCAAAAGTCCGGAGTCAGTTGATGAAGCTTCTTTTATGGATTGTACCTTTTTTGTTTCTATTGTGCTTACTACGTTATTAATTAAAGAATGTACCCGATTTATTATATCGACTGATCTGAGCCTCGCGAGATGCGGATATTCGAATAATTTTGCGACAACAAGAGTACCTGCGTCAATTTCTTCTGTTAAATATGAACCCACCTTGTCGTTTTCACTTCGAATAATGTTTCCAACATTGCTAGATGTATCTTCGACCGGTGAAATGATTCTATCATTTATATTACAGCTTGAAACTGTCGGAACTGCTTTGTGTACAGGAGACAGAACCTGCTTTTTATCCGATTTGACGTTTATCTTTACATGTTTCGATCGTGTATGTTTCTGAAGTGAATTTAGTGAAGATAAAGTTCTTGAGCAATCAGAAATTCCACATTTATAATCCGATAGATTTGGATGAGACAATTTACAATGTTTTAAAAATATTATGTGGCTGGGGTATAACCCATTGTATTTGACAGTTGAACATGATGTTAAATCATCCTCGAAACAATAAAGGAAAGAGAAGATTCAGTCTTCAGGGCCTTGCTGATAAGTTTTCTATTTGTCCGACCAAAACATTAACCGAAATGCCTGTTGGATAAATGTCCAAAGCGATTGAGCCGGTTCCGGAAATGCACAGTCTAAAGCTGTGAATGCTTTGAAGCAAAAATCGATTGCGTGGAGTGGAAAATCGACTGTGTACAGCGTATCTTTAATTATTATGTAGGCTGCTTCAATGGCAAGTAATGGTCCTACGAATATCGGCGTAGGCTGCAGCGTTAGTTGATTTGACCGAAGCTCATCTTTTCTTCTTTCCAGCGTGGTATGCAAATTCTCTGCTGTGTGTCCAAAAAAATACACATTTACTGATGAATATCATGGAAATTATTGATTGAAATTTGTTATTCTTCTTTTTTCCGAATAAAGGGTACATATTAATCAGAATTGATAAAATTGAAAAAAATCCAAAATTAAAACAAAAATGCATCTCAATGTGTATGAAAAAAAGCCCGTCTTTCCACAATTGCCCATTTGTGGCTGGGATTAGGGTCATTTCCCTGATCGTTCCGCTTCCTTTTCTGGGGTTGCGATCCGTCTATCAAATATGGCAGCAAGTGCATAAATGACGTCTCCGTTGTTTGCAATTCCATTTGAATGTATTATAAAATCAGTTTTTTTTTTCTCGGATGCAAAATATGGATAAAATATATATTAAATAGATAGATTTCTTACATACGCAATAGTAGAGTTGGCAGTAAATGTACGAAAGTTTTATCTGCCACGTCTTTTATTTTTTCGCATCCTTCAATTTCCACGATCAAAAAATCCCGGACTTCCTCCCAAATGTCGAAAAAATTTCTTAATAATTTCGATGGTTGTTTAGAATTTTACAAACATATAGTAAAATCAACATGCATTCAGTAATGTATTCTTACCAATTCTTTGCCAAATTGGTTCCCCAGACTGAGAAATGTGTTGAAATAATCTGAGACGGTTGTACCTTGGCTCAAGAGAATTTTCCGAACATTAAACGATGATCTCCAGTTTGAGAGAACCGTTTATTCTGGCTCAATGTGATTTTTCAGCCAGGCAAGACATCCCGATTCAACATCTATATATTGGAAAAAATGAAATTAACATAAATTCGAGTTACAAAAAGGTTCAAAATTATCGTTCTCTTTTATAATTTAAAAACAAACGTTCTTACTGGTAATGGCTCAGTGTTCGTGGGGCAGTACTCCACCTACACGGTCCAAGATGTTGCTTTTTCTCAAAGAACTTTTCAAATATTGATAATGTTCATACAATGTTCCGGAAGAGTTTATCCGGACATTTCGTACGTGTCTGTATGGCAGGGATGGGCAATCGTTCCACTTTATCCACTCGATGTGCACAACCACGCTCCGAGCGGACAACAGCTGTAAACTCAGCTATACGGCCAGCACTACACAACCGTGGTGCTAGAACTTTTGCTCGCCAATTAAACGATCAGCGTTCGATTCCCATAAGAATTTTTTGTTTTCTCCTAACAATTGTATAAGATATAATATCCCGTATATTCGTATGTATGAATCTATCATTCAGAGAATCTATATGGCACATTTGTTGCCCACTGCAATAATTCTGCTAGAAGTTGAAAAAAAGTGACATATACTGGTCGCGCGTACTACCGATCCAAGTTAAGAATATTTATGCAAAATCACTTGAACAAATGAAACCAAATAGTCACGAAAAAATGTATATTCAAAAATTGCTTTACCAGTTTTTTCAAGTCTATTCGGTCATGTACAAATGTACAATAATGTTGCAGTACAACTAATGATGAAATATCAGTAAAATAGATCATATTGAATCCAAGGTAGATCAAATATTACTCACTATTATATTGTCTAATTTATCTTGCGACGAACATATTCATCAACTTATATTTTTCCGGAATTAAGTATAAATTATAAAGGTATGGTTTTCAGATATGCATTAGACTATTATGTGTTCGATCGACAGTTTATTTCCCTACAAATCTGTTCCATTTTCGAGTCGAGTTTGTAATTCGCTAGTAAAACCATGTATGATCGTTATTGAATTAATAATTGGGCCCCACAAATACTCAGTGATGGATTTTGAGAATTTTCGTTTCTTCATGGTTGAAAGTATGTATTTCACGAAATATTTGTTCACAAATGGAATATAAGATCAGGAAAACCGTTAAAATTGGCTATAGATATTTACTCTCGATCAACATACCGAACATTCAATCGAATAAAATATGTCAAACGGTTAAAACCACACTGACCAATCAAAAGGGTTAGTGTCAATTTACCCCCGCCAATGCTCCACGAGCCAATTATCTTCGAAAAATGAAAAATTGGCGTACTCTATGACATTAATTCTATGAAACGAAAATGCGCTCTTATCTAGAATTTAAAAAAAAAACATATGAAGAATATTCTTGTGTTTGCAAATATGGATTAACTCATCAGATGTGTTGATATTTGATATTTCTGTATTCCATACAGAAAATTATGAGGAAAAAAAAAAATTGATCGTCCGAGGATTTGAACACTAGTTGTCAAATTGGGAAGCTCACATTATATCGTCACGACTATGGGTTCCTTTTCATTCATGTGCACAGAAGTTATATTTAAGTTCTGAGCACATTGGTATATTGGAACTATTCGTCCATTACATATATTTATTTGCGGGGTACCTATGTACTGACCCTTATAATCTCCGATCGTCATAAACCCCCTTCCCAAAGTACGTCTGTCCTCCGGACTACCTCTCGCTTTTTTCGATTTGCCCACCCCCTGAATTATATACTCATTATTTAGATCATAAAATTCATATTGCAATGTTTGTTCTTTGGCTTTCATGAAATTCTATACATAAGTGATTGAGTGTGCTTGCCATATATTGTCATGCATTTCAACGTCATAGAATGTAATCCTGGTTTTCATAATTCAAATTAGAAATAACGAAAATATCGATAAGTAGTAGGAAAACTTTCCGTTAATAAATGGTGTTTACGGTAAGAGAATATGAGTTCAATTTTTGTTTATTAAATATGAAATTATGTAGGAGGAATTGTTTTGTTTATCTTTTGACAAATATTGGTATATTGATTAATTATTATTATTTACAAGAGCGACATTTGTATTAATTATAATATGATGGCGTCAATATATATATTAATTACATATTTACAATAATTCGATGAAAGTGTGGCAATATGTGAAAAAAAGGGTACCACTATTGTTGAGACGAATGAGAGAAAGATGTCGAACGTTCTATGCAATTCGAAGTGTTGAACATTTCGATATCACTCTCACTTTCTATCTCAGCCAGTGACATGCCATCACTTTGTTTGTCGGTTTTTCTTGTGCGTTTCACGTCGGTAGTCATCATCATCATTTGCAAGATCTGTCAACTTGAAATTTGACCGGACTAACATTATATTATTAAGAATGTCACTTCCGAGCCGTGAACTTAAGGGACAAAGTATGAAGGCGATCTCAGAAAGTAGCCGCTCCACACTCGAGTTGCAGGTGTCGCCAAAACAATCTGCGCCAACTTGTACAGCTGAGGCATTAGTAACCGGTTCGACTTCCAAAACTGTTTCAACGACAGTTTTGACCGTGTCTGCTCAGCGTGAAATGCCTCCAGAAGAGGCCTTACGTTCTTGACGAAAGACCCCGCCTGCCGCTTCATGACTATGTCGAAGATCTTCCGCCAACTCTTCGATCAATTCACTCTCAACATCACCGCCTTAAAACTGTTCCGCCTCATCCAATCCCGGGCGAGAACTACTGTTGTTCTGTTGCTGCGTCGATGCAGCAGTATTATGGTTGCTCAGAAGGGCCAATCTTCGGCTCAGTGCAACCAGGTGATCGATTGCCATCGCCTGCTGCTCTGTGGTGAGCCTCATATTCCATGGAGGATCCATGAATCCCACCGACACGAACGCTTCATTATTGTAAAATATGTGCTGCCGTTTCTCCATAAAAAATGCCACATTGCGTGCCAATGGTGTGTCAATTTTCTTGGTATTGATGAAGCAACTCCTCCAAATGCAGAAAAACTCCGGCATCAAGAGTTGCTCGGATTGGAGCCACATTGTAGCATGTTTTGCTGGTTGTAGGGCAGCAACATATTCTTCCATTGTTGACCAATCAGATGCAGTTAGAAATGGTGACGAAAATTATTTGAACTGCAACAATTTAACCAACATGTCATATGTTGAGTTCCAACGCGTAGGTAGATTCAAATTCGGCCTGCTTATATTTGGTAGCAGGTTCCGAATCTCATTGAACGTAGAATCTACTCGGAAGTGTTTGGTAGCATTCCGAGCGTTGTTCAATGTTCGCCGCATTGTTGCTTCTTTTTTGGCGTCTTCAACGGCTAATTAAAGCGTGTGGGCGGCACAACGAACGTTGCATAATGACATAAGCCTGTCTTCCAACGTTGAGCATTCATCAATGAGCTGATCTGTCGCTTGTGGATCCGGATTTTCTGGGTCCGCAGTTTGTTTTTTATCAATAGTCGTGTCCTATTCCATACTGTTTTTGGGTTCCTCGATACAATTAGCGGCGAATATTTGGTTTGCCATTGTGTCAACATCCGCTTTCAGTAAATTATCCAATAATTCACATAATTTGATCATATTTGTGGCATTATCGGATATGAATGAGTATAAATTTGAAAGACTTATTTCGAAAACATTTAAGATTTCGACTATCGTCTGGTTCAAATTCACACTCGTATGCTTTTCCTTCAGCACTACCACTCCTAGAGTCCTCTTTTGAATTTCAAAGTTCGTCAGAAATTGGGTATTCACACCAATAAACGAACGGCCGAGTCTCGACACAATGTCTACCTTTAGGCTGACCAGCTGCTGCACTTCACTTCAGCCGTAATTATTTTTTTTATTGCCGTTGGCCTCTTATAAATTGACATTTTTGAGCCTTCCGACGTGACAGATATTTTCTGTTTCTCCGGTAACCGCGCCAATAACGGTTTCAGGAGTCGCTGCACTCCGGTGTCATTAATGATTGAGAGCGGTCTCCCGTCAACTGTCACAAAACATATCAGGGCGTCTTCAATTGTCTCGGCTGTGATGGCAACATTATTTAATGTGTAGCTCCTCAGTCTCTTGTGAGTTCCAGATTCAGAGAACGAATTGGCCAGATTCTCTTGTTCAAATGCTCCAAACATTTCTGGATGCTGTCCTTCGATGAGATCGTATTATCCGACTGTAAAATGGGAAATTGAAGTATTAAAATATTGATAATTCATAATCATAGATACGGAAATGTAATCAGAATAGTTCAGAAGAACTCTCCATGCATATTTAATGAAATTCAGGAATATGTCATAGAATACAACCCTGTATATTATAGTGGGTTAAAAAAATCGACTATTTTTTTTTCACTAGTGCTACTGAAAAATTGGTTGCCAGGCACCTCTAGAAAATTCTCACCAAAAATGAGCTCTTAATTTCAATAGGAAGGTCCTCCGCATTACAGTTTTCGATTTTTTCCTCAGTCCAATAGAAAAAAATTCATATCTCACTCATTAATTGATCGTTCAACAAAAATTTATACACCATTTTGTAGGAAATTGAACGCTCTACAAAAATGGTCTCTTATGCTTAGTCGATTAAATTAAGCGTTTAAAAGATATTCATCATCAAACTTTAATGCATACCGATCTTAACGCTTGAATATCTTTTAAACGCTTAATTCAATCGACTTAGCATAAAAGACCATTTTTGTAAAGCATTCAATTTCTTACAAAAATATGCATTGCCCATTTCTTAATCCCAATTTCAATATATTCTCTCTTCTTCATTCAATTCATCCATTCGTTCATTCACACGCACAGATTCAATATATAAAATCAATAATAAATAAGAATAATTTCAAGCTACGGTATTTGCATTCCACTATTCTATGTAGTGTTGGAGGGGTGGTCACGTCAGCAAGTGAGGCTATAGGTCAAATTTCATTGCACCTAAAATTTGGACTCAGGTATATTAGACTGGGCCAAAAAAATCGACTATTTTTTCTTTTAAAGTATATCGAAAATATTATTTGGGATGACAAAAAGAAATTATTGTGAAAATTTCAGCCCTTAATATTAATATTAAGAGGTCTATCATCATAATTTTTGTTTTTTTTTTACTGACCGGGTTTATGTCTCATAACTGCCAAACCATCGAGATAAACGAAATTGACTTAGCTACATTTCTTGAAGGAAATTGAATGCTCCACAAAAAAGGTCTGATTGAAATTTTTTGTCAGATGAACCGTTTCCTTATAATCATGCCTTGAACTTTCGTACGATTTTACAATTTGAGTTTTCAACTTTGGAATGTTGTAATTCATGTAAAAATTGGTATCCGGAAAAAAGCCAATAAATATTCTTGAAGGATATTAAATTCTCTACGAAAAAGGTCTCCTAACAATTTTGGCTAAATTCACTCCTCCGCAAAAAAATCTCCAGCGAAAAAAACAAGAATTTCGTTTCAACTTCCAGACAGTCGATATGTAGATGAATGAATAATCCTGGAGATGAGGATTAATAAATGATTTCAGCCTCACGTAGTTCTTCTATAACGGAGATTGTTTCATTGGTATGACTGGGGTTGCCTACGGCTTGGGATGCCAAGAGTAATCGTAGACGATCAACCATTTCATTTGCATCATCCCAATATACATACTCTATTGCTTGATTCTTGTTTCGTGCAATTTTGTAGTGCGGCAATGCTTTTCCTGATCGTCTCCTATTTTTCATACTTCTCGGTGATGATACGTATCTTGCAACATAATTTTGATACTTGGAACTTTTATCTTGTATCAAGCTATCATTCGGATCATATTTTTTGTATAAGGTATTAGTTGACTTGAGGATTTTCTCATAATTATTCTCATCACCACTACTTATCAATGATTCCTTTGGTGTTCTATTGAATAGTAATTCTAGTAATCCTGGAATTTGTTGATAACGTTCATTAGCTACCAATAAATAATTATCTGGGAATTCAATAGGTGAATTACCCATCAGTAAGAGATTATTCTTCATTCGAACACCAAATCTATCTTTTTTATTCGGATTCACATACGTTTTTATGTATGATACAACTAAGTCATTCCTCGGTTGTTCCATAGGTCAACTCGAAGATTGCATTTCATCATGCTTGAAATTCTTGATTGTTTCATCCAAATCAAATGCATTGAAATTACTTGCGTTTTTCATCTCCTCCTCATCATTCTGCGATTTATTCGGCATGTTGGCGCATTAGAGTTCACAGTGGAACTGTGAATACCCACTCATTCATTTTTGATTTATAGTGATGAAACAGTTAAACCCCTTTCGATATCTCCCCGAATTGATTTCACTGTCTTTGTCAACTACCATGAAACCATATTTATCATCATTCCAGCATGATAAATACACATTCCTCGGAACTGTGCATATGTCATATCAGTATTGACATGATCATCATAAATATGCTTGAGATTCATCTCATCTTGTCGGAATAGAACCATTAAATTGGCATTATCGCGTACTAAATGTTTAGGAATACGTGTGTATGTTTGACAAAGATAAAATGAGTCAACATCATTATGACGCTCCATACAGAGAAAATCTCTGATATTGTTTTGTTTTTCACATGCTACATCATCGAATATCATGATAGAGTTTGGTTGAGCATCTTCTGGTTTCACCACCTCCTCATGAGCGTTAAATGGAAAATATCCAATACCCTCAGCTTGTTTCAGTATATTTTCCAGGTATTTATATTTCGGTTGATTGAGTGATTTGGAATATACATAAATATTCTCGAATCTTAGTCCATTAGGATGAGTGATGAGCGCTAAAATTGCAATTGTCTAGCCGCAATTTGATGGACCGCAAATGATACCTCTCATGCTATTTGGTAATAATTCACCATGACGCTTCTTTTTCTTGTCATAGTGTTGTGGAATTATTTCATCAAAATTCATAATTGGTAATGACACCTTCTGCTCTTCGAATTTCATCGTGGATGGTTGTTTTTCACACTTCATTTTGATTATGACTGAATATATTTCGAGAGCTACAGTCACTCTTATATATCTAAGAGTGTGCGTACGAAATATTTCATCATTTGATAGTTGACTGTCACAGCATACACATGTTTCAGCAGCGTAATCATAGTGTTCACAGTACAGGTCTCATTAACAGTATCATCAATAAACTACCTTTTGAAGCACATATCCAGAGGTATCAATATTGTGGTCCTGGCACGAAAATATCGGAAAGATTGGCGCGGGGTGACCCTGGAGTCAATTCTCTCGATTCTGCATGCAAAGATCATGATATTGTTTATGCAAAGTATCCCGATAACATTTCAGAGAGGAATAAAGCGGATAAAATGCTTGCTGAAAGAGCTTGGGAACGTGTTCGCGCTAAAGACGCGAGTTTAGGCGAAAAAGCAGTAGCATGGGGTGTAACTAATATGATGAAAGCAAAATCTAAGATGGGCGCTGGTATGAACGGAAGAAGATGAATTATCATGAAAATTAAGAAGACGACAACAAAATTCAAGATGCCTAAAACTTCGTTCAATTCGATGAATCTATTGCAAATTATGAAATACATCGACATCAACTATTTGCATCATCAACTTTCAATAACAATGATGAAATCCGGGGATCGCTGCAACATCAGGATTTATGTTTATTACCAAGCAGGAGTTCATTACATATCTATGGAAGATTAACAAAAGATGATGCCGCTCGCACAGCAGTCAACACAACATCTCTAGTTAATATGGCTATATGTAATCTTTTTGAGGGAATACGTTATGCACTGAATTGTGTTGAAATCGATCGATCTAAAAATGTGGGAATAACAACACTTATGAAAGGGTATGCTTCCCTACGGTCCGGACAAACTTATCTATTTGAAAATACTGGATGGCTACATGAAGATAATATTAAATTAATCAATGTTGATGGTTATTTTGATATCACAATCCCCCTAAACATATTGTTAGGATTCGCTGAGAATTATCAGAAAATTACTGTAAATGCAAAACATGAATTATTTGTTACGAAATCAAATACTGATTTAAATGCCATCATTCAAACTGCAGCTGAAGATATTAAACTGACCCTCAATAAAATTGAGTGGTTAATACCATATATCAGAGTCTCTGATACACAGAAAATTCAACTACTCAACTATATTGCAAAGGATCCGACTATTTCTATGAGTTTCCGTGCTTGGGAATTGTACGAGTACCCATTGCTTCCGTCATTGAAGAATGTTTGGGTTGTCAAGACTACTGCACAACTGGAAAAACCACGATACATCATATTAGGATTTCAAAATGATCGAAAAAATGTTAGAACTAAAAATTCAATTTGATATCTCAAGACGGGGATGCAATAATTAAAGAACCCGTCCGTGCGAATTTTTCTCAATTCGATTAATGTTAATTTTCTAATTATAATGGGAAAGAAAATAAAGAAATACCCAATTTGTCTGAACTCCGGCTCCCTAGTGGTTCAGCAACTAAGCGAGGCAACGAATGTGGAAAGCAATAAGAAAGCAAAAGAAGCAATTGAGTAATGTATATCGTTTACCTCTATTCTGCTTGGCTCACGCCTCACACACACAATTCACAACACTTAGCACGCAATTCCTAGAGGTTGAATAATCCTCAAGCCTCTTGGTTATCGCGTCTCCCAATAAACAATTATAAACTATTATATTGGCAGAGGGCCTATCTTGGGCGAACTTGTACTATTAATTATATTACTATAATAATAATCGGAAGATGAATGCCTCGAGGTACAAAATTCTGAAGCGTATTAAATATATACGTAGATTAATTAGACTCAGCGAGTAATCTATTTCTCTTGTCTATTTCCTGGCTTACCCAAGAATGATGTTTCGGGTGCGTAATGCGGGTCAAGAGCTCTTAAGAATGTCCCCACTTATGCAAAAATGCGCATCAGTGATGCGTATAGGGCATTCTTTCGATCTCATCATTTCTGACCGTACGTATGCGTGTACGCAAGTGAGCCGAACGGATGGAGAATGGAGGAATGTAGAGAACCTCTTGGAAAACGCACGCTGATAATCGCTACATTGTTACAACGTATAGGACCCAAAATAAAAATCATGCATGATGAGCCTGTCGGAAATCCCGAAAAACGAAGCTTCGTCGAACCAGATTAATTATTGTGCATTTCTGAATATTGCGCAGAAGAGGAAAAACGTGACAGCTGCGATCTGTGGAAAAACTATCAATAATGCAAGCGACGACGCGAAACTATCTGCAAGCACGCCTGAGCTCGCAACCACCGACGATAAGGTTTGTACTTTTAAAAAACACTGGATATGTAACATACAGAATAATTTAACTTTTCGTACATCTTAATCAATCGACATTGCAGTGGACATAATTATTGAAGTGCGACACTCCGCATTTTGATTACAGTCGACGGCGATGGAAGCACAACTCTTCCATTACGTAGACGACGATTCTCCTGTATTATCAAGACGTGGTAAAAGAAAAAAAAGACTTCCCAATTTGGTTGCGTCGTCATCACGGAGTAATTCGGATGTTAGTGATTTAGCCTTTTTAAAAAACATCATTCAAGTTCAACAATACAAGGATCTGACATTGAATGAAAGTCTTTATTGTTATAATCTACGAAATTTCGTTTCAGTCATCGGAAGATACGTGCAATCGCGAAACATCTCGCCGGTATAAGAAAATGGTGAAGACACTGAGAGGAGAACTGAAATTAATACAAGTGGAAAAGTCGTTGCTCCGGAAAAAAGTTTTTATCTCATTTATAACCGAATTATTACGTAACTCTTAGGGGCCAACCAAATTTTCATGCCGACAATTCTCTAATTCATCATAATCATAATCTATTCCTGTTGTTTGCAGTCGAATGCTGTAAAAACAGTTGTCGTGAAAAAGTTACGAAACAACGAAGAAATATCTGAATGCGGGACAGAAAATGTAGAAACGGAGGAAAATGAAACCAAGATCGTAATGTTCGGACAGCGATGGGATTACAATTTACTTAAGGTTGCCAAGTTTTTCGAAACCATTGGCACAAGAATCGGTTCCTTACTCATTGCTCTGTGGCCGGGTCGTAAAACAAGATCGAAACTCGTAATGAGAAACACTGCAGCAATCCACGGTGACTACATAACCTCTCCCAGACAACACATCACAGCAATCAGACGTAATTGTAAATTTCTTAAACATTTCCCGAATAACGTATTCGCGCGTCACTATACATAGCAATTAAAAAAATACGTTACATTATTAAAAACAAAAGGAACTTTTACTGTTCACAGGTATGGCGGAATATTTGAACGCTAATGGGAAAGTAGTTTCCATGGATGCAATGATCGACGATAATGACTTCAAACGAATTTTGTGCAGCCAAATCAAAAGTTTGCGTCAGGGAGTAAGATGTAATAAAAAATAAAGTGCAAACGCCGTTTCGTCTCAATATCAGTAGATATGCAGTCGCATCAGTCAGATTACGAGTGCGAGAGTGAACGGACGCGGGGACTCTACCTTCTGTAGAAATATATCGCATGATATTCAAAGTGCAACTCCATCGTACTGAAAAAGCATGAGCTATTGTGAACTCTGCTGTAGTTTTACACACGTGGCGTGTGTGCTGATTCCGGAGTCATGACCGAAATCCTGCTGCGTGTGTGTCTGATACGTAATATATGTCTGAGTGAGTAATTTCCCCAGCGCATATGTGAATAATGAGATCGCGTGGCGATGAAAAGGTGTTAGATTTCGGCTACGTTAGATTACGCCGTAGTTCATTATTTTTGTCAACCAGTGTTTCGTTAATTTTTCGTAATTGTTAGTTGATCCATATTTACTCTGCAATTTCAAATGAAGAGACCTCTATACTGTGTTCCTACATTCAATTTGCTTTTTTTGATTCGCCATAAGAACATTTATTTTCATGGACATCTCATTTCTGACACAGAACATTATAATAATAGACACAGTTAATTTCACTGAAAAGAAAATTCGTAGTAGAGTAAAAGCAAAAACTGCAACACATGTAATCGAAAATAGATGTATAGATGTTATAGTAAACGCATGTACTTTGTCACGCAGTGAAATAGCAGCATATAATTATATGAATATCTATATGTATTGTTCTCGATGTATCAATAAATATATATGTGTAACGAAGAAAAGTTAAGTGTTTAATGTATAAGAAAACAGAGCAAAACAATGACATGTTTTTTTTTTTTTAATATCGAATTCCGTTAGCTATACTGTTGAGCTTTCAACGTTGAAAAGTTGTTCATCACATCATTTTGTGTTATTGAAAAAAAAATTCACCTTTTTGTAATGGCCCTCTCCTTTTA
This sequence comes from Zele albiditarsus, assembly GCA_958496275.1. Taxonomy (NCBI): domain Eukaryota; kingdom Metazoa; phylum Arthropoda; class Insecta; order Hymenoptera; family Braconidae; genus Zele; species Zele albiditarsus. Next base: position 561,171 of record OY292415.1, read on the forward strand.
TGAATCAAGTTGAAGTGATGTATCATGTAGAATGAAAATAATCAAAGAAACACTTCAAAGTTCAGCGCAAAGGTTTAGTCATGATAGTCGATCAAGAAAAACATTATAAAAACGATCGCCATCCGCGTAACCCTTGAAAACTATGTTTTATACGATCGGTTATAGGACGAACCAGAGTGTTGAAATGTATTGCTTATTCTCTCGCGTTAATGTTTAACAACTTGATCCGTTAAAGAGAGCGCACTTTCATAAATCGGAATTGTAAATTAGTTTTAAGATTTTTATTATTATTTTAAAAAACTATAAAAGTTCTAATGTCCCCCTCTCACCACACTCGAAGAGCAAGAAATATATGTAATTGCTCTTGGAGTTATCGAACACCTTCTGATCTTTCCTCATCCTCATTTATTGATCCCCATAAAATCCCACGCGTAACCGAGCGAAAAAATCGACACCTCCCTGGGGAGGTACCGGCACTCCCCAGGGTGGAAGAATGGAAATGTATCGATACCTGTTCTGCTGGGAATGGATACTGGAGCTGCGTAACCTCGGAAAAGTATCGTAACCCGTTTTGCCGGGTAACGTATCGATACCCCTTTACGAGGGTTGAAAAATTACATCTTACGGTAACGCGAACAGTCAGGGATAGCTAGTATGACCGAGAGCATGTCCCCATCGGGCTTCGGTATTGTTGGAAAGCTCCCAGTGCTGACCGTCCGATCCGTGAGCACCGTGAGCGTCTGACAATGACGTCACTTCGGATTTCATAACGTTTGCAGCGCAAACGGTGCGCGTTGAAAGCACGAATCGGACCGCACATTGGTATGCTATGAACGCTGTGAGCGCAATTCGGACCGCGGCTTAAATGTGGTCAAGCCACAGCAGAAATACATCGTGAAAGGATATTTACAAGGAAGGGCGCCTACTCGTCCTCACGGATATAGCTTAAATTTACAGCATATACAGGGCTTGGCTAGAAATGAAAGTCCCCGAAATGGGAACACCAGATGACCGAACGTTTAGAAAATAAATTCTTGACGCGGCTCTGGCACCATATGAGTCATTTATGTTAGCATGTTTGACAAGTAGCAGTTGGCGTGGTGGTAAGAGCTCGGACTCGTAATGCGATAGTCGCAAGCTCGACTCCCTGTCCGAAGGCTTTTTTTTTCTAGTTTTTTCCCAATTTTTGTAATATTCATGTCGCAATTAAGTGAAGTGATGAATAATTTATTCAATTTATTCATACACAAAAGGCATAGATATAGGACGCCATCTTTTGATAAGCGCATAATCGTGAAAAATTTGGAGTTGCGAACTTTCCAAACCAGAATACTCGTTTCATAATAAGATTTGTTTTGATCTGAAGGTCATTCCCGGCGGCCGTTCACGATCAATAGATCCTCGGCGCAGATAGAAAAAAGGTATGTCTCTGACCATCTGCGTTAGGGATAACGCCTAGCTAGGGAGCTCATTCGTTTGCTAGCTGTTGGCCGAGTAACTTGAATTGTTTGAAAACACTGTGAGAATATTCTGGAAAATATCAAGATTTTTGTAAAAAGAAATTGAGGAAAATATTGAGGTAAAATCGAATATCACGGACAAAAATGGAATTCTCCATATGCCTGCAACGTGGGTGGAAAAAGAACAGGAGCCAGACGATCGCAGTCAGAGCGAAGTGTCAGAGCAACGAATGAAGACGGCGCTGGATTATAGTTTACATCTTTTGGCCGAAGAAGATCTGATCACATCAGAAAGTTCCGAAGTTATAACTATAGAACACATTCGAATGGGGAATAAAATACACGAGAAAGTAGCGGAAATTTTATCGGAGTATAAGTTTATGTGCGACGAAGAGTTGATTTGGTCTGAAGAAATCGACCAGGAAAGGATAAATACAACGCAATTAATACGTGTACAATGTACATATGATCGCTTCGTAGAAGCGCGCAGTTGTTACCAGCAAGTCGTAACAAAAAACTTGCAACAATGGGCACTTCTGCTGCCAGTCAATTTCCAGAGTTGGAATTCGAAGCTTCCAAAACGTGGGCCAAAGAGTTTAAACAAAGGCATGAGATTCATCAGAGGAAAGTTATAAAATTTGTGTCGGGAAGAGAGACAGCTACAAAAGACGAAATCCTCACTGTAGCAGATGTTCCAACTCCAGACTCGCGCTCGTATTCCCCAATACGATAAGGGTTTTGTTATCAACACTGATCAAACAGGTAAGTCAAGAATTCTTATTTGTCTACCTCAATCGAAGTACTTTTTTTGACGTCACCTATAATAAATTTACATTCTGTTACGTCCTGGGTGTAGATGTTGCTATTCGGCTGAATTACCAAATGTTACCCAGGGAAATGATGGAAACAGTTATTTATTTTAATTGAATTCGGAGAATAATCTGAAATGGTATTGGGATCGTTGCTTGTTATGCCGCGACCCGCGGTTGAAGCAAGAAGGAATTGGATTAATGATTTTAACGATACGAAAGGTTCTTTTAGTTAAGATTATCACTCGTTTATTTAACTCACTAATAGTCACAATTATCGCTGATTTATTGATTATTCACTAGAAACCACAATGTAAAGATTTATGGCACGGTTTCCCAATGATTGGTTAATGGTTTTATAAATTCGTTGAAGATCACTCGAAGATTATGACAACAGAAATTAATTATTCACTAATATTTTAACCCACGCTCGACGCGTACGAGAATGTTCGAGATTGATTTTAATTATCGTTAACTGACTCCTAGAGGAGCATGAGGAAAAGTAAATGCTTTGGATGTTTTTAAGTTTCTATTTATGCGTGGAAGACGTTTATAGTCTGCTTGTCGGCATAGAAGTGAAGTGAAAGAGCGAGAGCTCAGTATTTAAGAGCTGCGGAAAATTCGTGTCAGTAATTTGGGTCCGTGCGGCCTTACTCTAATTGGCTGAATTTATTCTAGCCGTTTTGATTCGTCGTTAATCGTGTGGTGGCCATCATTGGACAGAAGGTCCGAATGGTGGGGTTGAGTCTCAACTCTAGTCTGAAAAGCTGAATCAGCAATTTAGTTTTTCTCACGCTAATGTGAGTGAATCTGAGAAGTGTCTCATACGTGTCATGTTACATTTTATAAAAGATATGGAGTTATGGAGGCATATTAATGTTTCCAGTTTCGACGGTTGATTTAAAGATATAATATTTTATTCTTATTGTTTAAACATTCTTTCTCTTTAAATGATTATCTCAACAGGTTCATATTCCGCAACTCAATGGTATTTATTCGTTGACTCGTTTCCCACGATTGTTGCACTGCGCGAGAGCGCGGTAACAGTGAAAAGAAAAGAGGTAAAAAAAGATATGCTGCGTGGCTAAATTATGAATGGGAACTTGGATGTAATAAAAGCCTAATGATCTTGATTTTAGCGAAGGGGTTATTATAAATGAACAGAGAGGTCGCTCAGGATCTAACAATTCGTATATTCTCTTTTCAGGTTGCTAGTACAAGTAGACGTATAACCGAACCCTACACCATCAAGGGTCGAAAGCGCTTTTCGTAAAATAGCAAGGGTATGAACAAAGTAACCATCTCATATACAGTGCAATATGCTATGAGACTTTCTGGAAAGCTATTGCGAAAAGTTTACGTATGCTTACAAGAGGATACTGGCTCTTTTGGACCGAGGATTCAAAAATAAGTGAATGAATACGCGGCAAAATATAAAAATGTCATCATCATTTCTTCAAACTCTGGCAAACTTACAACAGTGTTGTACACAAAATCTTTAACGGATGTGATGAAACCTCACGTAGAAGAGAACAAATGACTTTTACTGATTGACTCATGGGGAGGACAAATAAATCCGCAATTATACGACGAACTTTTCCAAGATGGAGAAGGATTGCCAACGTAAACAAAGTAATTCCCCCCAAATGTGCTCCACTGGTGCGACCCTGCGATGTATATTTTTATCGTCAGGTTAGAAACTTTATAAAAAAAATACAAAATTGCTCTCATCTCATCGAGCAAGAAAAAAAAAATAACATCTCAAGAAGACTGTATAAAATACATTCGATCGTTCATCATCAACTATCCGCGTCAATATTCGGTGACATGACGCATGGTTCGCTGCTAACCGCTGCGATGAGAGAGAATGTTCTATGAATGTGAATCAAGTTTGTTTCTCTATGGAGACGTTGAAACAACGTTGTAATTTCAAAATGTGGCGTTTATAACGTGTGCTAGATGCAGAAGTCATTGCTGTTTTTCCTGTTTCTACGATGAATATCACCCCGACAAATGTGAAAGAATAAAAGTTTGAATTTTTATGTATAAAGTCTTTTCGTATGCGCTTTAAATACAATCTCCCAAAAAACCAACATCTTCGATGTTGAAAAAAGTTACGCCGAGTACATTGGCAGTTGCTGTACAAAAATAGAAGTTGAAAATAAATGAATTCCCATAAGTCGTTGATTTCCAAAAAAGTTGTCAAACAAAAAACGCGGCTGTTGCCAAGTACGTATATTTCGAAATTTAATAACTATTAATCGAAATTATTGGATATTTTTTTCAAGAAATAAAGTTCTATTTAATCGTGACTTAGTGATAAGCCATAAAACGGGTTCCTGATACAATTAGAAACGAATTAAAATTGCCAAGTCTGGTATATATTCAAAAAAACATTGCATTATAAATTTCGTCTTTTTATAAATAAAAAAATTTGGATAAATGAAACCATTTTCAAAAAATTTTATACATACAAGATTACAAAAAAATTTTTAATAAAAAAAGTACAATCCGAAAAATACTTGGCGTGACGTTTGATAGAACTGATGTTTTCCTTCTCCAGTAAGTCGCGCCAAATATTTTTCGGATTGTATTTTTTTTATTCAAAATTTTTTTGTAATCTTGTGTGTCTAAAATTTTTACCTGTGTTTTCGGTCCGACTAATTTTATAGTTGGCAGTTTTTTCTTCAACAGTTTTAGTAAACAATTGCAAAATGAAAACCTGCTTCACCGTGATATCTCTCTTTTATTATGTCTATTTTTTGACCAACAATGCTGGCATAGAACAGAGACTGTTTTCCAGCGGCACCCAAAATCAAGAACAGTTATCAAAGAATTACTACTTTGATTGGATTTCGGCAATGTAATTCCAAAAATACTATTTACATTCATTTCACTGCTACTGTATCCGCAAGAATCGCATCTAATTTTTGTACATAGCTCATGACTTACGATGTCTTTAATAATTTCATATTTAAAGCAAAAGGCTTTCAAATACTGAGACGCATCATGTAGATTCGTAGTGGAAGTATCTTGTTCACCTATGAAATGTCTCACATGAATTGTAGACAAGCCCCGATGACCCTGGACGTATAAATGAATTAAATCAGTTAATGCATCTTTTTTTCTGGTACGCAACAATTTATCTCTAATTGATTTGCAATGAAATATGCACTGAACAGCTGAATTCGCGTGACATGATACGCCATCATTATCAACAAATGGTACTATCGATGGAGAATTTTGTTCAAAAGACTTTTCTTCGTTTGGAATTTGGCATGCGTCGATATTACGAAGTACAGCCCAACGGTTATCAGCAACCTTCAAAGGGCAGTTGTTAGGAATATCAATCATAGCAAGATCGGGGCAGTATGCTGCCCTTAATCGATTGTACTCGATAATAGCTGATTCACTAGCTTGGACAGGCGATTGATCGTAGTTGATCAAATGTAACCCCTTTAATGAAGTTACTCGTGAAAGACCAACATAAATTGGCCCAGAGATAAAAATGGTATTTCCAGCATCTATAACTGCATTTTTTAAACTCAGTCCTTGACTTTTATGAACTGTTATACCATAACTAAGATATAACAGAAATTGTTGTCTAATAACATATGCACCATCCATCGGTTCGAATTTCGCGCTTACACGCTCGATAATATGTTCAACTCCCGTTGGTAACATAATTTTGATCGAGTCAATATCATCTCCATCAATAGAACGGGACACTGAAGTTACTACGCCAATTGTTCCATTTATTATTTATTATTTTATTATTCAAGGCTTCATTACGTCCAAGACAAATATAGTTTATCAGAGATAAAAAAAGAAATCAAACTTAAATTAAATTAAACTTGTCCTGGCCCCTTTCGGGTATAGGCCTCCATATTTTTCTGTCGTTTGCTGTTCTCATCCAGTATCTTCCTGCTATCTTAATTATATTATCAATCCATCGAGTCTTTGGTCTACCCTTTGCTCTTGTATTTCCAGGTCCTGTCCACTTTGTAACTCGTTTTGACCATCTTTCGTCAAAAGAGCGGGCAATATGTCCTGTCCATTTCCACTTCAAGCGTTGAGCGTGTTGTACTGCGCCTATCACTTTTGTATTTTACCTGATTTTATTACCATTTCGTTTATCTGTGAGCTGGATGCCAAGGATGCTCCTCTCCATACCCCGCTGACACGAGCGTATTTTTGTCATGGTGTTTTTATTCGCGATCCAGGTTTGAGTACCGTAAGTCAGGCATGGAAGTAGACTCGCATCCATCACTTTTTTCTGTAGTTTTATTGAAAGTTTTGATTTCAATATTTCTTTGAAGCTCCAGTACTTCTCCAGGTCATTTTTATTCGCCTATCTAGTTCATCTGTATGTCTCGTGTCTTTCAACGATATTTGCTTTCCGAGATAGATATAACTCTCTACGTATTCGATTGGTGCTTGGTTTATTATAATGGGATTGTTCGGACCGTTGGTAGATATTTTTGTCTTTGAGGTGTTTAGTTTCAGGCCAATATTTTCGCTAGCACAACTTAGTTCTGTCAGCATTTCTTCCAACTGTTTTGATGTCCCAGCGAAGAGGACGCAAAGATACTTCCCATCTATAGCTATTCCTTTTCTATACAAGTTTAGGTCTTTTATAATATTTTGTAGCACAGATATAAAGATCCTTGGCGATAGTGGGTCTGTAGTGGGTTTGTGCTTTTCCTATATATATCCTTGATGATGTTGATATATGTATTTGGGATATTCTGATGTTCTAATGCGTGCCAAATACTTTTGTGTGAGATAGAGTCGAATGCTTTTGCATAATCAACGTATGTGAGGAAGAGATGTTTTTTGAATTCTATGTGTTTTTCTATTATTTGTTCTAGGGTATATATGTGGTCGATTGTAGAGTATCCATGGCGAAAACCTGCCTGTTCCACTGGTTGGCTCGATTCTACAGTTGGCTCTATTCTTTCCTCTACACTGAGAAAAAAAATTCCTGGATCAAGATGCGAATGTCTTGGTTCAATGCCGTATGCTGTTGGGAATGGTCAAACACTTAATGCTTTGCATCAAATCCGCGAAGGATTGGTGCCAATACTAGCGAATTTATTGATCTGAGACACTGAGCTCTTGCCCCTAAACCTTAATGGCTTGATCCAAGACGTTGTTACCATGATGCCAACCCATTATTTGGCTTTTTTCCGTCTCGTTTTGAGGTAAAGGGATCGGTCCAAACGCGTACTGTTTTGAACTGAGATGTTAAGTTCTCGCCACTAAACCCCAATAGCTCGGTTCAAGACGTTATTCCCTTGTGTCGATGTCATAGGAGCTTCATTCAATAATTTACTGTCTCGATTCAGAGTATTACGTGATCGGTTCAAGCGTGTACTGTCTTGATCCGAGACATTAAATGCTCGCTACTAAATCCTAATGGCTTGATTCAAGACGTTATCACCTTGTGCCAATCGCAAATTGGCTCCGATCAAGACTTTCTTGTCTCGATTCAAAGTATTAGGGGATTGATCCGAGAGCAAAATGTCTTGATTCAATATAGTGACTTAGTTGACTCAGTAACATATGGTCTCGCCTCTAAACCCTAATGGCTTGATTCAAGACATTGTCACATTGTGCCAATAACGTATCGGCTTCGATCAAGACTTTTTTGTCTTGAATCGAAGCATTACAGGATCGGTTCAAGCGCGTACTGTCTCCATCCAAGAAATTAAATTCTTGATGCCAAACCCTAGTGGCTTTGTTTAAGCCATTATTACCTATTACCAATAACATATGAGCTTCAACCAAGACTTTTTTGTCTCGATTCGAAGCACTGTGGGATCGATTCGAGTGCGTACTGTCTCCATCCAAGACATTAAGGCTGGGTTTTACATTCTCGAATTAACGTAATCCAAGAGTTAAGTTAACACTCGGATTAATTTAGACTCGGAATTTAACAGCTCGCGCCACCTGCCGGTCAAGGGAAATTTTTATTTGTTGTCTCGATCTCGTTTCTTCACCTGAAGTTTCGAAGAAATCCTTTTGTTTATTGACTTTTTCGTTTTTGTTTGTTAATCCGTGCCAATTACACAAAAGAATTTCTTCAAAACTTTCCGTAAAGACACGAGATCGAGACAACAAATAAAAATTTCCCTTGTCCGGTAGGTGGCGCGAGATGCTAAATTCCGAGGCTAAATTAATCCGAGTGTTAACTTAACTATCGGAGCACGTTATTCCGAGAATGAAAAACCAAGCCTTAATTCTTGCTGCTAAACCCTGATGGCTTGATTTAAGCCATTACTACCTACTACCAATAACATATGAGCTTCAACCAAGAATTTTTTGCCTTGATTTGAAGCATTGCGGGATCGATTCGAGCGCGTACTGTCTCCATCCAAGATATTAAATCCTTGCTGCTAAACCCTAATGGCTTGAATCAAGCCATTACTACCTACTACCAATAACACATGAGCTTCAACCAAGACTTTTTCGTCTCGATTTAGATCCATTTCGAGATCGATTCAAGCGCATGTTATCTTGATTATCACCTTGTGCCAATGGCATATTGGCTTCGTTCAAGACTTCTTCGCCTTGATTTGAAGCATTACGGGATCGGTTGAAGCACGTACGATCTTGATCCAACACATCAAGCTCCCACCACAAAACTTTAATGTATTGATTCAAGTTATCAGTATTTTATTCTGATAAAATATGAGCTTCAACAATGATGTGTATCGAAGTTCATATTTTATCAGAATAAAATACTGATAACTTGAATCAATACATTAAAGTTTTGTGGTGGGAGCTTGATGTGTTGGATCAAGATCGTATGTGCTTCAACCGATCTCATAATGCCTCAAATCGAGACGAAAAAGTACTGGCAGAAGACAATATGCCATTGGCACAAGATAACAACGTCTTCAATCGAGCCAAAAGGATTGATTGACGAGAATTTGATGTCTTGGATCAATCAGGATGGAACATGCTGGAGCTGTTCCCGTAATGCTTCAAATCAAGACGAAAAAGTCGTGAACGAAGCCAATATGCCATTGGCACAAGGTGATAATGTCGTGAATCAAGATAACATGCGCATGAATCGATCTCGAAATGGTTTAAATCGAGACGAAAACGTCTTGGTTGAAGCTTATATGTTATTGGTAGTAGGTAGTAATGGCTTGAATCAAGCCATTAGGGTCTAGCAGCAAGAATTTAATATCTTGGATGGAGACAGTACGCGCTCGAATCGATCCCGCAATGCTTCAAATCCAGACAAAAAAGTATTGGCTAAAGTCAATATGTTGTCGCAAGTCATCAATGTCATCAATATCACTGGCTTTTCTGAAACAAACATTTCGCAATAGAACTGTCATAGTTAATATATATATATATATATATTGTTATGCTGTGTGAGGTTGATGAAATTTCGAATAAATTATGAACAATTCGAGGTTAACAAAAAAAAATAACTTTATTTTGTATTATTGAATTTAACACTATTCAGGTTGATTGAATGATTAAAAACTAGTTATTATATCATTTCTGTTCAATATTATTGTTTATTCCGATCTTCGGTTCCGTTCCGAACTGTTCTGCGGTTTCTTTCCGACTGACCTCAAAATGCATAGTTGTCCAGCGCATTAAAAATGATGCGCTTAACAAAAATGATCTTATTGTGGGAACGAGTCGGTCGCAAGGTGCGCCTCGGCTACATGATTTTCGTGGGATCGTCATTTTGAAAGCCAAGCATCTGACATGACTGTATTTCGATCGGAATATCCATTTGATTCCGTGAGATCGGAATTTAGAAATGAAAATGAGGTGCCGGCATAACAATATATATATCACTTACTCTGTGTCTTCGTATTCTTGATCTGAGTGTGTTCCGAGATATTGATATGCAGGTCATGAATAACTACATAGGTTTTGTGCACAGATATATTTTATCATTTCGAGAAATTCATCCTTCCTCATGAACGTATTGAAAGACATCGACGTTTTTAGTTTCAAATATTGTTTTTTTGATTAGGAAAACGAGTACAGCACATTCAGTGATGAGTGTTCAACAAGCGGTACGATTTCTCGATTTGAAAAAATATATATTGCATATCATGGAGGAAATATGTGTAATTTTTATGGTGGCATGAAAAAAACATTCCTCATGTGCTACGTTATTTTCAACATTTATTGGAAACACTTGTTTGAATGGCATAATAATTGTAATGTCATCAATAAAATTCATATACAGTGAAATCATTGTGTTCCATAATTAGAGAATATTTCTATTTGTCTATAGTCATAAGCATGCATTTTGTTGCATTAAAAAATTACATTTCTCATATCATTACTATGTTTATTAATGTTCATTTTGGAAGCTGCTTCATCACGCAATTTTTTTACAAACATACACATTTTAATATTTTCAAACTAGGTTAATTAAGGACAAGTGATAATCGTTCGAGCTTACCAAGAGACGCGGCCGCGTCTTGAGACAAGTACATTTAAATAAATTTCCCGCTACCCCGCCACCGTAACAAGACGCGGCCGCTCTCTTTTACTCTAAGAGACGAGGTTTTAACCTCACTTTTGAGAAACATACTATTATATCTAAATGATGAAGAGTTTTACGGTTTTTGTTTCGATTCCACTATTTTTTATTTTTTTTAAATTTTCGATTGCGATAAAAATCAATCCTGTAAGTACAGGCAAACTGAGGATATAATTTTTCCGTTCTCGCAAAAGTCTAAAATCATTTCACCTAGTTTCTTCAGTCCCTAGTTTCTTCAGTCGCTAGTTTCTTCAGTCCCTAGTTTCTTCAGTCGCTAGTTTCTTCAGTCGTTTGTGTCTTCAGCCGCTATACTTTTTCCACCACTTTTCTTGAGAATAAAAAAAAATGTGTGTGTGTGTATATATTGTTATGCCAGCACCTCATTTTTGTTTTTCTAAATTCCGATCTTACGGAATCAAATGAATATTCCGATCAAAATACAGTCATGTCAGATGCTTGGCTTTCAAAATGACGATCTCACGAAAATCATGTAGCCGAGGCGCACCTTGCGACCGCCTCGTTCCCACAGTAAGATAATTTTTTGTCAAGCGCATCATTTTTGATGCACTGGACAAATGTGCATGATAAAGTCAGTCAGAAAGAAACCGCAGAACAATTCGGAACAGAACCGAAAATCTGAACGAATAAGAACTTTGAACGGAAATAATATAATAACTAGTTTTAATCATTCAATCAATCTGAACAGTGTTAAATTCAATAATATAAAATAAAGTTATTTCTTTTTGTTAACTTCGAATTGTTCATAATTTATTCGAAGTTTCATCAACCTCACACGGCATAACATAATTTTGGTGACAGCTAAAAGGATTATTAAATCAGTGACCTTGACGAATTGGTGAACAGTGAAAAATACTTTGAACAAACGAGTGACTTTTTAGACTTTTTAGACTGGTGAATAGTGAAATATTAAGATAAAAGAAGATGCTGACATTACTGTACGTAACAATAAAGAATCATTCCTTAATGAATAGAAAAGAATTTACGGAGTACAGAATAAACCAATTCATCATAGATACTAACGAGTCATAACCGATTGACCCCGAAGATCAACAATATTTTGAAGATTTTCGTGGAAAAAAAAATACGAAAAATGGAAGAAACAAATTCCGAAACTCCAGCTTCAGTAATTGCAGAACTCCAAAAAGAAATAGCTAGGTTGCGTATTCAATTAGGTAACTTGCCTGAACAGTTCGCGCAGAGACAAAAGAAGGAACGCCTTCCAATACCAATGCTCCAGAAGTGGACGATCATTCAATTTCGGAAAATACGAACAGTCGAATTAATTCTTCTGTAATAAACGATTTAAAAGCTCACCTCGAGCTAATCACGGAATTTGATGGGAATAACATATCGGTCGAAACGTTCATTTTCGAAATAAAAAGCATTTTTAATGAAGTCCCTGAAGAGTCCAGAAGAATGTTTATCCGGTTGGTACTTTCGAAGAAAATTATTAAACACGCGAGAAAAATGATTGATGGATATGACATCAAATCTGCCACAGATTTATTCCAAATTTTGTGAAACAATTTCGGTGATAATAAGTCATGCGACATCGCGCTACTCGAAAGAAGTCAATGTCAGCAAGGAAGGGAGAGTGTACTCGCGTATAACAAACGATTCGATACCTATCATCTCAACGTGAAAAGAGCAATCAATGGTGATTCTAATTTGAGTGCGACACATCGTCCATTTTCATTAGCGAACGAAGAGTCTCAAGGATTGGTCCAATACACTAGAGGCCTCACTCAGAGTATCAAACTATTCGTGAGAGCCAGAAATCCCGGAATCATTCGAGAAGCACGGAACTTAGTACTACTTTACTACTACGAAAAACAATGTATCTAAATTTCCATGTCATAATTGCGGACGTCTTGGCCATTTTATTAAAGATTGCTCTGAACCAAGAAGAAATACCAATCAAAATTTTCAATCGCGCGCCTTCCTAAGCAAACCTCCAAATCCCATAAATTATACACAGTCTCAAGAAATAGAAAGAACCCCGGAGCAAGTTTCATGCTCCGAGTTGACAGCGCCGATGGACAACGAACTTATTCACTCTAGGCAGACACCGGCGCATCAGTGAATGTGATAGAATTTAAATGCACCTTTGGACTCCCCGTCAGAAGAACAAGTGTTCAAAAAATGGGAATTAAATAACACTCCAATTACGTGCAATCAAGAATTCAAAATCGTTGTCGACCTAATTGAACATATCTTTCTGGTTGTCCCGGATGATTTTCCGATAGATGATGACGGTATTGCTGGGAAACCATTTTTAGAAAAAGAAGACGCTATAATACTGGCAAAACAGAGGAATATCATTTTCAACAGGAAAAATAATTCGGAAACTTCAAATATTCAAACTAACTATTCACTTCCGAGAAGTAAATTATTAGAAGAAAACACTCGATTGAGTCACATTCTGAACAAACAGGACCGCGCCGAGCTTTGGGAAATTATAGATTCTTTTCAAGATATTTTTCATCTGCCCGGTGACCCACTACCTTGCACGCATCTAGCCGAACATTCTATAAAAACGATTGACGAAATTCCGATAATGTGAAACAATATCGGTATTCGCCAGCTCAACACTTTGAAATCTCCCGGCAAATTAAAGAAATGCAAGAAAAAGGAATTATCCAAGAATCCAATTCTCCATACAACTCACCATTATGGGTCGTCCCCAAGAAAAAGGATGCGTCGGGAAAACAAAAATGGCGTGTCGTAATCGATTTTCGAAAACTAAACGAAAAAACGTGATCCGATGCATATCCACTTCCCAATATTGAAGAGATTCTAGATCAACTAGGAAATGCAAGATATTACTCTGCTTTCGATTTGACAAGTGGTTTTCATCAGATACCAATGAAAAAAGAAGATCGTCAGAAAACAGCTTTCAGCACACCACACGGTCATTTCGAATATTTGAGAATGCCTTTTGGCTTAAAGAATGCGCCAGCAACGTTCCAACGAATGATAGACAACGCTCTGCGGGGACTAATAGGGCAAACGTGTTTTGTTTATTTGGATGACGTAGTCATCTACGAAAAAACTTTAACAGAACATAATGAAAAACTGCGGACGTTTTTGAAACGGATAAGAGATACTAACCTGAAACTACAACCAGATAAATGTGAATACCTGAAGCCGGAATTAGAGTATTTGGGTCATGTAATTACAGAAGAAGGGGTAAAACCTAATCCTGAAAAATGTAAAAGTGTCAAGGAATTTCCAAAACCAAAAAAATGTTAAAAACATTAAACAATTTTTAGGTCTTACCGGATACTATCGGAAATTCATGAAAGACTACAGCAAGAAATCCAAGCCTCTAACTCAACTTTTGCGTAAAGATGTTCTATAGGTTTGGAATAACGAACAGGAAAAATCTTTCGTGATGTTAAAAGAAGAATTATGTAAAGAACCAATTCTAGCTTATCCTGATTTCTCACGCGAATTTACGTTAATTACGGACGCTTCTGGGAATGCATTAGGTGGTATACTATCTCAAAATAAAAACGGAAAAGACCATTCAATAGCCTACGCGAGTCGAACATTAAATAAAGCAGAACAAAATTATTCAACAACGGAAAAGGAATTATTGGCCATAGTATGGTGCGTCAAACATTTCCGACCATACTTGTATGGTCGTAAATTCAGAATCATCACAGATCATCGACCACTTATTCGGCTCACGAATCTCAAAGACCCCCCTTCGAAATTAGCTAGATGGAGAATAACACTGGAAGAGTACGACTACGAAATAGAATATGAAAAGGGCAGCCTCAATACGAACGCTGACGCGCTGTCGAGGAATCCAATTTTAATAAACCTCCGCATGGATGAACCTCAACCGAGTACGAGTTATGAAAATAGTCGACAAAGACCACAACCTATCCCTGAAGGACGCCCAGAGAAGAGACCTCGGAACGAGAACTCAGAATCAGAACTGGAAGATTATCAACAAGAAGATCGCTTGGATAATGATGAAGAACCCCAGAGAACATCGAAAGTTGGGAAAAATCTTTATTTAACCAACTCCCCGATACCTGAAAATAATGTCGACGTCTCATTCATAAGAGCGCACGACCCCAATACCTTGGAAGTGTATCACGATGAGGGCGACCAAGAATACCATGTAATAATTGGAATCAATGCAGCTGCAACTCAAGCGGAATTACGTGAGAAATTTACAGAACTGCTCTTTTTGTCAATAGCAGAAGAATTTACGGAACTCCACATTGACCACGAAGCATGTGCTCAAATTGCTGGACTTCTGAAGAAAGAAATAGAAAACCTGTGGAAAGAATTATTTAAGAATGAAAATATTATCATACAGCCGCATGATAGAGAAAGAATTATCCCAGAAGTAGAAGAAATTGAGAATATTCTCAAAGAAAATCATGACAGTCCTGTAGGAGGTCATGGAGGAATAAAAAAAACTTACTACAGAATATTGGAAAATTATTTCTGGAAAACTCTACGAAAAGAGGTGGAAAATTACGTGAAGAATTTCCGAACTTGTCAAAGAAGTAAAGTTAATAGACATCCAACAAAGATGCCTATGGTAATCACCGATATACCGAACAAATTCAACGATAAAATTACAATGGACATCTGTGGACCATTACCCCTCATTGCCCAACGAAACAAGTACGCATTGACGATACAGGACTGCCTAACAAAGTTCTTCGTAGCGATACCCATGAAAGATTCCACGACACGAACTATAATCAATAAATTTATGAAACATTACGTAAGCTACTTCGGCGTACCGCGCAACGGACTGACAGACAGAGGGACAAACTTCACTAGAAACCTAATGAAGGACTTCTAGAAAATGTTGGGAATTAAATACATCACTACAACTAGTTTCCATCCTGAGAGCAACGGTAGTCTAGAAAGGAGCCATCAAGTGTTGAAGGACTATTTAAGACATTTCTCGAACGAAAATGCTGATGATTGGGATTCAAAAGTTCATTCAGCAAATCTATGTTACAATACATCGAAGCACGAGGGTACCGGGTTTACCCCATCAGAACTGGTTTTTGGAACCAACCCGAAGAACGTATCCTCATTGAAGACCACAAACGTTTCCTATCCGGAATACCTAGAAGATCTACAACTGAAGATCCATAAAACGATAAACGAAAGTAAACAAATTATGCTGGAAAGTAAGCAACGCACCAAAACTCGACATGACAGATTAATTAATCCCCAACAATTCAACGAAGGAGATTTCGTTTGGTTCAAAAAGGGTAATACATCGAACGAACGAACTTACACGTTGAATTTACTGTTTGAAGGACCGTATAGAGTATCAGAGAGGATCTCGGACACCCATTACAAAATACATAACAATAATGAAGAATATGTAGTACATGCAAATAGGTTAAAATATGCTAACATTAATTTATTTCAGAACAATCTTGATTAATCTTGTAATATGTAATGACCGAAATTTCAAGGAAACGGAATTTCCAACGTTACCGAGTCTACATGAAATATTTGGAAGCCCATACTTTAATTCTAGTTTGATTAATATCCACACAATAGAGACGCCTGATATCAAAGTCGGTGATTTAACTAAATACGGCACCAGATTGAACGAAATAAGTAGAGAAATAACAGAAATCGGTAACCATGAAAGAACAAAAACTCAACAAGGAAACGTTATTAATTGGATTTGGTATGGTCTATATACACTAGGTTCTTTAACCCTATTATATTTGCTGATTAAGTTCAAAGTATTTGCTATCATTAGACTCATGTTAATTACAATATTTATACCTTGTCAAGAATTACGCAAATACGTAACTTCGCGTCAAAAATTCAAAGAAAGCACTTTACACGATTCGAATACAACAGATCTGCACCAATTCAATTCAGTAATACCTAACAAAGCAAAGCGCACGCAGATACAGAGTAAATCAAGGTATTCATCTAATATTCAATTATCAGAATTTGAAGCTCAATAATAGAAATAAAGAAAAAATCCTATTGTCAAATTGTAAAAGGAATTTTTCATCTAAGGGTGGGGGTGTTCTGCCGGCACCTCATTTTTATTTCTAAATTTCGATCTCACGGAATCAAATGAATATTCCGATCAAAATACAGTCATGTCAGATGCTTGGCTCTCAAAATGACGATCTCACGAAAATCATGTAGCCGAAGCGCACCTTGCGACCGCGTCGTTCCCACAGTAAGATCTTTTTTTGTCAAGCGCATCATTTTTGATGCGCTGGACAAATGGGCATTTTAAAATCAGTCAGAAAGAAACCGCAGAACAATTCGGAACGGAACCGAAAATCTGAACGCATAAGAACTTTGAACGGATATAATATAATAACTAGTTTTAATCATTCAATCAATCTAAACAGTGTTAAATTCAATAATATAAAATTAAGTTATTTCTTTTTGTTAACTGCGAATTGTTCATAATTTATACGAAGTTTCATCAACCTCACACGGCATAACAATATATATAAAAACAAAGTTGATATCACTGTATTTGACAATAAAAGCACCGGACAATAAATATTTCGTTACTTAATTTGGTCAGATAATGAATATGGAAGCTTCGTATGAGATCTATTGTAAATATTGTGTTGTAAATTTCTATGGTAAATATTGTAAATATATTGTAAAAAATATTCTATACAAGTTATCTATATAGCGATTCAATGGATAACTAATTGAAATAATATATAATTCAGAAGATATATAAACAAAGAAACACCAAAAATGGTGTACAAAAAGGGAGACAAGTACATTTATCCCTACCACAAAGCAGTTAAATACAATCTCGACAAAAAGTCGTCAAATCGACCAAGTGTGCCAACTGAATATATTATGCGTACTGTTTATTATTGAGATGAGAACTTGAAGAAAAAAAAAAGGAAAAAGAAAATCCATAGATTTTTTTTTTACTGTTAAAAAAAAATAAGTTAACAAAAATTCATGGATAAAATTAGAAAAAATATATATGTATACTTTTGACCACTCGCGCCAAGTATACATATATATTTTTTCTAATTTTATCGATGAATTTTTGTTAACTTATTTTTTTTTAACAGTAAAAAAAAATCTATGGATTTTCTCTTTCCTTTTTTTTTTCTTCAAGTTCTCATCTCAATAATAAACAGTACGCATAATATATTCAGTTGGCACACTTGGTCGATTTGACGACTTTTTGTCGAGATTGTATTTAACAGCTTTGTGGTAGGGATAAATGTACTTGTCGCCCTTTTCGTACACCATTTTTGGTGTTTTTTGGGCAGATTATAGTATACCAACATACTGCAGATTGTTACTCATTGAGTAGATAAATTGAAGGTTCATATTCTACTAGGTCTTTCTGAAAGATACACCCCCACTCTTCCGTACTTGTCACTTCATGAGATTGGATGTGTCGTGATAAACGAATTGTATTCATTTTTTTATATACAAAAGCTATTCTATTAGTTTGTTGTGCATCAGTGATAACAATATAATGAACACGACCAAATATCAGGAGATCACTACTGGAGTCTATAATTAATGACATGCTTATTTCATACAACGTGCCATATATTTTCATCCATGGTACTACAAAGCTGGTATCATACAACTCGCGCGGAATAATATCTTTGAGACGATCATGTTTTTTAATTATGTTTGAAAGGTAAACAAAAGGTTCATTAGCGAAACCCCAAGATACACGTGGTGGAAATCCTTTCTTGTCACGGAAACGCAAACACAACTTTTGTTGGTTTTTAATTGCCAATGAATAAGCTGGATTGACCCGAGAACGTATCGATCTCGCATCATTTCTTGATTTTTGATGGTAACCTTCCGGTCGCATGCACGAATAAAACCGCAAAGGCCCAAGTATACTCATCAATCGAGGATAATGTATAGGATGATGGAATTTTGGCAAAAGCGGTGGTTGAAAAATTTCGATATAAAGTTCATGGTGATGTGATATGAGGTTTTTGACTCTAAAGATTTTTTCATCGGTATAAAAACTACTGCTAACTATAGAAATAATTTCTCTCAGCAATATATGCAATTCCCATACTTAGTTGCTTCAGGAATTAGGTCACCTATATAAAGTCCAAGATAGTGCGAGAAATATATTTTCCAACATCTGACAATACTCATTCGGAAGACAAGGAATATAACAATATAACGCACTCAGTTTATGTATACCGCGATGCGACCCCAAGGGATTGTTGATTTCTACGTCATCAAACTACAGTATCAAAGGCAGAACGTCTTTATCTTTAAATTTTTTCACAACTGTCAACCATAGTTTGCCTTGGTGGCGATTTCATGGATAGGTTAGCTTTACATTTATCAATTTCTATCATTGAGATATTAAAAACGTTCGGAAGTGATAGAAATTTCTGTAATACCAATTTCATTGGTATCATGACTACATTAATTTTGATAGTATACATAGTACGCTATCCGGCTTGCCGTTCTGAACTTAATCTGTGACCAATGATTTTCAATATAGGCGGAATCAAATTATTTGATATTTTGAATTCGTTCATGCTTCTATGTTCACTTTTGAATGAAGAAATTTTCCTTCATATAATATCAGACATGAGATTGAAAGTTGATTCATTATCTGAAGAATGACCAGAATTTAATTCACCGAAAATTTCATGAATAATGGAGTGATTCAAAGTTGTCACATTCTTAATTATTTCTGTCGCGAATGATCGTGGCAATGCTTCTTTTCCATAAAATTGAGCTGCGAAATTATCAATGAGATTGTGAATTTTTTTACTGAATCTGTCCATATTCATGTTTCGCTTGATTACTATTTTTGAAAATGGATGGTGTGTAGGAACCGAATTACATTATTCTGGCAATTGTGCCCTTGAAATTGATGGAGAGTCATTACTAGATTGTGCGTATTGAAATACTACATCCCCGAATCTTCTATTCTGTAGAGGAAGCGATGGCAGTTTTGGAAAGAAAGATTCGATACTATGGGATTTTGCGGGCTCTGAGTTATTAGATGTTGATGCTAACTGTAAACATTTCGTATTACTAGAAAATTCATCGGTATTTTTTCCAGCTTTGCAACATGTTGGAGAAGCTTGCTGTCGATTTAAGATCTCACCGTTCACGAAATCGGATGATTTTGAAATGTTTACTTCACTGACAGTAGGTATTTGTTTTGAATTTAAGTCTGCATTTGCATGTTCTATTCGTAAATGTTTGAGGTAATTGTGAATAGTGCCGAAAGAGTTACCACAGTGACAACAATTACACTGCTCTTTATTACGTGATCCATGCTTATTTTTCATGTGCAATATAAAATTCTCTGAAGGCACGATCACTTCACAAAATGGACATATGTGCGACCTTTTCGCTGAATCTCAAATTCAAGAAAATAGCATTAAGTATACTATAAGTCGGATGGGAAAATCTCAAGAGGTAACAACACGCCAGTGTACGAAACAGGTATGTATAATAGAATTTCCATTCTTAAACTTAAATTGAAAGTATTATAAAGTCAATTATTTAAATTAATGAACTCTTCACGATATACCTCTCCTGCGTTCTATTATATGTTAATGTGCGGAAAGTATGTTTTAGCTCACCGAGATGACATTTCCTTCTCTAAAGTTGTAACGAGGCGCATTATATATGATATTGGCACTTCGCCTTTGATAGTGATGTTGTACAGCCCCTTCTGAATCAGCATCCAAATATGTTTACTTTCTTCTAGGTATTGCGCATCGAGTACAAAGAACAATTCGAAGCAAATCTAATGCGGAAATCGCTGATGATGCTTTGTACTGAATCGAATTCACGCAAACTAACATAGATTCGATTTCTCCGATGCTTTTACCAACTACAATTAAATATGCTTGTGGATTGGACGCCTGCATGCTGTTTTTATCAGTTCTCCTTGTTTTTTGGCGACATCACTAACATTCTGAAATTATGACAAACATTCAGCGGTTGTTGTAAAATGAAATATTGGTCGTGAAAGATGAATTAATACAGAAATCGACGTGACAATACTTACAGTTACAAAGATCACAAGGCTTTGCTCGATTTTTATTTTGCGGTTTTTTGTTTTCCCTCCTTTTTTTTCTGATGGCAATTTTGTTTGTGGAGGAATCAAATGTGGAAGCAAGAGTAATTGCGCGATGGTTTCCGTATCTGGAAATGTAGAAGTATTTATGTCGCGGCGATAATGTCGAGGTAATCAATATTCATCATTCGAAGTTGTTTGTTCCTTCAATTTTATAAATTGCTCAGATTTTTCATTCGCATCATATTTCTGTTTCGTTCGAATGACATCTATAAATTTATTCCAGCTTTCACATGAAATTTTTCTTATGCTTTGGTTGTAGTTTTTCTCAATAAATTCTTCTTTTTGTAGTAAATATTCGAAATCTTTGGTTATTATAGCTGATCCATGTTCACAACTTTTTAGAGCTTTCCATTTTTCAAATATATCATCAATAGTAGGCTGCTTTTCCCGGTTGCGGATAAATTTATAGCGATACCCTGCAGTTATTTTCCAATGAATCAATAGATCGTCTAATGGATCCACATTCTCATTGAGCCAATCTACACTTGCTCGTACACTTTCGTTTTGGTCTGCGCAATGAAAAGATACTTTCCATATAGGGTTTTACAACCGGTCCAAGCATAGGCCATCACTGGTTGCCATCGACCCAACCATGGCACAGAAACAGCAGCCGCGTTACCTCGCGTTTTAAATTCTTTTTCTTTTGTGTTCATTCACAACAGGCATCGATGACACATTCTTCAAATTGTATTTCACCGCACTGTGAGATGAAATAGCGGGATCGGCTTGTATTTGTGACTGGCCTTCATCATCTGTGCTTTCAATTTTTTTCGTCTTATATGACCGTGTCAAACGCTTTTTTCCCTTTTCCAAAGTTTCTGTGGAAAATTGATTCATATAATTGGAGAATTAATGTATTGCGTATATAGGAATTTAACATACGTGATCAGGCGAGGACATATAATAAATACGTGAACACTCGTTCACACTGATTCGTCTACATGTCAGCATGAATGAAAAAGATTCCAGTACATGAAAAACTAATTAATGAAATATATTTTCTTACTCGTGCGTGAGAGAACAGTAGCAATGAATGATTCCCATTGTTTTTTCGGTGGTGCACAATTTTCCACCCATTCTCGAACTCTGCTGTACTCATCTGTAGGCGGAAAATAACAGAAACATTGCCCTTCTTTTTCAAAAACCCATGATAATGGAACAAGTTCCACTCAATTTTTACTATCGAACGTGTTGATTTTTGAATAAGTTGAAGTTGGTTTTTAGAGAATAAACGTTTATTCTATCGGAATTACAATTATAAGTACTACACTCGCAGTGACACGGAATAGAGTGAGTATAGAGTATAGAGTAGCCAGAAACACAATCTAACAAACTAAGAAATTACATTAGAAGGCGCGAAATTTAAATTAACATTTCAATACTCTCTTCAAATTAGAGCCTTCTTTTCTATATAGCATAAAGTGCAAAGCCTTACAATATACAATATGAATAATATTTAGTTACAAGTTTTGTTGTTATACAAAAAAATGAACTATTTATAATTATTAAGTTTGCACATGCCTATGTTACTTCTCATAGATATCAACTTATCCTTGGACAATGCTTTGGTAAACATATCAGCATATTGGTTGTTTGTGTTTACATAGCTAAGACTGATAACATTTTCATAATATTTTTCTTTAATAAAGTTATATTTAATATCCATATGTTTGCAACGCTTGTGAAATTCACTATTTTTAATAACGTTAATTGCACTTTGATTGTCAATGTTTATGATCACAGACTCTTGTTTATATTCACTTATTTCCTGTAATAGTCTTAACCACATGGCCTCTTTAGTGGCAGCACAAGCAGCCATGAACTCTGCCTCGGTTGTAGACAAGGCCACAGTTTGTTGCCTTTGGGAGGACCAGGTAATGGCGGCTCCATTCTTAAGAAAAACATAACCAGTTGTTGAACGCCTTGTTTCAATATCGTTGGCAAAGTCAGCATCACTCTACCGTACTACATCAGTGCTGTCTGGCTTTGACATGTAGCACAATCCATGATATATAGTATCTTTTAAATACTTGGATTATTCTTTTGACAACATTCCAGTGAGATTCATCATGACAGTTTAAGAATCTACTCACATGACTGACTGCAAACAAAATGTCTGGCCGGCTTACTGTTGCTGCATGTATGAGAGATCCTACGGCTTCTCTGTAGGGATATTTTCTTTCAGGTAGCCCATCAGTCTTTATAAGTTTGACATGTGGATCAACTGGTACACTGTTAGAGTTTGCTTCAGTCATATTGAACTTCTTTAATGATTGCTAAATATATATGGTCTGGTGTACAAAAATATGATTATTGGATGTTTCAATTTGCATTCCTACAAAGCAGGAAAGAGGATATGTTTCGACCTCAAAATTAGTTTGAAGATCACTAATTACTTCAGTTAGAACTGATTTATCTTTACAAAGTAAAAGTCCATCGTCAACATATAGACACAAGTAACATGTTATTCCTCTAGATAATCCAATATAAATGCACTGATCTGCTTTACATCTTTCAAACCCAAATTTCTTTAAAACTGAATTAAATTTTGTATTCCAACATCTTGGTGCCTGTTTTAGCCCGTATAAGGATTTGTTGAGTTTACATACCATGTTTGAGTTGCAGTCCAATCCCTCAGGTGGAGCCATGTAAATTGTTTCTTCCGGGTCACCATACAGGAAAGCAGTGTTAATGTCGAATTGGAATATCTCTAAATTTTTCTGAGCTGCAAGTGATAATAATAATCGTATAGAGTCATACCTCACTGTCGGCGCAAAAGTTTCATCAAAATCTATCCCTTCTGTTTATGCATATCCTTTTGCACAGAGCCTTGATTTGTAACGAGGACCTGTTGGTTCGTTTTTGATGCGAAATACCCACTTACATCCGATAGGCTTGGTGTTTTTCTACCAATGTCCAAGTAACATTTTTAGAATGTGATTCTCATTCTTCTTTTATTGAAGTTTTCCACTTTTCAGATTCAATTGAGGTTAAAGCTTCTTTGTAATTCTGAGGAATAGAATTGATCTTTTCTTTACTGTAGCACAGGTAAGTTTTATCTTTATTTTCATTTAACTTTGATAATTCTCTGTTTCTTGGTTTCAATGTTATTTTAGAAGGTGTTAACGATAGTTGAATATTTATATTTGGTTTATACTCGGGATCTACGTTATCTTCTTGATCTGACATATATTCACTAGTGGTGTTCGAAGTATCTGATGTGTCCTTAGAATTCAGAGATGTAAACTTATCATTTTGATCCAATGATGTATCACACATTGTTTCTTTCTCTGCCAGATTTATAGGAAGATAGTTTCTTTCTACTGTGATCTCTAAGAAAACGGCATCTCTGCTTTTAATCACAGTTTTAGAGGCAGGTATTATAAACCTATACCCTTTTGTATTATCACAGTATCCGATGAATATAGCTTTCTGTGATTTACTGTACCACTTCTTATGTTTTTCTTTTGGGAGATGTATCATAGCTTCACAGCCAAATATTTTCAGATGACTTATATTTGGTTTCTTCTTGAACCATATTTCTTCTGGAGTTTTAAAAGTCAGTGAACGTGTTGGAGATTGTTCAGTAATTGATACAAATGCCACACGAGCATGGTGGCAGCACCTCCTGGGTCACTCGTGCAGTCAGTCGAGTGACCATAATTATGCACTGTCCAGGAGGATGAGTGAGTCGCGCAGTAATTTGCATAGCGCACGCGCGACTCATTCGTGTAGAACTGCTGATGCGTAGGCGCACCTATTACGTGCGCTAATCAATTGAGGAGGATGAGTGACTCGCGCAGCAACTTGCATAGCGCACGCGCGACTCATTCGTGTAGAACTGCTCATGCGTAGGCGCACCTATTACGTGCGCTAATCAATCGAGGAGGATGAGTGAGTCGCGCAGTAACTTGCATAGCGCACGCGCGACTCATTCGTGTAGAACTGCTCATGCGTAGGCGCACCTATTACGTGCGCTAATCAATCGAGGAGGATGAGTGAGTCGCGCAGTAACTTGCATAGCGCACGCGCGACTCACTCTTGATGAACTGATCATGCGTAGGGGCACCTGTTGCGTGCACTAACCACTTTGAGCCGGTCTGACCATGTGCACGCGCATGCTGAGATGCGCGGCCAATCAGAAAATTCACAGTCATGATCAGACCACATCCGCTCAACAACACGAGGCCGGAAAGAAAATTGCCGGCATCACTTCGACCACGAGCATCAGTGCAAGCACACGTGTTTTTTCAGCTACGCTCAGTTATTATTCAGTATTCAGTTCAACTCATCTTCAGTTCAGCTCAGAAAATTGTGTTCCTTCAGCAACTAGTGCATCTTCATCAGAAGCGCAATAATGCAGATCAACTCATTGCCCACGTTGTTAGCAAGTGTGTGTATCAGCATTAAATTCAGTGTCTCATACAGTTCATTAGACTCATCGAGCGTGCATCGTGCAACCGCGTGGTAATCAGTGTTTAAATATTATCTACATTTCAGTGACTACTCGAACATTCAGAACAAGTTGACTCAGTGCAATTAATATCAGTAATCATTTGTGAACAATTCTGTGATTCTTGTCATTATTTTTAATAATAAATTACGCTTGTTAAACGCATCCAAAAATTCTATCCGCCACCAGAATTCCACCGTATATTCCTGCGCATTATATTCTCTAATATAATAATCACTTCAGCCATTGCTCTTTCAGCATTTTTCAGTAACTTTCAGACAGAGATCTATTAATTAGGTCAGCAGCTGTGTGTATTGCTTCTGCCCAGTACAGTTTGGGAAGTTTTGCATTAATCAACAGACACTTTGCTTTTTTAACAAGCGTACGATTCATACGTTCGGAGACATCATTTTGTTCAGGTGTATAAGGCATTGTTGTTTGATGAACGATACTAACTGTTGCTAGGAACTCAGAAAAAGCATTGTTTATATAGTCAAGTCCATTGTCTGTACGCAAATATTTTATACTGCACTCCAATTGATTTTCAACTTGACATTTGAATTCTTTGAATTTTTCAAGAGCTTCTGATTTTTTCTTTAAGAAATAAACAAACACCTTTTTTGAAAAGTCGTCTATAAATGTGATAAAGTATTTTGCACTACCTATGGAAGTGGTTTCCATAAGTCCACATATATCTGAATGTACAGTTTCAAGTATATGTGTAGCTCTTGAATGGCTTGACTCAAATGGCAGGCGTGTTTGTTTACCTTCTAAACAAGTCAAACAGGTCAGATTGTCTTCTTTCTTAGATAATTGCACACTATCTGTATTTTCTTCAATTTTCTTTAAATCACTGAAATTGAGATGCCCCATTCGTTGGTGCCTGAGATAAATATCTTCTTTATCAACATCAGATATGTATGCTTGAACATTGTACAGATTTAACCGGTACATATTGTCGATTAAGATAGCTGTTGCAACTATTTTCTTACGACTGTTAAAAATTACACAGCCTTCATTATTAAATTTCACTGCACCACCATGATTTACAATCTGACTGACTGATAGTAAATTTGTTGCTTACTCAGGCACATATAAAACATTTTGAAATAAAACTTTGTTACTCCGACCTCTGTCGTCACAGATATCCAAACTCAGCTGACCAGAGCTTTCTATTGGTGAGGATTTGTTATTTGCAACTTTAATTGTCTTCACTAGTGGTACTGTTTCATTATGCAATAATAGTAGATATATACAGCCGGTTCTATACCAGTTCTGTTTTACCGGTTGACTATGATGGTAAGTGGTTTGTATTTAAACTAGTTTATCGACGGTTGGAGATGATCTGTTTTGTCGAACTATAGTATGACGATTTATTGACGGTTGGAGATGACCTGTTTTATCGTGCTATAGTATGACGATTTATCGACAGTTGGGGATAGGTTGTTGAACTATGGTATGATAATTACTTACCGATAGCTGGTTTAAATGATTTTATCGAACTATGATATATTGGTATCTTGCCGATGGTTAGGGGTTTGCTCTAGTATCACCTAGTTGAACTATAGTACGTCAATTTGTTTGTTTTCACTCTAGTTTATGTGATTGTATGCAATTGTTCTTGTTCTAACATCACATATTACCCAATACGATTTGATTCTACCATACTTCCAATGTTTTGCACCCATACATTCATGACGTCATTCTCAAGACAAAAAATTATGATGGAGTGGGGAGGGGATTTTTGAACGTGCAAGTTCATTCTTGTTCAGTAATAGTTCAGACTTGCTAGTGAAAGTGTGAGTTCAATAAAAGAAGGAAAAAATGGAAATGATATTAGATGTGCAGGGTTTCATGTGTCCAGTGAATCAATTTATTGTGAAAGAACTTGCAATGATTCTCATCAATGATAGAACAGAAGATGTACATGGATTGACACGCATGCTATTCCAACCACCATTCAAATGGGAAAGTTAATCGAAACAATATCAAACAATGAATCCATGGGTGATGCGGAATTACCATGGAATATTGTGGGATGCTGGAGATATACCATATGATCGTCTGAATGATGTTCTTGACATAATCTTGAAAGATGTCACTTACATTTATGTGAAAGGTACAGAGAAGAAACTGTGGCTTTTAAACCTCATTGGGCGATCCAAAACTATCATTAATCTTGAAAATTTTGGATGCCCATCATTGAGAGATATCACGGTGAGGAATTGCAGTTATCATGAATATAGGAAATCTGGACTTACATATCACTTTGCCATAGAAAATGTTCAACAATTAAAATGTTGGATAGAACAAACACAGATTCATAATCCATCGATTGGTAGATCATTCGAATTGTATTATCAACTGGATGAAAGAATTGAAGATATGAAACCTGAGGACATTGCGTGTTTTCCAAAAGAATTCATTTTGAAGTTCGCGGCAAAGAAAATTGATGAAATTTGGAACAAATTACCAGCACAATTGCAGAGAGATGAGGATATATTGTCTCACCGTAGATGTCAGAGACATTATAATTCAAGTGCTGTTGATCATGATGAATTTGATGGAGCCATTCCAATAGTTGAAAATTGTCTTGAGTGTAAAAATGAAAAAGAGACAAATGATTACATTGATACGAAGATTGGATGTATACATATATAATGAGTAAAAATAATAAATATATTTTCAATATTACAATTCACCTCTTGTTATTATTCACTATTACCCCCCCCCCCCCCCCCCCCCCCCCCATGTATGATTATTCCTACGTAAGCTTGATAACATAATGGTTCCTTTGTAGAATCAATATTTCCTAACGTAAATAAAATGTCATTGGCAATTCATAATAATGAGATCCCATTTATCAATTGAACCAGTAATTGTTTACTTCACATCTTTAAGGCACCCATTTTACTACTCAAACTTATGAATGAATGAATGATAGTATATACACACACACACACACACACACACAACCACCACGCGGTCTAGTGTGGGAAGCGCCATTTTTGTTTTCCTACAATACATGGATGAAGGTTAGAGTAAACGTATGGAGCGCACCCCCACGAGAATCTATGGAATCTATTTGAATTTCCCCACGCGCGAAACTGAGGTGATCGGGGATGTTCATGTTTGCGTTTTTTTTTTCTCCTCATTCGAAATGTAACAAAAATATAGTCTATGACATATATATATACATATTTTTTTTTTCATTTTCTTCCGATACTACACTTAATAAGTGAAAGAGTGGGAGGGCTGTCCAATTAAATACATCCTTTTTTTTTTTTTTTGATTATCAGATGGAATATATGTATATATATATATATATATATATATATATATATATATATATTATATGTTTCAACAAGTAAAAACTATGAAAGAATTCTAATGTAACATTGGTGAGGAAAGAAGAGAGGAATAAACAATTAATAAATGAAAAGATATGCAAGTAGAAATGGGAGTCATAAGAAAAAATAAAGTAGCTATATATTTTCCAAGCAAATGAACGATAAATATATTCACGTAATTTAACATCTCTTTTTTGTACATACTGTCTGTACATCTGAATGACACCATCAATATTATATTAGAATTCTTTCAAAAAGTTGATACTGTAGGTTGAAGGACGATTTTTTGTTATTGTACTGGCGCTTGTATACTGTCTGCGTAGGGGTACAAACAGTACGGCGCCAAGGTGGTTATAATTTGAATTTACATGCAAAAGTATTGGGGACACACCACGAGATACACCAATTCTTCCATCAACTAAAACCAATGATTGGTATGAAGATTGTGACAGTATGAACCGGCCACTGTCCACGAAGGATCTTTAAATTGGTTACAATTTGGTTACCCTAAGGAAGTTCTTCGTTGGGCTAGGATACCTTGGAAGAATTCATAAAGACATTTGAATTATCATTAATTCCCGGGCACGCGCCCGAGTGACACCTATGATTTCAGGTACCCGGCGCCGCCGCAACGACACAAACAAATATAAGGGGGAGATTTGAACGACACGGGACACTTCGCTGCGCGACGGAGCTATTCACACTTAGACTTAGCGACTCGCCAGTCGCCAACCGCACTCTCTCAGTACCGGGATACGGAGTCATTACATAGTACTAGGCTATCAATCTACGAAGAACAGTAGAACCGGAACATACAGTATCAGTATCGGGAGATATCAATTTCGTAATATTCGAGTGGAAGTTTCCAAAGCTCGGGGGTATTGAGCCTTATGGCACTCGAGAACTAAAAACGACTACGACGGAAATTACGAGCGAGGACGTTCGGTTTGGGACACCTCGCAGGCACATTTAAAAACGGGAGTTTCGCCACAATATTCGGAGGTGCCGAATCTTTGCCACGCCGGACCAACATTCACCAAGTTTGCTTGAGCCACTAGTTGCTCTTTCGGTCAACGGGCAATTGACCGGAGACGTTATTCTGGGCTAGTCAAAGCCACGAGTAAAACATAAATCCACACCGGTTGCGTTGCTATATGAAGGACGGTATAGACGCATCGCCGAATCACAATCGTGTGGTATAAGCGAATAAATACCCCGTGGACAAATTAAACTAGGATCTATGCTATCCACCTATAGAAGTCAAATTAAATAAGACTCGCATCAATTCTATTGAGAAATTAATATCGATATCATTTTCGCCGCGAACTTATTGAACACCAAGTCTTAAATTGTTAACTATTTTCATT
Organism: Zele albiditarsus; assembly: GCA_958496275.1. NCBI lineage: Eukaryota > Metazoa > Arthropoda > Insecta > Hymenoptera > Braconidae > Zele > Zele albiditarsus. The sequence continues at coordinate 591,257 of OY292415.1, forward strand.
GAACAACTATTAAATAAATTCTAAAGTGTTTTGTTATCTAAACTGCTTCTGTGAGTGCCGCTACATTCTTTCACCTGTGCACCGCTTACTCCTTGCTGCTTTCTCTTTCTGCTTGGCTTGCTTCTCCATCTCCGCACTGCTAGGACCACGACGAGACATCGAACCTGAGAGAACCTCGAGGACACCACGAGGCTCATAGGACCATGGAGTATTTGGCATTCTACTGCTTGCTCTTCATACTCGTGAGTATTAATACACCACGGGTAAAGTCATGTTCTCGCTTCTTGCTCCGCATAAGCTTATTCTGGGTAGCTAGGGTTTATTATAGCATGTTCCCATTAATAATACCAATAAAAGCGGCAAGAGACATTTCCGGCTTAGAGCCCGACCCTTCGACTGATCACCGCAGGATAGGACTCGCGAGGATGGATCCCTACTGGAATCCACGCCGGAATTAATTTCAAACGTCTCAGCCTAAAATATTTATTTCATTTTTATCTTATATTTATAAACTATTGACTTCGGATACTAGATCCCCCAAAGACTGCTTGCCGAAGGGCAAATCGCTCGCCGAACATTATTAATTCTGCTTTGGACTCGCGCCTCATTTAAAATTGTCACCTTTGAACCTAAAATACAAACAATGGCTTCTGCGGATGAGTCCCTCGGGACACACGCCGTGAGATAGTCGAAGGATGTTCATGAGGAGCTGTGGCAAAGCCTAGGCCTATGGAGTGTTTCTCCACCTCACTACATAGGGCCAAGTAGGTATACAAAAGGAGGAGTGGCGCCCAATTTCGGAATATATTCCACACTAGTACTACGAGGGCCACTTCAAGGAGTAAGACATGGGACTGCAGTGGGAGGCATCCGCATATGCTCCCATGCAGTAACCATGCTGTCTTAAGATAATGTACGTGAAAAATTACTGAAAAAGGTGGAAGAATTTCAATAGCGTGATTCAGGATGGACACTGGTAGGAATAGAAAATTTGCTCTTGAATTTGAATAGATATATTCCATTAGAAGGAGGAGATTCATCAACATGGGTAGCTTTACCCAAAGACATTCAACAAAAAAGGGCTGTTGTTGATATTATCAATAACGATGAATTCGGTTTTCTATGATACACCACAGCAGCCATCACAGCGAAGAATCATCCAGTCAAACTACACAGTGATCGGAAATCATCATATCCACATTTCAGCGAGGTAAATCTAAAGTATGAGGGCTTCACATTCCCCATGAGATTGCACCACATTGCAGCATTTGAAGATGTTAATAATCTTAGGATAGATGTCTATGGGGTCGAAATGGAAAAGCGTCAGGATAAAAGCATCATCGTCCCATATTATGTGAGTAAGAAAGATTCAATTGATGATCAATCAACAATTAATTTACTTATGATAGAGACTGATATTGACATGGATGAAGATGGTGATAATGAATGTCGTAACACCATCCATATACATAAATGTAAAAAAATTTACCATTACACATGGATCAAAAATCTTTCGCGTTTATTATCTAGTCAAATATCGAAACATAGTCTCGAACTTGTTATTTCTGATAGACGCTTATGTCATTTTCATTCAAAAGACTCTTATATGAATCATAGAGTGGATTGCATCAATATAAATAAAATGCTTAGAATGGAGTTACCAAATGATGATGATGATAATGACGGAAAAAAGAAAGTGTCATTCAGAAAGTATCAATATAAAGAATCAGTCCCATTTGCTATTTATGCTGATCTTGAATGCATTTTAGCATCGAATCCTGATGTAACCCAGAAGCATATACCACATAGCATAGCATATTATTCACATTGTGCGTATGATGATGTTACGTCCTGATGAAATGTTTGATTGCAGATATTCAAGTTACAACTTGAATCTAGTTATTGACGAAGTTGGTTGAGTAGATGCGAATACTGAAGTTCGTTTCGGATGGTTATTCCTTATGGTTGTTCGATGATTCCAACGGGGACGTTTTCAGAAATAATTTAATTTAGATTTTTGTTCCAAAAATGGTAAGGGATCGTGCGCTTGCCACTGCTATGCGCAGGTGAATGATTTGGACGCTGGATGACGTGTGTGGTTTAATTTAATAGCGTATATGATGTGTTTCACAACCGACACTTGTACACTTTATTATATTGTAGATTTTTCAAATGGTAGAAATACACATTGATTATTGAATTTATTACTTTTGAAGTTTTTGAATGTATTTGAGAGGTTCTGAGTGTTGTGAGCAACTGACTGATTTTCTAACTGCCGTGGATGATTGACTGATCTCCGACTTGGTGTTACGAATGGCTGAAGACCTCTGACTGCTCTAACTTCTCTCTCCCATGTCTGTGATTCGACTGAGGTATATATATTGTTGTGTGTTCTTGTCATCACAGGTGGGCTGTTCCTCATTGGTTGATTTGGTATGGTTCGATTAGTTTTGCAATGGGTCAATGCCTTTGCATTCGGACAGAAAGCCCAACGTTGCATTTTCCGTGCATTGCCCTCAGCTCCGGTTTGCAGTGGCAGCTTGTGTCCCGAGGAATGTGCTGAGGCTCTAGGCTTCAGCTGGTGTTCAAGTTCAGTGTCTTATAAACTATTTGCTGATGTTGAGGAGTGAATGGAATGTATGAAGATTCGGTTTGCGAAATGTTGCTTAATCCAAGGTTAATGACTTATAAACTAATGAATGTTTATTTGACATGATCTTGAATCAAAGCGTTAATTTATATTATTTTGATAATTTAAATAGTGTGTGGGTGGATGTGTATGTTTGGGGTTGAAGGTTAGATATGACGTAACAATGACACATTATCAGAATTCGAATTAATTCGCGATCCTACTTGTATTGGATCATTCATTGAAAAATTGCATGAAATCACGAAAAGAATCAATGAAATTTATTCAGATAAAACACCAATGCAGCCATTATCAAATAAACAAAAAGATGAATTTCGAAATGCTAATTCTTGTCATATTTGTGAGAAGCTTTTCGAGCCACTTGACATGAAACATCGTGATCATTGTCGCTTAACCGGCAAATATCCTGGTCCTGCACATGAGCAATGTAATCTCAAGTATCAAATACCTAATTACATTCCAGTGATTTTCCATAACTTATCAGGCTATGATTCACACTTCATAATGAAATCTTAAGCGAAAGGTTCTAAGAGTTCAGTCTCACTTCTACCCATAAACAAAGAAAAATATATAGCATTCAGTAAACAAATACCTAATACAAAAATAACTCTTCGTTTCATTGATTCTTTATGATTCATAGCAGATGTATTTGAAAACTTTAGACGTGGCTGTTTCTCTACGTATAATCTCGATCCATTACATTATTATACAGCCCCTGGTTTAGCTTTTGACGCGATGATGAAATATACAAAAACAGAATTAGATCTTTTCACCGACCCCGAGATGTTATTATTTATTGAGAAAGGTGTGCGACGCGGTGTAGCACAATGTGCGAATCGTTATGCTAAGGCGAATGACCGGTATATGGATAAAGAATATAATCCAAACGATGTGGAATCAAACCTCATGTATTTTGATGTAGATAATTTGTATGGTGCGGCAATGAGCGAATATTACCATTTGGTGGATTCGCGTGGGAGGAAAACCTCATGATTAATGTAGATATGATACGTAGAATTCCTGATGATTCACCAATCGGTTATATTTTTGAAGTGAATTTAGAATATCCGAAAGAATTGCATGAGTTGCATCGTCATCTTCCATTATGCCCAGAACATTTTACACCACCGTCGGGGAAGACTTCAAAATTAGCTACAACACTCTTCCCCAAGGAGAGATATGTTATACATTATAAAAATTTCAAACAATGCTTAAGTTTGGGTTTAAAGCTACGCAAAGTCCACAGAACGCTGGAATTCAATCAATCACCATGGTTGAAAAAATACATTGACTTGAATACAGATTTGCGGAAAAAATCAAAAAATGAGTTCGAAAAGAATTTCTTCAAGTTAATGAACAATGCTGCATTCGGTAAGACAATGGAAAACGTGAGAAAAAAGAAAGATGTTAAGATCATATCAGAATGGAGAGGACGTGGGGGGGGGGGGGGGGGGGGGGCACGATCACGCATTGCTATACTTTATATTTGCTCACCCGAACTTTATCGCCCATTCCAAATTTCCGTCTTGGTCTTTCAGCTACTACTCGATGATTCTTATACACAGTTCGCAGTGAATTCTTTTCATTTGCAGATGTGACATCTTTAAGCTTCATTTTGATTGTGCGATGTTTGGAATTGTTATACTCTATCATCAAGTCCGGCAATATATCAATCCATTTATATTTTCCACGGAGACTGAATTTTTTCCACATTTTATTTTTCAATGTACGATTGAATCGCTCACATATTGACGCTTTCATATTACTGAATGTTGGATATTGTGTTGTTTTATGAGTGCCTTGAACTCTTTATTATAGAATTCTTTACCTCGATCAACATGTAATTTTTGTGGCCGATGTCCAGTATCCAAGATAGTTTTCATTACATTCATAACATCTTTACTTGCTTTCGACTTGATTGGTATACTTCAAGCGAATTTAGAGAAAATGTCAATTACAGTTAGCATGTACTTATAACCGTTATCTTTACTTGCATAGGCTATCATGTCAACAATATCTGCTTGCCAAGTTTCATCTAATCCACGCATCTGAACTTGACGGCGTGTATAATTCATGCGAGTGGGTTTGTGTAGTTGATCCACCAATGCTACCTTTCTGTCCATTTTTTTTTTTCTATGTTTTATCGGTTCTATTTTTATTATTGTCACGTATTGCGTTCAGTTAGACTACCGCACGTTGAATGATTGGAAATTGTTCTGCCAATTCCTTTTGAAAGTTTTCATGTTCTTTCTTAATGATTTCACGGAATTTCTTTGCTTGTGCCTTATCTTCCTGACGTAATGATGTAAGCTCTTGACGTAACGATGTTAGCTCTTGACGTAATGTTGTTACATTCAGATCAATATTTTCATGTTTAAAATTCATAATATTCATCATGGCACTAAGAGGTACAGCATCATCAGCGTCTACAGGAGTCGCAACATTAGATAGTCTTTTTCCATCCATGTCATAGTACCCATCCATAGTGACTTTGAATCCAAAGACAGGAAGACCTCGACTATTACCACTGATTTCACCATTTTTCCTTAATTTCCGTCCAAATATATATACACTCATCTTAGTACTTCCAGACAGTCGATATGTGAATGAATGAATAATCCTGGAGATGCAGATTAATAAATGATTTCAGCTTCACGTAGTTCTTCTATAATGGAGATTATTTCATTGGTATGACTGGGGTTGCCTGCGGCTTGGGATGCCAAGAGCAATCGTAAACGATCAACCAGTTCATTTGCATCATCCCAATATACAGGATCTATTGCTTAATTCTTGTTTCGTGCAATTTTGTAGTGAGGTGATGCTTTTCCTGATCGTCTCCTATTTTTTGTCATTCTTCTCGGTGATGATACGTATCTTGCAACATAATTTTGGTACTTGAAACTTTTATCTTGCATCAAGCTATCATTCGGATCATATTTTTTGTATAAAGTATTAGTTGACTTGAGGATTTTCTCATAATTATTCTCATCACCACTACTTATCAATGATTCCTTTGGTGTTCTACTAAATAGTAATTCTAGTAATCCTGGAGTTTGTGGATAACGTTCACTAGCTACCATTATATAATTATCGGGGAATTCAATAGGTGAATCTCCCATCAGTAAGAGATTATTCTTCATTCGAACACCAAATCTATCTTTTTTATTCGGATTCACATGCGTTTTTATGTATGATGCAACCAAGCCATTCCCCGGTTGTTTCATGGGTGAACTCGCAGATTGCATTTCATCATGCTTGAAATTCTTGATTGTTTCATTCTGTAATGATTTTTGCTATGGTGGATTGGGTTGAATTAGCTCAAATTAGTTTAACACAAAATTATATTCATTGTTTGTTAATTTTGATAAATTTCTAATCGTTAGAACAAGCATAAAGATATAAAGTATAGACAAATTCAGTTGAACTCAACAACAAATTAACTGACGCGATAAGAACAAAAAAATGCAGTGTAATGTAAAATGTTGTGAGCCGTCCGTCACTCAATTGCAGTTCACCGTGAAGCGGTACATTAATTATGATTGAACTGAGCAACTGACAAAATTGAATGTAAGAATCAAATTGAGTGTAACAATAGATGTATAATGAGGTGTGATTACTGCGTAATAGTCAATCCAATGAGTGAATACCGGCGGTGTATCTACTAGGATATTCACTGTCACCTATTAACTGCACTCACTGGGTGCAGGTTAATGTTCTCTATATACAACTATCACTTTCTCAGATGAATTCAACAACTTGTATTAATGTGATAAGATGTGATGAGCGCGACACAATATATATGAACGAATGGATGGGTGAATGCAACGTTGAGATAACGCGTGGTTCTCATAAGAGTCCACTAAAGTCTGAATACTACAAATATAATACTACAGTAATGAATTCTTCACAAATAATATGGTAACCGTAATCACAACAGCACTGTGCGTTGAATGCCATACTTCACGTTGAATTTGCACTGGTGATTGTTTCACAATATAAAAATATAAATTAACCGAGTGTCCACGTGCGAATGCTATGGCATAGCAGGTTGCATAATAATGGCGTCAGATCGCCAGGTTGATGCCGTGGTCGAAGTGACCAGGGCCGTGCGCGTCAATATTTAGCCCCTGATGGCGTTGGGTAGCCTGATTCGCCACATTCTTCCCAATCTGGTTTGAATGTGCACTGCATGATTGGCGAGTGCAGTGATGCGTGGCAAGGGCAGGAGCGTATTGTAAACTGGCTCTTCCATTGACTTTTGGGACTCAGTGCTGCCACACTCAACCATTGAACACATTCAAATCAAATACATTGAAATTACTTGTGTTTTCCTTCTCCTCTTCTCCATCACCATCAGATTCATAAGCTGTTGCAAATAATTGGTTATCTTCTTCTTTTTTCTTCACGCGTATATCCGCCAATTCATCTTTCATTTCTTGCTTCAACTCTTTAGATGATGTCACCAATTTCTCGAGAGGTGCTATTATAGGTTCAAAAACTTCATTCATTGCACGTTCTGATGTATCTCTGCCTGACTTGATCATCTTATGCTTTTGTCGTATCACATCACTCCCTCTCACTATTTCACTCAAGATATTTTGTTCATCATCCTGCAATTTATTCATCATGTTGACGCATTAGAGTTCACAGTGAAACTGTGGATACCCACTCTTTCATTCTTGAATTATAGTAATGAAACAATCGAACCCCTTTCGATATCTCCCCAAATTGATTTCACTGTCTTTGTCAACTACCATGAAACCATATTTATCATTATTCCAGCATGATAAACACATTCTTCGGAACTGTGCATATGTCATATCAGTATTGACATGGTCATCACAAATATGCTTGAGATTCATTTCATCTTGTCGGAATAGAACCATCAAATTGGCATTATCGCGTACTAAATGTTTAGGAATACGTTAGGTATATGTTTGACAAAGGTAAAATGAGTCAACATCTCTATGACGCCCCATGCAGAAAAACGCTCTGATCTTGTCTTGTTTTTCACATGCTACATCATCGAATATCATGATAGAGTTTGGTTGAGCATCTTCTGGTTTCACCACTTCCTCATGAGCGTGAAATGGAAAATATCCAATACCCTCGGCATGTTTCAGTATATTTTCCAGGTATTTATATTTCGGTTGATTTAGTGATTTGGAATATACATAAATATTGTCGAATCTTAGTCCATTAGGATGAGTGATGAGCGCTAAAAGTGCATTTGTCTTGCTGCAATTTGATGGTCCACATATGATACCCCTCATGCTATTTGGTAATGATTCACCATGGCGCTTCCTCTTCTTGTCATGCTGTTGTGGAATTATTTCATCAAAATTCATGATTGGTAATGACACCTTCTGCTTTTCGAATTTCATCGAGGATGGTTGTTTCTCACACTTCATTTTGACTATGACTAAATATATTTGGATAGCAACAGTCACTTTTATATCTAAGGGTGTGCGAACGAAATATTTCATCATTCGATAGTTGATTGTCACAGCATACACACATGTTTCAACAGCGTAATCACAGTGTTCACGGTGCAGGTCTCATCAACAGCATTATCAATAAATTACCTTTTGAAGCACACATCCCGGGGTATCAATATTGTGGTCCTGACACGAAGTTATCGAAAAGATTGGCGCTATATCCCGATAACATTTCGGAGAGGAATAAAGCGGATAAAGTGCTTGCTGAAAGAGCCTGGGGACGTGTTCGCGCTAAAGACGCGAGTTTAGGTGAAAGAGCAGTAGCGTGGGGTGTAACTAATATGATGAAAGCTAAATCTAAGTTGGGTGCTGGTATGAATGGAAGAAGTCGCATCATCATAAAAAATAAGATGAAAAAAAACCCAAGATGTCTAAAACTTCATTCAATCAAATTATGAAAGAAGCCAAAGACTCGATGCACTCTGGACAAGACATTTTCAAATCAGAACATGAACGGTGCACAAGCTGCTGTCAAGAAAGCTGGCGGAAGAAATAATATACAGTTCCCATCACGCACATTACCCGTATCAACGAAAATTGGTGGAATACTACCATTCCTCATACCTATTTTCGCCGGTCTGAGTGCTGTTGGTAGT